>JAPMOR010003009.1:0-22797 GCA_026543865.1 Argiope aurantia | reverse complement strand
ATACAAAACAAAAAGGTAAGTGGGAGAGTAAAGTGTTATTTTCGATATTGATCAAATAACAGTGCATTCCAAATCCGCTAGTGGGCCAATGATAAAAATTCTATGAATTTTTCATACCGACGAATTTTGCAGAAAAAAACTTTTAAAATTTCAGTTCTTTAGTCTATATTTGTTTTCACCTTATTCAATATTCAACTGTAACAAGAGTTCAGCAGACTTTCTTCCAATTTTAAAAGAAAATTTCGCAAAAATTGAGAAGAAATTTGCACTAATATTCAGGATTTTTTTAATCGAATATTTTTCAAGAGTTTATCAAGTAATTCTTCAAAACTTTTTCAAAATTAAATAAATCGTTTTCATTGCCAAAATCCTTTTTCATAATGGAAATTCAGGAAGTTTTTTATGAAATTTATAATAAATTTCGCAAATTTTGGGAGATATAATGCTTTGAAAAAACAACAGAATAGTTTTAAAATTGATAAAGATGATTAATTAAAGAAATTGATTTTGAATTTCTCATTCAGTTCCTAAAAAATTTATACTAACGTAAAAGGGGAGGCAATGTCATCTTTAAAGCCTTCTTTATAACAATTAAAATAATTTTAATTCTGCCATTTTATTTTGTGTAATCCCGGCATGATTGGACTTGACTTAGGAAACTTCCAACATGGCATTTTTATCTCCGAATCCAAATATTAATTAGATTGAAAATAGAGGATATGTTTAATTAGCTTAACTACTCAAATACGGGAAAAATCTAAAAATCGGAAAGAATAAGTGTTAATTAATAAATGTAAAAGAACATGGAGAAAATTATAATGGTTATTTTAAAATATTTAACTGAAGCAGTGTGTTTAAAAAAGAAAAATTAAGTTTCATCTCGTGTATGAAGCATATATCTTTAAATCCTTTCTCAAAAAATAACTTGAGAGACAGTTTTCTTTTAATTTTAGATTTTTAAAGAACAATTCAATTCTCTTCCAGCGATTCTAAGATCTTAAAGTAATCTTTTAATCAGTGAAAATTTCACAGAAGATGAGTTGGGTTCATTTTCTAAAACCTACTAAACTAGCAAATCGTTAATTTTTTTTTCAAAGTTGCATTTATTATCTTAAGGTTTGCATTTTAGGATCGATTACAGCAGATTAATTAGAATAATCTGTGAGTAAAATAATTTTTCTTCTTTCTTTCCTTTAGTCTTTTTTAAGAAAATAAAATTCAAAGCTTGTCCTTTTCCATGTCTGTATTAGAATAATTGGCAGTACTTTAACGGTGAATATTCGCTACGTACAAAAAAAATAAGTTATTATTTACTACTAATATTGGAAGTTCGATTTTTATAGCGTTATTACAGATTTAATACCAGTGGATTCTTTTATTTTTTTCAATTTTTAAATAATATTATCCCAAACTTTTCTTGGTGAGCTAGATATGAAATTTAGGCTTTAATCAAATTTCATTTTTAGGAAATTAGGAATGAACAAATGAAATATTGCTATATTTCACTGATTGACACGATGACATCATTAGCTAAAAATAACCGTGGTTCTATCGACCAAATTTAATCGACCATTTTATCGACTATTATTTATTTATTTATTTTAAAAAACATTTAAAAAATAGCATTTAAAAATAAATGGTTTGCAGTTATTTTAATTCCATGAGTCTGACAAATGAAAGCATTCATTTTTTAAATAGATCCCATTGAATTAACTGAGCTTATGAATTTAATGAATATAACATAAATTAACTATTTTTACTTTGGAAAAATCAATCATTCTGTTTAAAGAACTATTTTCACTTTGGGAAAAAAATCAATCTATTTAAAAATAGAAAAAAAATTATTATCTACTAAGAATTATCAATTTTTCTCTAAAACCTATTTGGTTACTTAAAAACTGAAAAAAAATTTAACTTTTTTAAATTAAGAATTGAATTCATTTCTTTTAATATCAGTTCCTTTATTTTCATTGAATCTAATAATATAACTACAAAACGGATTTTATTTTAGTTAAACATCAAGTGAAAATTTCATCGATGATTAATCTCCATCGTTCTTTTAAAACTCTGTATATGGCCATATGCAAATATATATTGGAAGTGAATGAACAGTTTAATTTAACATTTATCGTCATTTTTATTCTATTTAATCCAGCACGTATGTTTTATCTCGCTTTTACCTTTAATAGATTTCTTTTAATAAGATATATTGTAAAAGTGTATCTTTTCAGGCTTAGAAAATTCTTAATACTGTTTAAAAACATTAGATTGATGTACACTTTGAATATTATTACAAATAATAGATTCAGTTTTCTTTCAAAGACGAAGCAACTTTTAAACAAAATTTATTTCTTGTTTCATGCCTATCGAATGTTACAAAATTACCAAATAAATAAAAACATAGATATCAATTTTTTTAAAAATGAAATATTTGAAGAGTCCAAATACGCTTTTTACATATTAATAATGTGGACTAAAAATGAACAAATACATATGAATATTTTTTTTAATTTGAATTCATCCTGCACTCTATATGTTTATTTTATTCTTTCTACTGAATGATACTATGAATTAGACTTTTTCTTGCTTGAAATAAAAGACTAAAGCATTTTAACTTCAATTTACATGCATATTTTCTGAAATAATTTTTTATTTGGAAACTTTTTTCATCCATATCACTCAAAAGGGAAAAGCTAAAATATTTTCCTCCAGTCAAAAGTTGTTGAAAAAAGCGTAGTCGCTGGAAAAATATCTCATTTTGATATCATAAAAGTAAGAAATTGGTTCTCTTTTTAAAATGAATAAAGCAGCACTTTTCTTTCATTATGATTACTTTAACTTACAATAAGCTCAAAAGAATACAAATTATTTTTTTAAGAAAACAGAGATAAGATTATACAAATAAGCATAGTAGAAGAAAAGAATTTTGGAAATTCCCGCTTTTTTTCTTTTAAATAATGCCGCTTTGAACAATTATCCGTCCTTTCTTTGACACAAAAAAGATTCATGTACAAATAAAACATTTTCTTATGCTTGGGTATACTTTGAAATTTAAAACAGTTTATTAAAAGCGAAATTTTTACAATATATAACAATTTTTTTTTCTACTAACATATACAATTATAAATCATTCAACCAATGATATCAATTTTTTAAATACTTTTACTATTGAAACTTCTACTTTCTTCACTTCTTATAAAAGTTTCTGTGAAAGAGTGTTATAATGTATCAATGCTGTCTATTCAAAAAAAAACTTATGATTTTTTAACAATCTTCTCTTAAAAGCAATTCTTCTCTCTAGTACGATTTTGGGGAAAAAATATCGTTTGCAACGAAGAATAAGTTTGAAAATCAGTGATTGGAAAAATATACAGTCTATGCGTAGAATATTGGTTGTGTTTGATTTCAATTAAATGTTGTACTTATAGCTTAATGTTTACGATTCCTTTAAGCTTCAATTAATGATAGGCATTAAAGTTTCATTTGAAAGCCTTCCATCTGTTCCGCTTATCATGTAAATTAACCTTCCTATTGAATTGAAATCCTATGACATCTTTACTTCATTAAAAACATAGCTGTCACGCTAATCTATCTTGAGTTTGGATGTTGTTTATTGTGGAGATTTAATTTCTCTTTTTCTTTCCTCATACATGCAGCGCAGGTAATAAGCAAATATTTCTTTTTTTCAGCAATGAAAAAGGGAAATAATGCAAACTATGCAAACTATTATCGTAAATTTTAATAAAAAAAATTTTAAAGAAACTCAAATTTCAGAAAAGATTAGCGCGATGATTAAATTGATATCATTAAAAAAATTTTAAATGCGGAAATGCATACGGGCTAATGATAAAAAGAATTAAGTTTAATTTTGTTTAGTTACATTAACGTTCCGTTTTTAAAGCAAAACTAGGGCTAGTTTGGGAAGGGCTTAGTAATTTTGAGCCGCAGTCAGATTATAAGGACGACATTTGAGCTGGCACCCCTCTCTCCTAATTTCCGCGTCACACCAGCGGGAGGATACTTGGCCCCGATGGATTTAACGTACACCAAACCGGTTTACACAACGGTTCTTCGGCGGAATTGGGTCTCGAACCTGAAACATTTCAGTTCTGAATCCGAGACCTTACACCAGGCCACCACAGCCCGAAAAGAATTAAGAGAAAGTTAAAACCAAAATCACTCCAACGAAAGCTATGTAAATTTCATTCAACTATTTCAGTAAATTATGTCAAAAAATGTTTTTAAATTACTGTCTAAATTCAGGAAATGACTATTTAATTCATATCAACAAAAAGACAATTTGTTTTAGATACAAAAATTGTATAAAAATATATTTTGAAGGAGTTATCGCTATAAAACACAAAATTGTCCTTAATGTTTCGCAAATTTAAATTTTTAAAAATCACTCGAAGGAACGCATTCTCTTTCTTCCAAACGTGAATCAACGAAACGAAATTTAATACAAAAGGTTTATTCTGCAGATTACCAACTCATACATATATCCATAATCTTCTTTATTATTGGTAGAGATTTAAAATAGCTTCAATTCAGATGCTATTGAATTAGATATCTATATCAAGAATTTCATCAAAGAAAAAATGTACCATTCTGTTATTTAATAGATAGTAAAAGCAAACTTTTTTGGAAGGTTCTTTAAATAATCTATTCCAGAATTTTAAAGCAACTAAATTTATTCCTTTTTATTCTTGTACTTCTACTTTTTCAACATTTTTCATCATCTGGAGCAAATAAGGAGATCCAGTGTGTTCTTAGGATTTGTTTAAGCCGATAGGTTCTAGTGAGAGGAAGCATTAGAGTCTACGTTCAACTTTTCTTAAAAGACCGTTGAAATGTTTTATTCATAAAACTCTTCGAGAATTTCTCCCTATTCTATGTCCCCAACGTTCATTTCTCGCTTAAAACTTGTCAACAAAAATTTGAGCCCTATTTTATAAGTTTTTGACTATGCAAATAGTTTATAATAAGTATCATCAGTTGATATGTTCAAATTATATCAAAAATGCAGGTAAAGTCTGCATAATAAAATCCAAGCGCTTTAGTAAAGTTATCCATATATCCTCAGTTTTAATCTTTTCCTATTTTCGCTGAAAACTGCACTCAATTTATTCATTTCGTTTTTTTTTAACAAAAATGTAAAATAAGTTACTCATATTTACACTTTACGTAACTAATGTTTAAACATAAGGAAAACTAAATATGTCTAAAATGTTATAGTCTACTAGCTGGCCCGACAAACGTTGTTCTGCCATATAAACTACTAGCCGCCTTTGGCGACCAGCCGGTTCGCCAGTATTACCGCTCGCTACAATTTTCAATTAAATATTTTAAGTAACTGGTCTCTTAAAGGATTCTCAAACAAAACATTTTTAATCTTCAAATTTTGATAGTCATACTAAACTTATACTGTTGTTTAGAACGTTTCGTTCAATTTACTATATATATTTTGCTAATTTGTTGGCATTTCCGGTAAAACTTCAACTTTAATTTAAAGTGGAAATGACGAAATTGCAATTAATATTAAGATATTTTTTAATAAAACCAAGCGTTTTATTTTATTAATCATCTTTATTGTTATTTATTAATTATTATTATTATTGAATATGAGTATTGCAAACAGAATCGCTCGGTATTTAAGTCTTATGTTAACTACCAAATATTTTTCATAGTTTATGTAATATCTCAAACAATAATTCAACCAAAATTTCTGATATTCAGTATAAAATTCAGTTTTTAGTTTTGCTTTCAAAAGGATTGAAATGAAATCAATAATAATATTTTGTTCCTGCTTATAAATATATTTCAAAAATTATGAAGTCTAAATTTAATGCAGTAAGGTATCATATTCTGATAAATATTCTGGACACACCAAATTTTAAATAAATGAATGAATGTTTCTATTTTCCACGATCAAGATCAAGACTTATTTATGAAGTTTTAAATGTTAAAAATTTAGAAAAACTCACCATTTTCATAATCTTAGGCCAATTAATCTTGAGAAACCTGCACGCTGATTGGCGTATTTTCTTTGAAACGATTGATGGAAAATCTAAAATTATCCTTTTTTCATTGAATAGTGATATTCGAATTTCCATAAATCAGTCAGTTTAAGTGATTTGAAATTAACTCTTAAAAGTCAGTGATTTAGTTGATCGAAAATTAACTCTATGACCACCATAAAATCTGTGCTTTCTCTTGTGGTGTATGCATTCTCCTTAATATCCGATCGAATAAAACATCACATACAAAAGTACTACATAGAGGAAACACATCAAAAGTAAACATAACATTTCAATAGTTGCCAAAAACAAAAGAGAGAAACATGCAATTAATAAGCAGACGATATTTAGAAAAGTACAGATATTTAGACTGGAAAATGAAATTATCTGAAATTAAAAACACGCGCAGACGATATTTACAAAAGTAAAAATATTCAAACCTGAAAAGGAAAATATATGAGTTATTCCATCAATAAATGCCATAAGTTTGTTTACATCTTCATTATTTTATGAGTCATTAAATATCATAATGGATCCGGGACTGAATAAACACCCTGTATAGAGAGTGTAAAAGATCATAAAATAATTTTTCTTCAATTTATTTTTTAGCAAAAATAATATTTCATATTTGTTTCATTTCTTACAGACACTTGCTGAAAATTATATTTTTGCAGATTTCATTTCCAAAACGATTTAATTTATTTTCAGTTAGATCTTTAATCAATGTGATGGCAACACTTTGAAAAAAGCTATTTTTTTCTCATGAATGCGAAACGTGCTTAATCCTCATTTTTATTTTTGACGAAAAATATTATTGAAAAACATAGTTAAAATATTTATTTAAAAATTCATTAAAAAATAGAAATTTAATTTTAAGATTAAAACAGTAGTATCATTTAAAAGATAAATTTTTTATCTTTAACTTCATGTAAAAATCTTTTTTGTGCGGTAATATTTTCGGCAGTTATAGCAGAAACATGTCAAAATTTCGCTTAATTTTTAAATAAATAAAATTCTAGTTAAAAATTCGAAAAAATAACCCCCAGGTGCACATTCCCGGCCTCCAAGGTATACGCGTGCCAAATTTGGTAGCTGTAGGTTGAATGGTCTGGTCTGTGGAGCGCCAACACACACACACACACACACACACACACACATTGAGCTTTATTATAAGTATAGATATAGATATAGATATAGATTTCTAGTGAATATGTTGGTTGTTAATTAAAAAATAACGAATGTATTGTAACTGTGTCACGATGGGATCTATTACAGAAAGATGAACGGAGCGCTGTAGACGACGATCGCCTATAAAAACAAAAAACAAAAAAAAACACCAACCATTCATTTTCACAAAACAATGTATTTCATTAATGTTACGAACATATACATTATTTGATCTCTTAAAAGTTAAACGTAAAGTGAAAAAAGTAATATATTTTTTATTCTAAAGTATAAAAATGAAATAAAGAAAATCAATATTCATTTCGAAGAGCAATTGAGTGTACGATATTTTTTCTCGGTCCGTCTTTAGTCAACACGAATAAGCTCGATGGTTTACCCATGCAAGAACATGCCACGTATAATTGTCCGTGTGAAAACATAGTGCGCCCAAATCTAAGCCGCAAACAGACATCGTTGTCAATCTAATAGGAAATTGAACGCGTTTGAATTCAATTGGCACGTCTGTGAGAATCATTGGAATTCGTGGCAGCAAAACATTTTCGGCTCGGAATTTATCATTCAAAATGGTCCCTTCAATAACGTTTTTCATCAATTTTTTAATAACCAATAGCGTGCCATTGCACAGCCATGGTGGGTTCAAATTCAGAAGTAAAATAACCGAAGATCCAACTTTCAGTCTTAGAAGGTATGGTGACATGCCTGGCAAATCCAGTTAGTTCAAAAACTCTGTTGGATAATTTACAGCTTCTTTAGCATCGAAAACTGTATCGATCGGTTTGTATGATACCAAGTCGCCTGGCAACAACTGCTGTATCTTGAAGTTTAAATCGTCGACGTCCACATTTTTTGCTGCCAAAATGGCTCTTTCTGCCAGCCACGCATGATTTATGTATTGTGTGCGTACATCGGGAAATAGGCGATCAATGAGAGCACTTTGCGAATCAACAATAGTGCAGAAATTAGTGGGCAATTTTATGCATCCAGTATTTTCATAAACAGCAACTTTTCCATCCCCGATATCTAACAATTGGTCCTAGAATGTGTCAGCAGATGGTTCTTGTATCATTTGAACGAGCATGTTTATTTTTAGCTGAACTTTTTCAACATTACGCCACAGTGGCGAGGATTTCAAGCAAGCGTTGATCTCTTCAGGGTACGCTGAACGTGGATAGGGACATTGTAATTACCTAGCTTTATGAAATATACTTTACGACCTATTATCATACCTAAACATAAAAAAATTCATAAAAATCGGTCGAGCCGTTTCGGAGGATTACGAACACAAACACAGATTTTAATATATTAGATTTTATATGTATTTTATATTATTAACATTATATCATATTGTAAATGTTTTTATTATAAGACTTTCCTCTATTATAACTTTGCTCTTAAATAATTTCTTTATTTTTTCAAAGTAAATTAGTTTCTTTTAATAAAGTGTATTTTTATTGATGCTAAATAGAACCTGAAGTCATTTTATGAGACTTCAAAAAAAGTTAATTTGTAACACTCTTTAATAATGCCAATGGGCCAACCTCCTCGCCAATCCAAAGCACGGCAGTGCGATGCTAGATGCAAGACTGTGAGCATGTAAACCTCCCGACCTCGATAATTAATTATGTAAAGTTGTAAATTTAAGTATTGACTAAATGTAGAATTGCTGTTGTGTAATTGTACATATAATGTATTGCATAATTGGTTGTCTATTAAATTCTTTTACATTTTTAGAGCCCGTTTTCAAGCGTTGCTCTTACAAATTTAGATTCAAAAATATTATGCATCATAAAATAGTATTAAAAAATGTTATACTCCCTTCAAATTTTAACATATTTATTTTAACAAATAATATAATATTTTCCGATATGTATATAAAATGCAATTTTAAAAAAGGGTAAAACTGAGTTATTATTATCACTTTTCCAATTTTTCTTTAAACTTAAAATAATTTGCATATGTCTTTCGCTTCCTTATCACCGATTTTAACTGACATTTCATAACTTTCAAATTTTTAGCATGCTTAGGATATTCTTTCTGAGCAATGAAACTAAATTTTATTTTTTTTTTCTTTTGTAATATAGACACAAAAAAAATGTGTAATATCAATATAGATTTCGCTTTTAATTAAAAATCTTCCCAACTCTAAATAGAAACTTTTATTAGATATCTAGTGAGATCATAAATATTATATTTGTTTTTAAAATAAATTGTAAATGTTCAATACCGAAGTTTTTATTCGAAATAATAAAGGGGACCGCGGTGGCCTCGTTGCAAGGTCTCGGTTACAAAACCGTTGGGCTTCAAGTTCGAGACCCAATTCCACGGAAGAATCGTAGTGCAAGGTAGGTCCAGTGCAAGCCCAAACGTCCTCCCGCTGGTGAGATGTGAAAGTTTGAAGAAGGGGTGCCATCTCAGGTGTCGTCCACGTCATTTGACAACGGTTCAAATTTACGTATTCCGTCCCAAAATAGCTCTAGTGCTGATTTAAAACGGAACGTTAACATAAATAAAACTAAAAAATCACTCAAGTGTAACCATAATTGTTTTATCAAGGCTCATAATTAAGTGGCCGGTCCAAAATAGCGCCTATATACATCAAAACGAGGGACTGATTTTCAGCCTCAGACAGGCAAGTGCATTTTTTGAAAGAGAATAAAGATTGAAAAGAGGGTAAACCCTAGGGTTTTAACTACGATAATATTGAAATTTGCACAATATTTTATTAATTTATCCCATTGCTAATATATCTTCAATCGTGATTTAGGAAACAACTAGCCGCCTTTGGCGACCAGCCAGTTCGCCAGTATTACCGCTCGCTACAATTTTCAATTAAATATTTCAAATAACCTGTCTCTTAATATCTTCTCAACAAAACATTTTTAAACTTCAAATTTTGATAGTCATACCAAACTTATACTGTTGTTTAGATCGTTTCGTTCAATTTACTATATATATATTTTCCTAATTTGTTGTCATTTCCGGTAAAACTTCAAATTTAATTTAAAGTGGAAATGCTGAAATTGAAATTAATGTACAAATATTTTTTTAATGAAACCAAGCGTTTTATTTAATTTATCATTTTTATCGTTATTTATTTATTTATTATTATTATTATTGAATATGAGTACTGCAAACAGAATCGCTCGGTATTTAAATCTTATGTGAACTACAAAGTATTTTTCATAATTTATGTAATATCTCAACGAATAATTCAACAAACATTTCTCAGATTCTGCATAAAATTCAGTTTTTAGTTTTGCTTTCAAAAGGATTGAAATGAAATCAATAATAATATTTTGTTCCGGCCTATAAATATATTTCAAAAATTATGAAGTCTAAATTTAATGCAGTAAGGTATTCTGAAAAATATTCTGGATACACCAAATTTTAAATAAATGAATGAATGTTTCTATTTTCCACTATCAACTAAGACTTATTTATGAAGTTTTGAATGTTAAAAATTTAGAAAAACTCAACATTTTCATAATCTTAGGCCAATTAATCTTGAGAAACCTGCGCGCTGATTGGCGTATTTTCTTTGAAACGATCTATGAAAAATCTAAAATTATCCTTTTTTGTATTGAATAGTGATATTCAAATTTTCATAAATCAGTCAGTTTAAGTGATTGATTTAGTTGATTGGAAATTAAATCTTTTTATTTAAAATATTAATGTTTGAAGAACATTTTGTTAATCGTGATTTCCCCAGCAGAAGGTTTATGTAAAATCAAAAATTCGTTATTTATTAGAGCATTTATTGAATCATGCTACATAAAATATAATCATTTTCCATTTAGACCATTTTAGCAGATCTGTGTGTATTACTAAAGATTTACAAATTAGCTGTGTGACCCTGATTTGAATGGATATCCTATTCCTAATAAATAAAACTTGCCTTAAAATAAAACTGATTTATTGGATTAATTATATAGAGAGTGTAAAAGATCATAAAATAATTTTTCTTGAATTTATTTTTTAGAAAAAATAATATTTCATATTTGTTTCATTTCCTACAGACACGTGCCGAAAATTAAAGTTTTGCAGATTTCATTTCCAAAAAGATTTAATTTATTTTTAATTGGAGCTTTAATCAATGTGATGACAGCACTTTGAAAAAAGCTAATTTTTTCCCATGAATGCGAAACGTGCTTAATTTTAATCTTTATTTTTTACGAAAAAAATTATTGAAAAATATAATTAAAATATTTATTTAAAAATTCATTAAAAATAGAAATTTAATTTTAAGGTTAAAATATTGTTATCATTTAAAAGATTAATTTTTGATCTTTAACTTGATGTAAAAATCTTTTTTGTGCGATAATATTTTCGGAAGTTATAGCAGAAACACGCCAAAAAATCCGCTTAATTTTTAAATAAATAGAACTCTAATTAAAAATTCGAAAAAATAACCAAGAGGTGCGCATTCTCGGCCTCCAAGGTATACACGTACCAAATTTGGTAGATGTAGGTTGAATGGTCTGGCCTGTAGACCACCAACACACACACACATTGAGCTTTATTATAAGTAAAGATATAGATAAATTGAAATCAGACTGGGCAAACTTTGATTCACATCCGTCTCCTAATATATCAAAATAAATTCGTCTGATATCACACAATCATTAGGTCACTCTCCCGCTTTCAATTATTTGGCATAAAAAATGCTTTTATCATTCAAATCCTATCTAATATATTCATTGAAATTTGAGTTCCCTAATATTAAGCAGCTATATTTCACGTACACAAAGTCACTAAACGCAAATATAAGCAAATATCAACGTCTTTATACAAATAGTCTATAATGTCCATATATTATCTTCTATTATCGCATCCGTAAATCATAAAAGCCCAATTATAACTAAACTTTTCTCTTAAAATATATAAATTTGGCATAAGAAAATATTCGTCATTCAAAGCGTATTTATGATATAAATTAGCTCAGGAATTCTCTAATGATCGAGCAGCCATATTTCACGCAAGGAATTTCGCTTTACTCATATATAAACAATCTGTCAACGGCTTTATAGCAAATATATATCAAGCTCCTATATCATCTTCAAAGCTCAAATTATCTGTAGTTATTGTTTAATCCATTGATTTTTAAATACGATGTATTATCTTTTTCGGCACCTATAATACAGATTCTGTTATAGGCGGAAGTTGGGTATTTGTGCCAGTGAATACCTATTTCTTTTCCGCTGTGAAATTGATAAAGTTAGCTGTATAAAATATCTGAAAAAAGAAATGGGATAGCGAAATCAAGTCACTAAACGTGCATGTTATCATTATGATATAAAAATTCTGTTGGCTAAATTTGTTAAAACATTTTATCGATGTAAAATATTTGTATAGTATATCTAATTTGCTTTCAAATTATTATACGTTATACGTGATATTTCCATATAGTCATAAAATTCCATTAGCCTCCGAGCCAGACATTGCATATTAAGAGGATTGTTTGTTAAAAAAATAATCAGTTAAATTTCACTTTGCAGCAAGTTTTTAACCTATCAACAAACAATTATTTATGTTAGTTAATTTTTTATTTATATAACTTTGTGAAAATAAGTGTTTTTATTTATTTATTCAATAAGCATATTACAAAAAAATTAAAATTAATTGTAATAATTAATTAATGATTCCCTGACTTAGAAATAAAAGCATCTAATAATTTCAATAAATTATAAAGGAATAACACATGTTTAATAAATATAACTTTAAAATTCATTATCAATATGGCCTATAAAATGAAATATAATATAAACAGTTAAGGCTATATATAATATTACATATATTATAAATAATATTTTAATTTATTTAATAATGATATTAATAATACAATGTGAACACTCTGCAGTTCTTTTATTTTATAATTCAAAGACTTTCCAATTTTTTTCATTTATTTATTTGAAATCTAGATTAATAACATTATTTAATCCTTCTCTGTCTTTCTCCGGAAGTGCAAGGCAATTGCCTTTCTGAAAATCCCTCACTGTTTCCAGCTGTTACATCAAAATCCCACATGTTTCGTTACATGTAATTTTTGACTTGCGACATTGTGATATAATAGCGACGATGTGAAATAATGTCTATAGTTTTAGACAAGAATTTATGATTAATAACTTAAAATATTTCGCTTTACGCGATATTTCTAAATATTTGACAAATAAGAATATTACTGCCCATATAAGTTGTGTTTGTTTCAGAATATATCCCTTTCTTTAAATAACTTTTTTGCTCTATTACTCGAATACTTGACGCCTGCACTGTAGAAATAAAGATGATAATATCCCATAAATCCGATATCCCATAAAATATCTGCTTACAATAAATTTCAGTTCCGGAACACCCAGAAGTTGATTGCCGACTACAATCACTAAACATTTGACTACATCTATTGCCTATCACATGCAGGTCAATTAAAAAAATTAATTAAATCTAGTTTCCAAATAAATAAATTCATAAAAAATATACAATTTATATGAATTATAAAATGCATAACTACTATAAAAGATTCATTCATTTTCAAATATACTGGGAGAGTCTAAAATCATGGGACAAACTTTGATGGGTGGTCCAGCTCACTATAACAAAAAATTATTGTATAGGAATATATAACCAGAAGTGATGTGTTGAGACACAAACACAAAAAATAACACATGAAATGAAAAACATTATTTATTTACAACGTCGTCGCTAAATGATTTTTTTACAGCAATGTCTACAAAAAATGCTCAGTATTGCGGTCATCGTCAGTAATGCAAACTTGATAGTGTCGGTGGAGTGATTGACGAACAGATTCCCATACACCGTGAATTCACGTACGCATGTAGCCGCACAGGATAGTCAAGCAACGAGTTCTTCAATAGAATCAAAGTCTCGTAAATGAGGGCTTTCAAATGCCCCATAGGAAAAATTCGAGACTCGATAAATCTGGTGATCGGGGTGGCCATCGGACTGAACCCCCATGCCCAATTCAGCATACCCCAAAAGTAGCATCCAGCAATTTCCAGCAACTATTTTAACATTTTCTGTACGGAATCATTGGTTAAGTTTCCTACTAATGAAAATTTTATGAATCCGTTAATGTGTTATATTTCTTTTCTTTTTGTGCCTCAACGCTTCATTTCCTGTCATATAATCCTGTACAATAATTGTTTGTTATAGTGAGCTCGACCACCCCTCAAAATTTGCCCATGATTTTAGGCTCACCCTGTATATTCGATAGTATTATATGAATATACAAATATGAATGACATATGAGAAAAACACATTTTCACCAAGTTTTCTGCACATTCTACAAATATTCAATATTCGGGAGTTCTTCTCTCACTCTTGGTAGAAAGGTACATAAATAAAATTCTTAAAATGCCCCATCCCAAAAGAAGAAGAGACAAGGCTTTCAATTTGGTGTCATGGGAGGGTCAAGCGAATTTCAATATTCCAGTAGAGAAGGGGGGGGCGAGTACTCATCTTGTTTAAAGACAAAATCTTTTGAATAATCATCCAGTTGCAGAAGCAACCATTACAGCAATATATCAAAGTAACTTGCACCATTTACTGAATGACGCTACGAAATGCGCGGAACATATTCAAATACCATTCGGCTCTATCGTGTGACCAGAGGGTACTTATGGAATGTGCATGTATCATATAATACTGTTGAATATATAAGAAATATAATAAAATTGAACTGAATATAATAAAATATATTTGAATATATTTCTAGGAGAGTAAATAATGGAGAAAACAATCAGAAGAAATGAAATAAATTCCCTTTTTGTAATAATTAAATATATTTGTTTATATCTGTTGAAATGATTATGTAATTTTAAACACGTATTTTCACAAAGTTACTAAGATTAAAAAATTCATTATATGTTGATTGAATTAAAAGTATTTTGAAACATGAAATTAATTTGACTGCTTTATTAAAAGAGATCTCACAATGTTTAAATCCGTCATTGAGAATGCCTATACTTCAGAATAAATTACAGTTAATTCAGAATAAATTACAATTGAAGTATCTTCATGCGTAAATAGTCGAGCCAAATTTTGACTTTTAATGATGAAATTTATAGAAATAAAAAATCTCTAGAACATGTTTTTAATAATAATCTAAATACATAAATTAAGATTTTATTAAACTGAGAGGATCAAAACAAAATCTTAAAAGAAATACGCTTTAAAAGAAATTATAATTTTAGAAGCATTAATAATAGATTTTTAATTAATGTTTATCAATTTTTTTATGATATTCATTGTGACTTAATTAATTTATAGTAAGGTTTATAGCGTCTCGCCTTTTTACAGTTTTTCTTTAACTTCAGATTTCTGACAAAAAAAAATTGTTTACTTTTATCTCTTAACTACTACATAAATAAAAAAGTGTTTTTAGAACTTTTATTTTTTTGGTGTTTAATGTATTTCGTAATTCATTATTATAAATCTTATGGAACGTTTAATCATTTTTTTCCTGATTGTTACCATATGTCGCCAGTTAAAATTAATGTTAATGTTAAAATTAATGTAGTATAAATTAATGTTAAATAATAATTAATTCTAAAAATATTAAAATATTTTATCATTATCAGAAGCACACAGTTGAATAGAATTTCAGCTGTGTAGAAATAAAATTTATCTACAAAATTTCCTTTTTTCTTAAATGTAAGAAGTCAAATGAAATAATAGCTTGCAAAAATATCATGCGTTTTAACGCTTTATCTACTGCATTATGAACTACTGAAAACTTCTTCATAAATATATTTTTTTAACTGCCATATTGATAATTAAAGAATATACAAGAAAAAAAAATCTCCCCAATGCGAAATTTAATTTGTTAGAACTAATTAATTAAAGTGGTACTTAAAAGTACCGTCAGTATACTATGTATAAATTTCCTTATAATAGAAAAAATTACGGATGATATTTCTAATGAAATTTAACTCTTAATAATGCTAGATAACCAAAAAACACTCATAAGAAATTATCAAATTGACATAATTTATTTTATACATAATAAAGGTAGAAATTCCCATTTGATGATAATCATAAAAACATTTTTTTTTTATTTACGCACAAAAATATATTACAAGTTGAGCATTTTGAATGTGGTTTTGATTGAATATTTTTGAGTGCACAGAATTCACAACGTCCTCGATTCTACACGAATGTTGGCCAATGCCATCCTCTATTTTCTAAACGAACATCATTAGAAACAAATTTCCTTTTCTTCTCTTTTTTTGCACAAAAAGTTTCTTCATCTCCATTAGATTTAGGTCCCCCTTTTCGTTTTGGTTTTGATTTTGTTAGTAATCCTTTGGTAAGGCAGCGCTTATATCGAGGGACGACATTTTCTCACGTCGCACTTCCACATATGCAATATATGAATTTGCATATGCCATTTCTAGCATAGCAAAAAAAAATGCCTGTGCCACCATTTTTTCGATTTCCTGTCCCTATCATAAATAGCACGTAACAAGTCGGCTTTATCAATTCTCCCGATATATCCATTGTAGTCTTTCACAACAATGGGTGTGGTAACGTCAATTTTGGTACCATCTTTGAGTCTCCTTTGGACTTTGCAAGTACAATCTATCTTATTTTTTATTCGGAATTCAAAAGCAAATTCACATTCAATACTAACATTTCCAAATGCTCTTGACAGTGTTAGTACAAAAATAAATAAATAAATAATTTTAAAAAATCTGCAATTGAAATCTATAAAAAATATTAAAACATATTGCTGCACTACACTTTCATAATTACATTATAACAAACAGAAATACTATAGATAATTACATGGACAAAATGAAAAGAAGTTTTACTCCAACACTACGTGTACTGGCGGTACTTATAAGTACCACCGAATAATTCGACCGTTAATCACATTACATAATGTGTTATCTTATAATGATTGGGCAAATAATATTCTAAGACAATACAAAATGAATAAAAAAATGAACACTTAAATTTGGTTTGATATTATAAATTTATAGAAAAGAAAAGATAAGAGCGGCAATCCGTACAAAATGGCAGCAAAAGAACACAATGTCCGTTCGAAAATAGCTTTCTTCCTCGAAAAATTCATCAGACTAGAACAACTACTGCCATCTATCATGAAAAAGTAGAGTTAAAAGACTGTTTCTAAAACGTACCATCAGAATATAAGTAATGGTTGTTGTGCTATAAAGTTTTGAAGTGATTGGTACTTATAGGTACCGTAAAGGGTTAAATTATTTTTGAAGAGCTCAGCAAGTGAATTGTACTAATTGTGAAAAACGAAAAGTTCTTTTTAATTTTTTTTTCACTTCTATCGAATTCTAAAAACGTATCAGTTTTATACGAAACATTTTACATAAATCTTGAAATAACAGGATCTACAATATTTCTTTTTCGGCATTCTTCAATTGACAGGGTTAATTTATAACCGTAAAGTATTATTTAAAAAAAATATCCGAAGGGGAAAAAGCATATCTCTTTTTAATCCAGGAATATTGAATAAAAAGAGATTTGCTGTATCATCTGTAGGTTTATCCGATATGTAAAGAATTCATTTTTTTTTTCAAAAATACCTCTCGAGTGACATTAAAATGAACAGTAATTAAAATATTTGCATAGAAGAAAAGCTGAATGAAATATATTTAGAGGAATATCTTTAAAATGAACATAATTATATCAGGAGTCAAAAGGTACTTTTCCGTTAGCCGGGTGCAAGCGAAAAATCGACAAATAATGTAGAATTCCGGAAAATTCACGTTTGGTTCACAATTTGCGACATTTGCACCCCGCTAGCGAAAAAGTACCGTCAAATAAATTTTATATGTTAGAGGATTTAGCACTAAATCAAGTATTAGCAGAAATCTGATGCAAGATTTTAGTTTTACCTCTTAAAGTTTTCCCGTTAACTTATATATTTTGAAATTTTCTCAAAATTCATTATCTTATCTTGGATTTGAAAACCAAATTTCTTTGAAATGATAATTGTTTATTCCATTCTATGATGTCTAATTCTTTTTTCAGCAATCATCAGAAATGACACTATGTGAGAAAAATCACTCAACATGATACAAATATTAAGTAAATAAAATTCTGATATTAAATCTTAAAATTCAGATTTCAAGGTGGACTGAGCTACGGTTATGATTACTTACATGCCAAAATTGATGACTGAAAATTATCGCAGATACGAATACAAATACTTCCTTTTCTAATGTCGAAATTTAATGACTACATGTATCCTATTAATTACGAGAAATAGCTAAAAAATTATTAACCGTCCGTCATATATCATATTTGCTGTCATGAACTATAAGATATGACAAGGATTTAATGATTGTCTTATTAGTTACCAAAGAATGTTTGAAAGTAAATATTATAAATGCGGTATTTAAGACTTATTAAATCCTTCAATTTAAATATCGCATAGCTAAAAAGGTATCCAATATTTCATCACATAACACTGTATTTACTTCAAGTATAATGAAATAGAAATTTTCCTTCTCCAGTAAAAATAGCGTTTCCATTTCAAAGCAATCTTTATACCAAAATAATATCATGCACTGTACTTCATTTAGACGATCGAAATTTCACTGCCTGCAGAAGCTGCAATCTGTGTCACTCATTTCACAATCTGCAGTATTCCCAATTTATGTAATATGAAATACAAAAGCAGTAGAAAAGAATTCCGCAAGGCTAGGTCTCTACTTTTATTTCATCGTTTTGATTTTACTTTTAAAAAAATCTAAAAAAAAAAAGAGTTTTCGTCAATGGTATACATTTTTACTTGGAATCGATTATGACGTTGTTTTGATTATTTTCCCTAGAGGACCTTCTTTCCAACCATTCTTTCATTGGAGATCGGATTCAGTTTTCCTCTTTTTGGAATGCGATGAAGCTCTTGTGCCTTTTTTTTTCAGACTTTGCCGATTCCTTGATGTAACCGAAAGACTGTTCCATCAGTCAAAGGGTCTCTTAGTTATTGCTTTCATTCGGCCATAAAAATCTAGACTTCACTCGTTTCCTTCTTCTTTTTAACTTCCCCCTTTTACGCATCCTTCTGTATAAGCTCCCACTCAATATTTTTGAAGCAAAGGGGAATAATATTTTCTGCCAGGAGGATATTTTGGATAGAATTTCGTTAGACGAATGCAATCAATTCTGTAGCCTTTCTGTAGCCTTTTTGGAATTTCCAAATATTTATCATAAGGTAAATTATTCCTGAAATGTTTCGTGAAATATAGATTTTTTATTTGTAATCATTATTATAAAATCTTTATAAAATAAATGGACAAGCAGGACTTTCACCGTAGTAATAGATATTCAATCTCTTCCAATAATAAAAGAGAAAATGTGTATGCGTGCGTGTGTGTGTGTATGTATTTTGCACAAAAAAAAATCTTAAACCATTTTTAAATTTACAAATTTCTCTTTTTAACGATGTCAATTTAATTACTTTGCTGTTTATCTTCATCAATCTTGACAAAGTTTTTTGTATTATTTTCAGCAATATATTTCCTTATTGCATTGAGACTCAAATATTTTTCATTATTTTGTCTCAAACTTAACAGCGTTCTTTTTTTTTTCTATTACTGAAACATAAGGAAACAAGATTCTGTTTACTATCAGCATGGTTTACGAGAAGAATAAGAAAGCGTAATTACAGTATTAAGAAAGAGAAGATAAATTCTTTGCACAAATACATTTTTAATGGCCCTGTAATATCTTAGAAGTTAACCTCATTGCGAAATTCTCATTTACATAATAAGTAGAATAAATATAAATCTACGGAAATGGCACGGTTATAGTCTACTTCCATTTGATGCATGAAAATATTTTGTTGAAGAAACCCTTCAAATCAAGTTAGGCCTGGATTGAAACATGAAATTCGTTATGGCTGAATTTAAATACCTGCAATATTTCCTGCGAACAAACTGGCCTCCAAAGACGGTTAATCGTTAAATCAAGACTTCTGTGTGATAGCATGTAGTCATAGGAATCCCGATGGCTAAAGTGGAAAAGTGTCTGGGTGAGAAATTTCTCTCTTAAAGGTGGCATTTTGATATATGAGACGAGTGAAATTACTTCTTTAATTAATATCCTAAGTCCTCGAAATTTAAATCCTAAATTTAACAATTTAAGCAAAAAAGAGTGGAAACGTGAGCTGAAAATCCGTTGTACAAAATTTATCGAAAGTTTTTATTGGATTAAAAAAAAAAGAACAAATGTAGTTTCTAATTTTTAAAAGTTGTCATGAAACAATTTTCGTCACTCGCAATAATTTGTAATAACACTGCAGATTCCTGCAAAAACAAAGTTGTATGCATGATATTTTTGAAATGTCACCCATAGATAATGTGTTCAAGATTACATTTTAATATCATAAAACTGATTCATGAGTTTCTGAAGTTCGGGTTTGTATTTTACTAACTAAGGCGTTAAATCAGACGATAATTATGAAATAAATTCAAGTCAGAATTTGGTATTGAAGTGAAAGCAGGCAGAGCCATTTTTAAGTGTTTGAGGAAATAGCCATTTCTAAGTATATTCTTAAAGAAAGAAGGTAATATAATAAGAATAGTTTCCTGAATATGATTTAAAATATTATACAAGCAAGAATTTTAATGAATTTCAGAATTTTTGCAAAGATAGAAATATCTAAAATTTAGATAGAGTTCAGTCTGTGTAATATTTGGATATTTTCTTCATCAATCTCATTTTGAATATAAACCTTAAATTGAATCGATTCAATGTTTTCATCGATATGCATATAGTAAAAGCAACTATGACCTTTTATTTGTCAACTACAACCAGAGAGATGCTATCGCAAGCATTTGAGAAGATTCTCTTCCAAAGAACCTAACTTACTACTTCGAAAAATTCATTAACTCATGCAAACTCAAAAGAAAATTTCCTTCCGTGTTCTACAATAATATATATCTGGATTAAAATATAAATTTGTTTGTAGATAAAAATACTAGAATAAGCAGATTTTTTTAAAGAAAAAAAAATATTCGCAGGATATTTGGATGTTTTGTATAATTCTTTAAAATTGTCTTTTAGTGCTACTAAAATAAATAAAGGAATTTTAAAGTATTATGGGATGATAATTCTACAAGACATACAGAAATCAAAAAATTGAATGAATTCATTAAAACGCGAATCCAAAAAGAATAACAAGATTACAGATTCAAATATCAAATAATTACATAATTATTGATCAAATTATTGCATTAATTATTGAATCTGTACAATCATTATTATGCAGATCCAATAAGATTCAAATAATAAACAAATCTGAACATATATTTTGTATTAAGAGAGTAAAAAAGGCTCATAATTCGGTACCAAAAATGTGAATATGTGAGTCATGTCACTAGATAGACAGCAATATGATTGTCGATATTCCTTCAAGTCTTGTTAAGCACCTCCATTGTTACAGTCTCAATGAATTAAAGTTATGATTTGATGTGTAGGTGACTAATATTAATTATGTTTTTTTTTTTCAGTGCATGCAAAGTTTTTTAATTTTCTTAATATTTTGATACAAAATTTATGTGCACACAATTTTTATGTATGGTTTGTATACCCGATTTTGTATTCCCAGTATTCTTTTTCGATGTTTCTGTACTAAATCAGGCATAACACTGGCATAAAATCCTTCACTTCAACATTGTAGAAAATGTACGAATACACCTGTTTGAAAACAATACAACAGACATGTCTACTATCAAAACTAATTATACATGAATCATAAATAAGATAATTATATTCCAAATGGCTAATCTTGGGGATTTGCTATGTGTAAAGCCCATGAGCAATGCGTAAAGTGCGCCATGACCAACGGAAGCAGTCTCTCCAAAATTTACTTGAATACTCTCTAATAAAGGTATTATGCTTCTACCCCTGCAGAAAATTTCGATCAGGGTAAGTCTACAAAGGCCATGTATGGCATTAATGAATAATAATTAGGAAATATTGATATTTGCAGATAAGTTTATTAAATTTCGGGGGTAGCATTTTTATTAAATTTATTGTGTGATCTAGAACATTTTTGCTGTGGCAATTAGTCTTTCGCAGGCGATTAACACAAAAGTACAAATTTATATTTTGGAAAACTTCTTTCCGATCTATTTAAACTCAATTAAAATTTCACATGGGACTACAATGGTAGTCATATGAAAGCATACCAAATTACATTTATTTAGTCCTTGCGTTTTTCAGCTGTTGAATTTATATGCATTGAAAGATGTTAATCCGCAGATAGTGAATACTTTGACAGATTTGATTCAAAATTTGATATAAATGCACATTTTGGATGTTAAACTTACGTACTAAATTTTATCTGTCTAGCTTTTTATGTTTTTCAGCTATCGAGTTAATTTGTACTTGAAAAACTAAAAACTTGGAAGTCCTTTGGGTGGATTTCATTCTAAATTTGATAAAAATTTACAAATAGGCTGTTAAATCTATATAATAATTTTCATATATCTAACTCTAAATGTTTTTAAATTGTTAGGTCCCCCAACAGAATTTTCAACTTCGTTTTATTTCATCCCGGGAGACATAATTTATGTACAAGAAGCGGAGACAAAGC
>JAPMOR010002973.1:0-27991 GCA_026543865.1 Argiope aurantia | reverse complement strand
ACATCGACATTTAAAATTTCTATTAAATTTATATTCAGTTTGACGTCAAATTTTATTTTAGGAAGTATGAAAATAGATGGAATTCGCAGGAAATATAGAATAAGCATGGAGAAAAATTATAAATAAAAATGATGAAAATAATATAACTCGTTCTCCTTCCAGCCTCGAGCTTAAGACCACCGAAAACGAGTGTTAAAAACACCTATTCTAATGTCTTTTTGCCATGAAGATGCCTTTTATGGTAGTGTATAGTTGTTCCCTTTTTATCATTTATTCCACTAACACTAAATACTGATATAGAAATTTTTTTATGGTTCCAGAATTTTTTAAGTTTCCATGAATCTTGACTTTTATTTTACTGAACTTAGGATCCTGGAAATGTAACTGATCTTTAGTTTGGCCTTGAAAATTAGGTGAAATATACATCTTTTAATTTTTGTGAGAAGAGAAAACTATTTTGTCACTAATCTTTCTAGTTTGGAAGAAGGAGCAGGCAGGCACCACAACTGATGGAGAATTTTCATTTGATAGAATTAATATTATTGTTCTAGGTTATTATTCATGCAACTCTAACGAGATTTTCAGTTTCTGATAAATGTTCCCATTTAGCAAGATGCACTGCTCCAAATATTGGAGATGCTTTATTTAAATATCTAGCTAGTTTTATTGTATTTTGTCTGTTTGAAACAAGTCTTTGCAAATGGGTTTACTCTCCACTTTTAGAACAATAACAAGAAAAAAGTTTTAACCAGGTTATTATCTAGTTTTAAAAGTTCATTCAACTTGTGATATTTTACATGATTTTGTTATTGCCTTTGTGGAAATTTATGTTGGATTGCCTTAATTCATAATGGATCACATATTCCATTATGTATTACTAGAATTTTTAACATAATTAGTTTATAGCCACCATCTTATTCATGGCAAAATAATATTTACATAGGATATATTGACCCCTGTTTGCCTAATGTGTATGTTTTAAGATTCACTTATGAAAATGGAGTTTTCATATGTGCATAGCATCATGAAAAGTGCTTAAATTTGAAAACCATTTGTAAGCTCATTAAGAGCTTAAATTTTTCGAGAAATGCAAAGACAGCATTTTTTGTTTTCCCTCGCATTGACATGATAATTTGAAAGCAAAGTTGTAAAGGCTTGTTTATCAGACATATTAATTAAAGAATTTGGACAAGGGATCCAGTGGTGTCCATGCATATTAAAATAACACTCAAGACTTTTTTCTGCTATGTCTTTCTTCAACAATGTGCATTGCCGTTTATTGAAATTCTGGAATAGTATCCAGAAGGGGCAGTACAAAATATGTACTGTGGTATACCTGTTGCGGCTCGAAAAAATGTTTCAAAAACAAATAAATTTTAATGTTTTAGGTTACTAAAGAATTTATGGCTGTATGTCTATGTTTAACTTTTTATGTCTTTTTATATAAGAATACACATATTGGTCCTATCAACGGAAAACAAAAATGCAGTATTAAAAAATGCAACAAACAAAATTTGTTGCACCAAAGAAATATATTGAAGCTGCTGTAAAGACACTTGCAGTTTATCTTTTACTCATTCACTTTAATAAGTTGCTTTGGAGCAATTCCTTGGACGACCTATTAGAATGATTTTTAATGTACTACTACACTGAAATGCAATTAATTTGGTGTGTAATTAGTCGATTGTGTAAAATCTAGTGTGATGAGATTAAGAAGCCGCAAGTTTCCAATGATCATGATTTCTTTTACGGTGTACATTTTAATGGCTCCATTCCTTTGAAAATTATTTGTTGGGCCGGTCTCGTGAAATTTTAGCTTTTGAACATGTGAAGACAGTAGCTTTTAAGTAAGAATTCATTTATTTCTTATTATTCAGAATATAAACTGTTACATGATATTGAGTTAATTTAAAGCTGATTAGAATTCCAATTAAAAATTTATCAAATAAGCTAAATGAATGCCTTTTCTTATTCTAATTTCAAGCCTCAAAATATTTTAACATATGACTAGAAAAAAATGGCCCTTTAAAATGTTAAAAAGCAAGTTTTTATTAAATTTTCGGAATGTAAAAATGTTTGAAAAAGGTCTACTTAACTTCAGAAGTATGAAGTGACAAGACTGTTTTTTTTATAGTCTGACCATTTCTGAACACTGCTATTTTTTTTTCTTTAACCTCTTCGTCGTCCGCAACTCATCTGGCGCGTTCAAGTGATACTTCTGCAGGGCGGCCGTAACATTCTACAAGTGTTACACGTTTAAAACGCTTTGTAAATGTTTACTTGTTTCAGTCTATATTCGTTTATTCTAATATGTAACGATAAACAGAGGACCTCTGGGGAGAAATTTTCGTAGATAGGAGAGGACGGCAAAAGGGTTAAAAAATTATTTAAGAAATTCTTTTTGAACATGGCATTGTACTGTCGTCAATTTCATGGCAGCTTTGCCAATCTTATGATTGTAGCCATACCGAAATTCTTAGTTCTTAGCTTTATAAGACTGCATCTAAAATTTCCAAATATAGTAGTAAGTTAGTACAGGAGGAAATTTACACTTTTCATTCCAGTTATATCGAACCTTATTTATTGTTTTATATATAAAAATCAACTACAAACTATTTGATTATGCTATGCTTCTATATCAATACTGACATTTTCAGAAATGAGGAATCCATCAAAATAAACTACAATTCGTTAATTTTAAGAAATATTGAGGAAAAAAAAATCACAGATTTTTTTATTGTTAATCTTATAAAAGTTGACTAAATTTTTTTCTTGTTACATGTTTTTTGTGTGTGTGTGTGAAAAACTAAAAAAGACATCGTTTTATCTACAAATTTACAATAGAAGATGTGCAATAATTGCTCAAGTAATTTTATTAAAATTTAAAGAATATATATTAAAATTTTTCAATAAAAACTACGCATTATTATAAAACAGAAATTATATGCTTATAAAGTACGCAGGTTTACATATATGTACATGTAAATTTTTACACTTGTACATGATTAATGTTTTTGGCTAAGGCACTTAAAAGCACTTAATTTTTGCAGCAGTTTCTCACTACCTTGGAGTGTTGTCTAAAATTTTCAGGGGTGGGAAGCTTCTTCAAAATGTTTGCAGATACAAGTGTCTAGAGAATGCAACTACTATTGAAAAGGACGAGTCTCTTGCTCTAAAGTTTAAACTATGTTTTTTGCATAGATCCATCTTCTTTTAAGTCGTGCTTTTCATTGCCAAACATTATCCTACTGAAATGTGTACGCCGATGTAACTTTTTTTTTGAAAAATAGCTTAGAGATTTGAAACAACGACTTTGTATATACTTTCATTTATTGGGATTCGAATAAGTCCTCTCTCCAAGATATAAATATAATCAAGAATTGCTCAGATCCACAAACAACTCGAATCGTGTTCTTACTAATGCAAGCAACATGAAAAATGTGATTCTATTTTAATGAAACTCAATTTTTTGAATGATGTGACTTACAATTCTTTAGAATTTGAAGTATCCGAGAACCATATTAATAAGTTTTAATGAAAAATATTCAAAAAGTCAATATCAAAAATTGTGGGAGTTATAAAGTTTAGTGGCTATCCCATAGCCAGATATTGAAGCTTGAAACCCTAACAGATAAGAAAAACGTGTTTCATAACGTTTGATTTTGGATGTGGACGAAGCACAAAAAAAAAAAAACATAGAACAAGTATCCCCCACATGTGTGGGAAACAAAGACGAGCAAAGATTGCGATATCAATATGATGAAAAGAATAAAAAAAGGGAGTGCATCGATCAATCGATTTAAAATCAAAAAACGAAATATAAATTTAAAATATTTTAATGCCACTCTGTTTGTAGTTCTTTTAAGTATAAAGAAAAGTAAGATCCCAGCTTATCATTCACATTTTATAACTTCATAGAAATGAGCCTAGATAGAAATAACCCTTGACTAGTTTTACGCAAGATTGATATAATGTATTCTTGTAGCAGTTGCATTACACTTATCTTCTCTATTGGATACTAGATGGCGATACCTGATGACGCCATCCCATAATGCATTGCGATTGTAATTAGAATGAGATGTGATGCTGAACTGTGAAGCCGCGAGCGTGAATGTCTTGCCTTTGTGTTAGTGTATGTTTAAGTGTGTGAGTTTGATTGTTAAAGAAATGTTTCCAACAACATTCGTCCGGTTGCTTCCTGCACCGATCATAATAATCTACATTCCACCACATTGGCGCCCGACGGAAAAGAATTTGTGAGGAAACGAAAGTGATGTCTCGACGATCACAAGAAAATTTTCTCGCCACCACATTCTTTAATTGTTAGCAGATTCTGAACTAAAACCATTTTATTTCATGATAATGACAATAGGCATTCCCCAAAACAAATTTCTCAGTGCACCACTTAATGTCATCTCAGTCCGAAATGTCATCTTACGTTTCAATGAACACGTGACAGAAAAAAATACAACCAAACCCACCGACTTGTCCTACGCTGATCAATTCAGCCTCAAATTATACCTGTTTCTGTAAACAGAGGTGACAAGGACACATGACTCTTTTGTTCCCATTGGGGCCAAATTATGAAATAACCTAAACTCGCAAAATTTATTTTCCGATATTTCTAAAATTCTTTTAATTTTGTTTTTCTAGCATAAATATGCCTATAAGGTATTTTTTTAAAAAATATAATATTAAATTTACTTATTTATAAAGACTTTACAGTCAAATTAATATAAAGATTTTAAATTTTGGAACATTATTCTAATGACATTTCCCATTACCATTTGACAGTTTTATATTATTATTTCTCAAAAAACGTCCGAATTTATTATTAAATATTTAGATTGAGTTAAAAATTCAGAAATTTTTTAATCACAATAAAAAATTTTAAATATACGATGTTTTTTTTAAAAAAACAATGTAAAAAATTATCTATTTTAAAAGTGATTTGTTTCTTAATGTTTTGCTATTTGTTTTTCAAAATTTGCTAATTTAAAGTCACTTATAAAAGTTGCATTGAAATCGAGGAAAATATACTTATATACAAGGAATGTTTTTAAAATAAGGGCTGTTAGAAGATAAAAACTAAACAGAAGAAAATTTTCGAAAACTGAAATTATTACTTATCATACCTTAAAAATAAATTTTAAATATCCTCTTTATAGAAACTTGCCGCCTCCTTCGATAACCAAGAGGTAAAGGTCGTTTCCACATCTTCTTCATCTTTGTATGGCTGCCGCCGAGATGACATTTGAGATAGCAGAAAGGATGAAAATCGCTGGGCCCAATGTCTGGATTGTAAGGGTGGTGATCAAAAACTTCCCAGCCAAAAGAGTTCAATAAAGCTCGGATCTGAGTTGCGTTGTTAGGCATTGCATTGCCATGGAGTAGCAGAATTCTCCCTGTCAACATGCCGCGTCTTTTGTTTCGAATCGCTCTGCGTGGCTTTCGCAGTGTTTGGCCGTAGACTTTCGCATTTATGGTGGTTTCACGTTGCATGAAGTCGATCAACAAAACACCAAGCCTATCTGAAAACACGGACGCATGATCTTGCGCTGGGGCAGAGTCTGTTTGGTCTTGCCCTTACAGGAGAGTGTATGTGTGTATCTCTTCAGTTGCTTCGATTTGGGTATAAAATGTGAAACCCACATGTCGTTTCCCGTTATGATCTGACTCGACATGGCTTCTCCTTCGTTATAACGAATAAAAAAATTCAGCGAACACCCAAATCTTTTGTTTTTGTGGTCCTCCGTTCGTAGTTTAGGGAGCACAGTATCTTAGCTTTAACTTTATAGAAACAATCTTGTAGAGCACTGACCTAGAAACTTCAGGTAAATCGTTTGAAAGAGGGCTTATGGTGAATTGTCTGTTCTTAAGAATTTTCACTTCAACCAAAGCCACCATATCGTCTGTGATCACAGATGGGCGTCCGGAGCGGGTCTGATCTTGGAGGTTGTCGCGGCCATCTTTTAATTCTTTGACCCACTTGTGCACTTTGCCTTCACTCATGGCAGTAACCCCGTAAACTTCACAAATCTGCTGGTGAAATTCTGCAGCAGGTTTCTTGTCGTCAAGAGAGGTATCAACTGACTTTACCTCACACGGAGAGCGGACAATTCAACCGAACAGACCGTACAAGTTACCTACATATTTTTGCCAACGGATTCTAAAACCCACCGCTCTTTTGCGCATGCGTTAGGATGGGTTTAATTCGGCAAAGTAGAAGTGAGAGGAAAGAAGGGGATGCTTACATTTAACAAGAAAGTGAATTCCGGAAATGGCGCACATCCATCCTTGTGTCACTCCTGAGTGAGAAAGAACCGCCGAAAAGTGGTCGCCTCCGAATACTGGAACGAACAGTAGCGGCAACTGAGCCCAGTTGTTCTCAAGGACACGATGCAAGCACTCGTTGCAGCGCGTGTCACCTATTAGTGTATACAACAAAACGGCCTTTATTTAAGAAACACGTCTCGTATCGTCTCGTATCCTTTTTACGATATCACTTTTGAAAAATATCTATCAGTGACAGAATCGCGATGCAGTAAATCGATACTCGCAATTAATTCTCGATTTTGGTCGTTTTATTTTTGTTGCTCTTCATTGTTTTTCACCTTTGTTATAATTTTTGTTGAAATTTCAATAAATTAAGTTTAAAAATCATACAAATAACTGAACTCCAAATGTATCTGTTCGGAAATAAATGCCACACATTATTTAATTTTAAATGCATTTTTCTAATTAATTAAGATATTACAATACATGCTGATGAAAAATCATGATTGATGATTTTTTGTCTTTCAATCTTATATAAAAGAAACTAAATATTGCGAATTTCACGCTCAAAACATTAAAAAGCCTTGATAATTAAGTTGATATGGTGTAGCTGGAATGCCTTTCCAGCTTTTATTATTATTATTCCTTACTAGGGAAAAAAAAAAAACTAACTGTACCTCCCAACAATACCACGGGTTTTCTGCTTCTTAATTGCATACTGCTTAAATTGTAGCTACACCACTGATATACAATTTCTGAACTCTAATCGTGACTCATTGGCTAATTTTTAGTCGCTAGAAATAGACATAGGCATTTGGAAAAATGATTTAATTGGATTAAAGAATTTTTTTTATATTGTTTGAATTAAAAGTAGTCCTATTAGTCATACAAAATATTTTTGTTTCTACATTTTAGTTTAAAACAAAAAACTACTACTTGTTTGTAACTAAAATCGAGTGAGCTGTGGAGTTTTCAATGTATTTTAAGATAATCAACTGTCGCACTGAGCTCTTTGATTAGCAGATCTTCTTCAATGACCTAAAATTGTCTACAGTTGTGATATTCACAGCTGATCGATCCATTTTATTCTGAGAAATGCAGAAATAAGTTAACATTTTTAAAAGTTATGTTGTTATAAGATTGATCTCCGTTAGAAAAGTTCCTTTTGCACTATAAACAGAACCTATGTAAGAATAGCAAGATTTAAAAAAAACTGGCAATTGGCTGGAATAATGGACATGGAATCGTCTCAGTGATCCAGCCGGTAGTCAAAGGCGAATGATTTTGGAGGAAAAAAGAAAGGCACGACTAAAACTGATTGAGTTATGAAAATTTAAATATTACTATTTTATAAAAATTCTATAAATTACTATCTTTAAAGTTTTTTTAAGTATATTAATTGATTGAAACAGAATAGAATAATAGCTTTTTATAACCTTTAAATCCTTTTGAAAGTAAATTAAAAACTGAATTTTTTGATAAATGAGGGAAATTTTTATTGAAATATTGCATAAATTATGAAAATTATTCTGTAATGCACGTAAGATTTCAATGTCGAATAATTTTGTTTTCTGTACTCATATTTAAAAAAAAAAAATAGTTGATAAAAATGTTTTTGTATTAATTGAAGTTTAATCACTTCCACTTAAGTTCAAATTTTACGGAAGCTCACAGAAAGTTAGAGATACATCGTACAATAATTAGAATGGCTTAAAACTTCTATCATAATCTGAATTATATGACTATCAAAAATTGAAGATTAAAAATCTTGCTGAAGAAGTTAAGATACTATAGTACATAAAATATTTAATTAAAAATTTTAGCGAACATTATTTTTGACGAATCAGCTGGTCAAAGGCGGCTAGTTAGTACATATGCTAATAGACTGAATTTAGAATACAATATACTTTAAGGTATATTTCTGTTTGAATGTATTATTTTGGAACTCAGTGTTTCGTTTTACCATTTATATTACATAATATTATTATATTAGATTATATTATTAATAATGGGGGAGAAGGAAAAGTTTCACAAATAATTGAAAGAGACAACAAATGTACTTTTAATTTTTTAGAAATTATGGAATATATCCGATTTTCCTAGTCTTTGGGCAAGAAACTCATTTGAGATTTCGATAGCCGTTATCTATAACTCTAACCATAACTTTTTTTTAAATAAAAGATTTTGTGTAAAACTTCCATAATTCAAAACAGTTAAAAATTTCCGATTAGTTATTTAAACAGGTCCTTTGATCTAGGAAGGAATGTAGGTAATACAATTGGAAAATGTTATGTGCTTAGTTGTCAAACAAAAGAATTGGTTAAAAAAAACAAACTGTGAATTATAAAATACTAGCACTTTATCAAATATAATTGGATAGGTTCCTATTTATTTCATTATGTTCAATTTTTTGATTACAATATTTCCAATTTGTACAGATAAATTTGGGTACAGACGTGGATGCCATCAGCTATGATAAATAAAAACGTATGCATTTTTACAAAGTTACCGAAATAATAAATTAACCTAAAATAAATCTTAACACATTGATTAAGTTGAAAATACGTTTTAATGAGTAACTAAATTGGCTGATTTATGAAAACAGTGACCACATAATGTGAATTGCCTAGGAAACTACATAAAGCATCACTGATTCACAAATAATAGGGATAATTCTATGAAAAAAAAAATGTATTCTTAGTCCTCCTCTCAATACTCATTCGAGTTTCCTTTCTAATAAACAGTCAAACAGCGTTTAATTGGCGTGCTCGACCCCCGTTGTATTTCTCAAATTTCGTGCGTGTAACGCGAAGAAAATCAATATCCCTAGACAGGATCCAAAGATCAACAGTTCATTTCAAATTTCAGAGCTTTGCACTGAGGATTTTTATGAAGAGAATATTCAGAGTCAAACAATTCTTCCTTGAGATTTTCATCGAGATTTTTAACTCCTCTGAGATTGAAATATGCATGTCTACGAACAAGACGAGCTGGAAGGCATGACATTTGGTATGCAGTCTTTACGTTCAAATTGTACTGTAGATTTCCGCTAAATTTTAGAGGAAGTCTGCCTGCCTGCCCATGAACTCAAAAATGCTTCGAGTTAACAAATATTTGAAATTTCTTCTACGATTTTATAACACATTTTTTTAATAGATTGAAATTTTTGAAAACATATTTAAGTATTTAAATACATGTCATAGAGGGAACATTTGATAAAAATTTCGGGTCGATAACCACGTTATTTTTCGAAAAATTTAACTATTTCGGAAGGAATGGAGGGTCGAAAAATGACTGAAGTGCTCTTCTATGTGAATTAAAAGACTGAAATAAATTCATATTTTAATAGTGTTGGGTTACAATTTCAAATGGCTTAGTTATGGTCATTATTCAGAAGATATTTTTAATGCAGCGTTATCTATTTCATGCACAGAATTTTTTTCCACTTCTGTTGAATCACACGAAAAAGAGTCGTGAAGAGAAAGATCAAAACAGAACGGAAGGAGCTTTTAACAGGACTTTAAAAAGTAGACATTTAAATTTATAAGCGGCTTAGTCTTTCATTCATAATTTATTCCTATAAATAGTCGGGACCTTTAGATTTATTTTCTGTAATTAAGTTTCGGGTTGTGTCCCTCCTACGGAATCAATATTTGTTAAATTAAGTGATTAATAAATAAATTAGTTATAAACATTCAATATCTGTGTGCTGCCATCTAGCCCTCAAGTGAAGAGTGAAAAACTTCATTTTTGCAAATGCAGAACAAGTCGTGAAAGAGTGCCCCAAGGCGTGCTTAGCACTTACTCAGCTCGTGCGTGTTCCATCGATGTGAGCACAGCTGCGCTTCCTCATTCGTCCGCGTGGTTATGGAACTGACACAGCGCTACGTTCCCGAAGCAGAGTACGAAGCCATCCCAGGGAACGCGGAGGGTCCCTGGTGCCGGCGGAGGAAGAATCTCGCGGGAATAGCCCTCGTTGTAAGTACGCTCCTCGATCTTCCATTGGAAGTTCATCCTTCATTTCATTTTGATTCCGAACAGTTTATTTTGAACATTTATAATTAATTGAAGTCTTTAAAAAGAAAACAAGTTCTAATTTTTGGCAGTCAAAGATTTTTTTAAAGATGCGGAATTCAGGATTAGGAAATCAAGCCAGATATCAATGTGAAATTGTTGATTTGAAATAGCCAAAACATTTATTTTGTCTTATTAATATTTCTGAAAACTGTTTTTGCGATTTTCTTTTATTTAAAAAATATTCAAAATGGAACTACTAAATTTTAATGATCTTTTGAAATTGAAATTCATTCTGAAAATGGCTGTGTTCACATTCCAAAATATAAATACATATTTAAGCTGCCTTTCAAAGGGTTTGATGAAATTTTGTATCCCTTTTTTTAATAATTTTTTAATAATTTATACAAAAAAAATTACTTTTTATTACGTTTTTGAAAATCATTTGATAACTAACTATCTGTAATTTCTGAGAAAGTACGAGATGTTAAAATTCTTTGATAAAAAGTATTTTTCCATTTTATTTACAACAAAAAAATTTGTGCATTGTAATATCTAATATAAAAGATTCTTTTATGTTAAAGGTATTGTGTATTCTAGTTTTCTTTTTTATTATTAGGCATATTGTTAGCGGCATCGAGGAATTACAGCAAAGTAGACAAAAAGAGACCGCACGAGAGCAAGCATTAAGTAACAAACATCTTCAAGAAAGACATTGACTGAAATTTAATAGAACAACCATTTGTTTTCGCCGCCTGATAGATGTATACAGTCTTTTATATAATTCTTTAATTTCAAGTTGAGTATTTAAAGTTAAAGAAAGTAAATCCTGAAGAATAGCTCAGAAATTAAAATGAAGTTTGAATTCATGAAGAGAGAAAATAATTAATTTTAAGAATGCTGATAGTTTTAATTTATTTCATGGATATATGCTGATTTAATATGTAATAATTTTTACCTCTGTTGTAATTATCTATAAGTGCTTCAAATTTTACAAATGTTGAAGTATTTGTCATGATTAATTAAATAGTTAGTTTTTATGAGTGAAAAGTACTAAAATAATTTCAGTTTGGAACTATGTCACTTTAACAATATTTCCCGGGAGAATTCAATTGGAAGAAACCATAAGTGCATAATTTTTTTAAAGTTTCTTTCTCTTCTTTACAGCTTTTTTATATTAATAACTATTTTGTTTTATAATTAACCTATTAAATTTCTTTTACTTTTCTTTGGTATCCTACCCTGCATATTCATTCATATGCAGTAATGTACGATTCCTTCATATACTTTTACTCTACACTTCAGGTAATATCCTGTTTGCTGTGGCATCATGCTTTTGTCCCTTCAAGATGCTTCATTAGCTCGGTGCATTTTGCACATGTCTTAATTCGAATTTGTCTACTTATTTTCTTTTTCATAATGACTTTATTTCAGGAGAAGAATCTATGCAGGAAATGGGAACGAAATGAAAAGATCGTTTCATATTTTATGGAGGAAAAAAAAAAAAGAACACTGGCGTATAAAGTATTTTATGGAAATTGAAAAGGTTTCGGGGAAAAAAAACCCATCAAAGCTCAAGACCGTTTCTCGAATTAAGTTACATAATCGTATGATAGTATTGGCATGGCGGTGCAGCTGAAACGTCAGAATAACTGCATCGTCAAAAACAAATAAATGAGGTAGAAAACATTTCACTGAAAGAGGAGGGGGCGGGAGAGGGAGATGATGGAAGTATTTTTTTTTTTTTTTTAGATCAAGCAGTTTCTATAAAATCAAGTGAAGGCACATTTAATTTCTGATAAAAATAATTTTTAAAAACTTAGCATAGTATACAAAAATGCATAATTTTATCATTTATTTTCTATTTTTAATATTTAATTAATAATCTGTGAGCAGATACAAGAGCTGTATCATGAGATAAGAGATATCTTCTATTCTAAGTACTCATGAGAGTCGGACCTCAATGAAACACTTGTTCACTGCAACGTTTCTCTTCATTTTTGTTCGCTATCATCTGTTTCCGATGGTGGCTCTTCTTTGGTGCGAGTCTAGAAACACGAGCGAACCAAGGAATTTCACCATCGATTTCACCATTTCTGCGATATTTTTTTAAAAATTACTTCTGCCTGTTGCCTTAACCCTTACTACAGTCTTCTTCTTTCATGGTCTGCATTAGGGTGGAACGAAAAAAATCAATTTTTGATTTTTAATTTGTAATAGCGCGGAAAAGTTGCCTTTTGGTGTATATAAAATAAATTATAAATATATGAAAAAGATTGGAGTAATTCTTGAGATGCCGCAAGGATGTTAAAGTTTCATAAAATTGAAATTTTTGCTACATTTTAAAGTTTTTTTTACGAAATAATCAACTTCTGATTTTTAATTTGTAATAGCGCGGAAAAGTTGCCTTTTGGTATAGATAGGATAAATAAAAATTATAAAAAATATTAGATGCTGCAAGGATGTTAAAGTTCTATAAAAACATACTTTTTGCAACTTTTTAAGGATTTTTCTTGCCTCGATTATGAAATAAAAAGTTTTCATCAGACATTGTCATAAGAATAAAAGTATAAAAGCAATTTTATTATTGTACTGGCATGCCACTGAGTCGTTTCCGGAGTGGATGTTATTGAGGTAAGGTGGAGAAATCTGGTCTTCGTCCGGTGACAAGGACAGAGCTGGTTTCAAATCAGTAGCTTTGCCAAATTCAGTTGAATTGGCATCTCCGCTCAGTCTATTGTGCAACTGATTTGTTAGTTTGTGTTTGTGTGCTTCGCTGTGAGTAAAAATGGCTCAGTCTAAATGAGTGAAGACAAAACAAATATCGGAGTCTTCTATTTTTGAGAAATTTAGTGATTTGCTTGAAGTTGAACACACTACTGACGAATCTAGTTCTACTATTATATTAGACATCACCTCAAAATTGCTTCAGAGAAGGATCCTTCTGCAAGCGAAACTTGTGACACTTTTAGTTCCCATAATGGAACAAATATGGCCAAGAGCTTCTATTCCCGTTGCTTCTAGCTAAAGAATTTCACAGTTGATAAAAGCTTATCACGCTAAATACATGAATGTATTAAAGTCTGAAAGCAAAAAATGTTCAGATAAGTTTAATTCCAACCTCACAGAATTTAGAGAAGAAGCCAGACGTCTATTTGATATTGCTGGCTTGTATAAAAGGAAAACAAAGTGGCAGTTAGGAAATAAAACGGCTCTAAACGATCAACGCTCTAACAGGAAAATGGTTATAGGTGATATTGATATTGCTACCACAAGCGCTTTGGAAAAGAAAGAAGCAAGAAAGAGTAAAGAACTATAGATAATAGTTAAGTTTAATCAAGAAAGGACAAAAAATACTAATGCAGCTGAAATGATTACTGACGGCAATGACAACGCTGAAGAACTACAGTGTTCTTTACAAAAACAGGCAGTAAACCAAATCCATCAAATAGGAAAGAAGCTATAAAACTATCAAATGCCTCTACGGTTTAATCTGTATAAATTAAAATTTTACACACAAGGGATCTGAAGCTGAACCAAACAGTATAGAGGATTCGGTTATCGACTTTTTTTGTCACGCGCAAACAGTGGAAAGAGCTGTGAGACTGGTGGCCGAATCTACTCAAAATGTCAGTAGTTCAATCGCAAGAGAAGGATACATAAGAGCAAAAATTGACTTACGTGTGAATATGTCAAAATTTTAATTTAAAAAAAACAACGGTTTAACGTGGCAGTGAAGTAGAAACAAACATTTCGCAGCTGTAACAATTGTAATCATTAAGGATGCAGAAATAAAAAAAGCAAAATTGGACATAAAAAATATTTTTTTATTGTTATACTTTGTAATTAAAAATTTTTTCCAATTGTAATGCTTATATATGTATTTAAAATTATCTTTTTTAACATTATACGAATAAAAAATTCATAAAAATATTTTATCAAAGTTAATAATTTTTCAATTTTTTTGCAAACTTTAAGCTCTCTTCGGCACCTCGAAATATTGTTGTATTTGCAACCAGAATTTTAAAAAATTCTTTTTGAACCTAAAAGCTAATTTGTCATCTGTATTGTCAAACTAAAATCCAAGAAAAAGCTTTAAAGGCCCTTTTTAAAACTTTCCATTTTTTCGATCTTTTTACAAATTTCATGTTTTTTGCGGCACCTCAAGATAATGCAATATTACAACCAAATTTTTTAATATTATTTTTTAACCTAAAAGGCAACTTTTCCGCACTATTACTGAAAAAAAAAGAAAAAAAGAAGCCAATTTCGTTTTACTTTAGTGTGCATGTTCCTGGTTCCAGGTCCTTTTTTTCCTCTTTTCGGAAAACGCGCTAATTAGGCTCATATATGAAAATTAAACAAACGATTTCATGATAATTAAACTAACGTCAGTAAATTGCTATCTGTGCGTATCAAATAGAGTGCATTAACTGATTGTTTAGTTGAAGTTTTATGACGCAGGAGCCAGACTTGGTTGAATTGTGCCAAACGTATAGTGAGGGTTATAAACATAAGTTAATCCTTAACTGGGGAGGTGCGGTATCTCAGATCGCTAAGGATGGACTTTCAGTCATCCTTATTCTATTTTTAGTTAAATCGAATGGATTAATCCTGTAGCTTCCTACTTTATGATTTTCACTACACGTGCACTTTTTCAACCGGTTTCAGAGAATGCTTTTTAATGCTAAGGTAAATATTTCAGCAATTTCCTTGTGCGAAGTTTGCGAGACCGCACTCCCTTTTAGAGTTTCAGTATTATATGAAGCATAGTAGATGCCTTAAAAGTTGGTTCTCGAAATGTCATCAAACCTACTGATCCTCGTTATGAAGCAAAGCTCCAGAGACTTTTAAATGAAGCAGAAAGTTATTTTAGTGATGAGGATAATTGTACAGAAGATTTTTTCGATGTAGGATCCCGCTGATTTGACTGATTTTGAAATGTATGCTCAAATATAATTAATTTTTTTTAATGATAAGGTACTTTGATAAATTTCTAAAATATATTAGTATACCAAGAGAAATATCTACAGAATTAAAAACTGATACTAGTACTTAACCTGTATGTTATAAATACTTTGGAAAACCGTGCTACGAATGCTCACAAGAATGCCAATAAAAGAAAGGCTCCATTTTTTTTAATTCATATAATTGTTAAATTTTCCATTATATTGTTTTTTATATACCTTTGTATACTTGAAAAATAAATGTGATTTAAAAAGAAAAAACTAATATGAATTTTAAGAATATCATTAGTTGTAACATGCAATTTGAGAAGATAATATATGTCCAAATGCAATTACTTTTTTCTATGCTATAGCATTAAAAAATAATTGTTAACACTTTAATATGCTATGAGAATAATTTTCGTGCGATAATTAATTCATGAGGTATTCACGAAAAACAGAGCAAAAATATCGAAGATTGCTCAGTTTTAAATATCTGAAGAACTAATTAAAGTCATAAAAGTATATTTGATTTAAAAACAGATCCCAGAGCAGTGAAGGCAATTTCTAATTCTGCCATTATTCACTATTTCGAAACAAATCTTGCGCCAACCCGCCAAACAGAAACAGACAAGCTTGCATTTTCCCTTTAATATTATGGATTATTATTATTACAGAATCTTCATTTTTTCTTACTCCCAACCAGATGGAAAGAATACATTTGGAATCAAAATTCAATTAAACTGAATCGATTATCTTATAATTAAGTTATAAAAATATTGAAAAATTGTATTGCTAACTAGGGCTTACACAAATTATAAATTTTAAAAAAACTTTAGCATATCAAGAAGTACGAGAAAATTCGATTATAAAATTCCATAAGACACATTAAGTTCAACAAAAGTGTGTGTGACAATATAAACATAATATAACAAAACCTAAAAATATGATATGACAAAAATACAAGTGTAAAAATAAAGGCTTTTTTTTTTTCAAGAATAACTGCGATATGTGAAAGAATGTAAAGAGAGTTTTTAAAAAATCTCCCGATTATTGGAAGGAAAATTCTCGGGAAGTGAATTTATAATGCATTCTTGGATATTGATTGAAAGGTAACTTAGATTACAAATGGGATTAAAATTCCATTTTATTTAGAATAATTCGATCAGAATTTCGCCATTTTATGGTATTGTTTTGACATCAATAAATATAAAAGAAATAGGAAGGTAACAGCAACGGCTTTTGTTTCATCCATACCCAATAAGAATAGAATATATTCACATTTCGGAGCTCTAAAGGATCGTTTCATATGTTGATTTAGTTACAAGTGATTTCACAGTTAGGAAAATGAAGAAGTGATAAAAGATAAAAATAAATACATTTTAAACATTTTTTATTTAGTGTAATAAAAAGTAAATTTTTTCGTCCAAAATTAAGTTATATAATAGAGAGCCTAATCACAGACGATGGAATCATGAGAAAGATCTTCTTTTCGTCATTGTGGCTCTTTCCAGCAATGCTCAAAAGGGAGATTGCACAACACGTTTGATTACGTTATGAAACCAACTACTTAAAAAAATTGGCTGGGTTTGCGAATAACACATCCCTAAGGGTAGATTCCTTGCCTGCCTCGACAGCCACCTGTATCTGCTTTTCCGTTTATTTGTCTGCAGCTGAACGCTATATCGAAGGCCATTTTTTATGTCTGATGAATCGTGATTTTATTTCATTGCTTCGAACTTTCATTGACGAGTCCGAATCATTTGCGTTCAAATACGCAGTAAAAATACACAAAATATTTTATCGACTCAATAACGAAAAAAAAAAAATTCTGATGTGGCCAATAGGAATCAAGTAGCGTCCCAATTAACATTTTGAAGGGGGAGAGGGAGTCACTCTCAAGAATGAAATTTTCCGGGGAGTTTTGAGAATCAGTGCGACATGCCGAGCTGGCCAGGAATCTGGAGTGTCACATGACTTTCTTTTTGAATGCAAAGCCAGAAACGATACTTTCATATTTTAGGGAATTCATTTCGATGGAAATAAAAAAAAAATATGGATGCGAATCGTTACTTAAAGCTTTTAGGACTCCTAACCATCCATATTAAATTTGCTCCACGCTTCGACGATATAATGTTATCTGTTTCTTAATCTAATTTCAATCTTAACTGCTCTGCTAATTTTTATTTTAAATTATCCCATAGTAATTCATTTAAAAATGTATTTCTTTATCCCAATCCCACTTTTTTATCGAGTTACTTCTAACATGCGCTCCAGAAAATGTATAACTGTTGCCATTTCGCTCCTTCATTTCTGAGCGAACGGATAAAAAATCCCCAGCATTCCTTTCAAAGATATCTAAGATCCAAAATCTGCAGATGTCAAATCCCTAGCAATATCTCGTGGTAAAATCATTAAGAGGAAAATGTCCGACTTTCCGATTGTGTCGAGATATAGGCAGACGCGTCGTCTTATCGTTTCTCCCCTGGACAAATGGTGGTTCCCGTGGTGAAGTAAAGTGAATTTTATTGTAAAAGTTTATTCCTTTCTGCCACGCTTCGAAACATTTCGTTTACACACGCACATACGCGCAGAGAAGGAGAGAGAATATTTTACAACTTTGATAATACGGTACACTCCCGAGTATCCGGTTCCGACTGTCTATGCCAAAACATTGGAAGCGGGCGTCTGCTATGATCCTTGCGTGTCGTGTACAAAATACAGGTTGTCGTTGCCCCTCCCCCTTGGATTGAATACCAATTCAAATCAAGACAAGAGGTCTGGGAAAGAGGGGTGGAGTAGCTTCTAAGGGTAAAGACCCCTGAGCACCCGAGGGCAGAAATCTGACTTTAGCTCATATGAAGATGACACTCACATACTCGCTTGCGCAACCCCTTTTTACAGGGGGGCTCTTTCACAACCTCACCAATAGAACACAACCATGCCCGAACCAGTACTCGAACCTGGGACGCACAGACCACGAGGAAAATGAGCAGGTCAGGACGCCGGCTAAAACACAGGCTGTGACATGAAAAGAGCAGTGCTCTGCTCGTTGTTCATTGTTTTGTGAGTGTGTAATGGACCTCATTTGTTGCCGCTATTCCTGATTATAACTGCACAGTACATATAGTGTTCATGAGGTATGCTTAACGTTTTTTGTTAGGTGCACCGCAGTGAAGGTTACAGAATTTAGGATAAAATGTGTACAGTTTATATGCTTTAATTTACTTTTTCTCTAATAAATTCTTGAAACGGGCAATGCAGTAATAAACTACCAATACAGAGCCTTATAACTCGACACGTTACAGACAACTACTTCTATGAATAACTGGGCCGCGGCCGCGTTTACATTCTACGTGGCTAAATGGAGGGCTAGAACTCAATAAGAAGTGAAAAAAAATACATATTATAACAATGATTTTTGGTATAAAAACTTTGTCTTCTGATATTGGTGGGCAAAAAATGGATTGATAGAGCTCCGGCTTTTTCGTTATCCGGCCTGCCCTTCCGACACATTAGACCGGATACTCCGGAATGTACTGTATGTATGATTTATAGTTCTCTTCTTTAGACATATTATCTTTATCTGACTGTATAGAATGTATTAAGTCCAGTATTTAAAACAATGACTTTAACATGTGAATCCCCGATAGTATACTGATTGTTCATCAATAAAGTTCTTTTGGTTTTTTAAAAAGAATACTGAATATGTAAGATCACCCAAGGCTCAATTATAAAATCAAACAAATTCATTAAATATTTGTAACTTGCCAGTCCCGATAAAAGTTTTTTTTAATCAAACGATCATTTATAGCCCGATTAGAAATGATCAACCTTACGGTTGTATTGATTCCAGATTACGAAATATCGTCTAAGATTTGGGGCCATGACCGCCTCTTAGTCCCAGTCACACAAAGAATATAACTTAGCATACCATCTACATATGTCATAAATCTAATATGCTTTGCACGCCTGACTTCTGTGCACTTGCAAATTGTTTCACGATTGTAAAATAACGTTTGAATTTAATCACTCATTAGTGAAGGGAAAGGAATGAGAACTTTTTGTGCAAATTATGATAGCCTGATAATATGTTTGGCTTCATTCATTTGACTCAACTGCATCAGCATTGCACTCTGTGCATAACGATTTCTATATTACGCTATTTACAGAAGTTTCGTTTAGTTATGTTAACTTCCTGTTTTAAAGCAACACTAGGGCTATTTTGGGACGGACCTCGTATCATTTTGAACCGCAGTCAGATGACGAAGACGACACCTGAACAAAGAATTATTATAAATTCATTCACTTCATGACACTGCCTTTTAATTTTGTGCCTCCGTATTTCATTTCAATAATCTAGTAAAATGCTAAATTGATTATGTCAAAGTCTATTCAACAAGATATTGCTATCCGTCATAACGCATGCAATGCATATCTTGTTTTGAACTGTTACTTAAAGCACTTCAAGAGTTCGTTACTGATGCTGCTCATGAGTTGTCATCGCCGCATCTGTCACGCTCGTGTCGGAAACTCTCTGATCTGCTCCGCGATTCTAAAATGTAAACAATATTTGCGAAGCCAGCAAAAAGCAAAATAAAATAAATTCATTTCTCACGTACGCCGAAATTTTATCGATTGAACTCATCTCTAAATAGCACATTTGGCGTTTTTCTTTTTTCTCCCCTTCTCAGAAACGCCCTTTGTTCGAAGCCGTAAGTTTGCCCCACTAACCCTCTGACTGCTTCTCTGCCATTTTTTTAAAATCATTATTTAGATGCGATGTTTGCAAATAAGTTTAAATATTTCTCAAGCAAAATGAACCGATATTATATGCTGCTCGATAAAAATCTGTCATCGTGAAAGTAAACACACTAAACTGCGAAATACGCGGGATGTAATAGAAAATGAACTGATTGCGGAAATCGGAGGATCAGCGGCTGGAGGGTTCAATACAATTACTACAGTTTTTACTTCGCTTCTTCTTTCTCTTTTATTTATTTGAAAATGTGACGTGAGTCATTCTGTTATGAATTTTTTTCCTCCTCTGATAAGTTTTTTTATTTCTATTTTTTTGATGAGTGTTCCGTACATTTATTGCGAAACTTTGCAGCAACTACTGAGATTGCATTTTTGCTCTATCGAATACTAAGTGCGGAGAAAATAATTCGTAATCGCCTGAAATTTCGAACGTGAGATTTTGAAGAATCATCACGTTTTAGACTTCCTTGAATTTGCAAAATGTTTGTCTATCTATCTGACAAAAATAACTCAAAAACGCTTTAAGTTAGACAGATGAAATGTGGTGTATGCTCTTTACAAAAAAATTATAGATTTCCATCAAAATGTGAGCAAAATCTATTGAAAAGAAATTTGCCTGTCCAAGTGTCCGAATATAAATGAACACGATAATTATAAAATGAAGAGAACTATATGGATAAAATTCTGTGCAAAGATATTACCTCTATATTGTAGACCCTATTAAATGTTGAGCTAAATATATTAAAGGATTGACTGTCTGTCAGTCTGTATTTTCAGAAGCCTGTAAACACGATAAATCAAAATAACAATGACTGAGCTATATCGAATTTGGTATGCGATTTTGTGACTGCAGTTGTAGTTGTGTGCCAAATTTTGGTTTCAGTCGGTCGAGAGAAAACACAAATTCACTTTTATGAGAGTGCATGCGAAAATGTTTCGGAGGGGTCACTCCCACTCATTTACAAGAAACATTCGTGAAAAAAAAACAATTGATAATTTCTACCACTGCATAAAACACACACGCGGCTTAACAACGTAAGTATCTCACTTGCATATTGAAATTTAAAAGATAGCGAGAATAACATCCAAAATATTATGAAGCAAAAATGATTTTTACATTATCTTAAAATTGAAAAAAAAAAACTGTCTTTTCAACAATACCAATTTAATTGTCGCACAAATATTTCCTGAATTTCAGCAATTAAAAATATATATTTTGCTAATTTTTAATAATAAATTACATTGCTACCTTGTTATTCAAATGTTTTTCTCTGTTTCATCAAATAATGAATCGCGTGTTTTTCTTCCATAATTGAGAGCTGAGTTTGTTTGATACTTGTCTAGTTCATAAGACGAATAAAAAAGTGATGTTACAGTACATCGAAGTTAGATGATTAGAAGACAGATTTTTATTTTTAATAACGCTATGTTGCTATGGGACTGGTTTCCATCAGAAAGGTTCATATACACAAAAAACAGAACATATAATGTATGATAATTTGGTGGTATCATGGGCAGGAATTTACATTTAAAGGATTTATTTTATATTAAATATAATCAATATTCCCAGCGAACTAGCTGGTAGCTAGAGGCAGTCTCTATTAATAACAAAGATAAAGATGCGTGTGTACTGATGCTCTGCAAGCCAGACCATTTGATCTAGAGCCACCAAACTTGGTATGTATGTATGTATAAATATGTGTATATATATTGGAAGATAAAAATGTGCATTTCGGAGCAATTTTTTAAAATTTTTAATTAAAATTTAATTAACTGAAATTCAAACAAATTTCAGGGGTATTCCACAACAATTTCACAAAATATTGTAATGTAAAAATTATTTTTACATAAATTTAATATTCAAAAATGAATGGTTGTAATGATCGTTGGATAAATCAATTGAAAAGAAACATTCTAAGCATATTTTCCAATAAAAAAACATAAGGATTCTGAACAAATGTCAGATGTATCCGGAATGATAATGGAAAAATATGAAAAAATCTGGTTGCTCTAACAAAGTCACTATTGAAAAAATGTATAAAAAATATATTTTTAGATAAATATTAAGATAAATGTATATATTTAATAAAAGTTGCTATTAAATATACAGGCCTTTTTTTATTGTGAGAAATACTTTCACGCCCTTTAAGCAAATCATTATTGATAGAGTGCAAACGACTTTATAAAGTACGTAAAGGTTGTCACAGGCTTCATCGTGAAGTTTCTTTGATGCTAAAATCAATGATATGCGTTCTTTACAAGCGCTGCAGTTTTAAAAGCTATTGTAAAGGGGATCATCAGTATTTCAAATGATATTATGTTACTTATCATGCTGTTTTATTCTTAATTTTCGGATTTTTTTAAACGCTTTGTACATCATTTTGAACGATGTTTTGCGTTATCTTAATTTCTTTGTTCTGTCAAATCGGTAGTCCTATGTTAAAAACAAGAGTGTAAAATCCATTTTAAATCTTTCGGTTCTATTCATATAAGTTTCTTTTGCTATGCAAAAATGCAGTCCATTTTCATTGCTCAGTTTTTTTTTCTTTTTTTTTTTTCTTTAAATAAATTTACTCTTTAGATAGTTTAGCTCAGTTACTTTGATAAATTTAGATTTTAGTCTTTTAATATGTTTTTCCCTTGCAAGGAAATGATCTTCTTATGTTATTCTTTTATTTGTGTTCAATGAGTTGGCCTTTGATGCTCAATGAGTTGGCCGGGATCCGTGATCGCTGCAATTTTCAGTTAAATATTTTATGTCATTTCCTCTTCATAATTCCGCAATAAATGAATTTTGATAGACGTGGATTATTTCAAAAGCCTCATATTGTTTGGTTTATTGTGCTGTGCATCTCCTTAGTTTTCTAGCATCTTATTTAAAATTTGAAATTTAATCTGAATTGGGAAAAATTCAACAGAGATCAATACAAAAATTTTCTTGCAAAAGCTATTTAAAAATAGGCATTGTATAAGATTGTTTTGTCATTGCTTATTTTTAGAAATCGTTGCTGCCAGAAAATTTCAAAAAGTTTTTTAAAATATACTTAAAACAAAAACCTGCTCATCATCTTTACTAATAATAGAGAAGAATGTTTGTGTTGATGCTCCACATTTCAGACCTTTTTACCTACAGTTACCAAATTTCGCATGAGTCTACTTTGGAAAAAGTGTAGAAACGTACACCTCGGAAAGATTTTAAAAAAATTAATTAGAATTAAAAAAATTAGCAGTTGTTTTGTTTCACGATAACATCCGAAAATATTATTATACAAAAATAAAATTTACAATATTTTAAAATTTAAAATCTATCTTTTTGATGATACCAATTTAATGACCGCGAAATGTGTCTTGATTTTTGGCAATTTTTTAAATATAATTTTTGCCTGATTTCAAAAACTAGTTTACTTAATAGCCCTATAATCCAAACCATTTTCATTATTTCATCAAACATTCAATACTGTGATTTTTTCCTTTCTTGAAAGCCAAGAAAGAAGAAACCAGTATAATATCTGTATATTTTACAAGCGAATTAAAAAGTAAAGTTACAGTACTGCGAAATTTAGAAAACAGCTGGACATTTATGGTTTTTTTTTAATGAATAACGGGCTATGTTGAAGTGGAATTGGTATCCATTCGAAGGTTTCCTGTACATAATGGACACGTATGTAAGAAAGTTAAAATACTGTGACTTTAGGGACTGACAACTTGATGGAATCATGGCCATGAAATGACTTGCATACGATAAAATTGAAATGACTTTTGGAAAAATGGAACCTGTCTTCATACCTTCATCGTCAACAATAAAAGATAAATTCTGAAATTAAAATATTTTTTAAAAATTAATTAAATATAGATAAACATCTTACAGAAATCAAATGAGTGTCATTGAAAAAAAAATAATTTTTTGAATTTCAAGTTGGTATAAAATTATTTTTATACCAACTATTTAAGACTTTCGGTGGTTTTGGAAGAAAAATGTTTATATTTCTTTTAATTTTTAATTAAAATACTTACAAAGATTCAAAAAATATTTTTAACTGCACATTTTTACTTTCCAAAGGATGTCTGTGGCAGATTTAGTAGCTCTAAATACAGCACAGAGGTACTTGTCCTTTTCCGAACTACCATCTCCTGAGCGGAAAAAAAAAAAAGCAATCCTACTATAATAGCTATATTCTCTACTACTAAAGTCTAATCATACTGAATATTAAAAGATTGTTGCCTCTGAGCCTGCTGCTGTCTTCATGTAAGATTCCTATAAGAATGGGGAGTGGTACTTACGATACTTACTTCCATTACTGTACTGATGGTATAACGGTATGTCTATATACGATATGTCTGCATGTATACACATGTGCCCTTTTATCTTTATGGGTGGTAATTATTATTAAGTGGTAATTATTATTATTATTATTATTAAATCTTTATTAGTGTTAATTATTATTAACTGATAATAATAATAATTAAATCTTTATTAGTGGTAATTATTATCTAAGGAAAGACGCATGTGGTTGTTTTTCCCAAATGTGGCTTTAGTCATCAAATGCGTCATACTTTTGTCCCCTTGTAACGATTTAAGCAATCTGAAGAATACTTTCTTTTATTCTAGAAAAGCTCATTACCTTGTCCATCCGTTTTATAACAGAAAATGGCAGTTGTAAAAAAAGTAAACAAACTAAAAAAAGAAACCCGTCGTTTAGCAACTTCTTGCAAGATTAATTTAATTTCATGACGTTAGCGTTCCGTTTTAAAGCAACGTTAGAGCTTTGTGAGGATAGACCTCACCTTTTTGAGCCCCCGCCATGTGTTGAGGACCACATCTGAGCTGCCACCTCCTCTTCAAACTTCCACGCCACTCCCGCTGGAGGACGTTTGGCCCAAACGGATTGAAAGTGCACCTGACCAGCTTACACGACCCTTCTTAGGTGGAATTGGGTCTCGAACCTGACGTCCTCCGATTCCGAAGCCGAGACTTTCCCATCAGGCCACCGCCTTTTGTGAAGACCACCCCTTAAAACAAAGAAGGTATAAAAAGGTAATGCCTCGCTATTTTATTTATTTCATTTCTAAAGGCAAACATTTTTTAAGAAATTCTCTGCAAGAATGTGTTCTTCTTTTTCTAGTGTTTTCTTTCTTTCACACTTCATATTGTCGTATGTATAGGCAGCCCACCCACTTGCGCAACCGAAATCAAGTAAAATTTGGAATGATCATCCAATTATTTTTCCATGGGCGGAGATATTTCATCACAGAATGATAAATAAAACGCGTCTATTGACATCGAGACGCAGAGAAAAGTATGAGACATTTTCCCTTACTGCTTTTCATGAGAGATTCTTATAGGGATTTCTTTTACTTGTGCCTCTTTAGGAAAGAAGATCATCTTTGGAAAGTGTGCTGAAAACATGAGGGATTTTTATCCCTTCGCTGCTCTCATGCATTCAACGCATGCTAGAAATGATTGAATTGAAAAAATGAGATTTCATTTATTTTTTGAAAAGTGGAATGGAGAACATTTTAGAATAGAGTCATATGGGTCAATGGAAGATAACTCATTGATATACTTTCACTGAAAAAATCTTATTTCACGAGCCAAACATGAACGTAACATGACACATCGAAGTGGATGGAGTTGCCCCCTGCCTAAAAAGCATACAATGAAATCTCCTATCCCACAGAGATCCATATAGACTGTCCTGAAAATCTGTGACTGTGAATTTTTTAAATTCACCATTCTAAATTTTAAAAAGTATCTCTATGGGGTATTTCATCTGTTTTAAAAATGTGATGTATAAGTCATTTTTATTTTAATAATTATTTTTTGTTTTTTAGTCTTGCGGGTGCGGAATGTTGCAATCGATTTGAAACGGATGGGCTAACAACTTATCAACTTATCTAACGGGAATGAAAGTTTTTAATCGATTACCAAACAACCAAATGAACGGATAAATATGCCGAATTGCAAAATGCCCATTCCAAACTATGTCAAGTCTCTAGTTCTTCGTTAGTATTGAGTTTAGAATCCATTGTAAAGTTTGCACCAAAGAGACAGATACAGCAGAAAGCAATTTGATAAAAAGTATTAATAAAAAAAGGATTAAGACTGGGGAAAACAATAAACAGGGACAGAATTATTATCAGTTGTTGCTGGCGAGTCTCTGCTCATTACTTTGTTTATGCAAATAATGATCATATCGTTGCAAATGACAGTTCTCTCTTTATATTTTTGTTATAAATTCATCTCCGGCCGGAAGCAATAAGCGTCAGTTTGCTGAGTCTGAGAATCGCATGGTGCATTGAATATATTTTTCCTTTGTTTGTTATTACAGTCTGTGTTTGTACGCAAGTGCAAAAATTAAAATAGCATTTTGATTCCTCATTCGCAATTCATTTTATAAACCTTATTTATTCGATTCCAAATTTTAGAAAAAAAAGAGCAATATTAGGCCTAAATCATCTCCTTAATTCATGAATGATTCTGGAATAAAAAATGGATTTCGCAGATAAACTTGTAAGGCATCCAAGATTAATTTGTAGTGTAGATAAATAAATTGAATACGAAAATTGTAAAACATAAATATAGGATGTCGAATATATATCACTTTTTGTCGACATATATGTCATTTTTCTAAAAATTCATCATTTGAAATATTTCAAGATATATTTATATACATTTCCCACGCCTTAAGAAGCAACTACGCACAATATTAAATCAATTCCAAACTTATTTTTTTGTCTGCCGTCATAAAAAGTATAGAAAATGTGTTTTCCACGATGAGAATTATTAAAAATACCATGATTAACTAAATGTGTTCAGTTTATTTGCAGATATCCAATTGTGCAATGGAATTGAAATCATTTATTTGCATTCAACCCAAAAATCATCAGCAACGATTTTCTTTTTCACATTCCAGCGTATGAATAGTTTCGAAATTGAAATTTTATGTTCTTTCTTTTTTTCCCCATGTTTCCTCCATGTTTTTCCCCAATTTTATGTTCTTTCTTTTCTTTTTTTTTATTCTATCAAAGTCCGGAGGCAAACAAAATGATTATTGACAGAATAAATAATTTCTAAAGTGGTAGCACATCGCGGAGTTCGACGAGATCAGATTAAATTCACTGAGATATTAAGCGCTATTTCTCGTTCAGAGCAGATTTAGGAATACGATACAATTTTATTTTTAAAAAAATTACTTTAAAAGTTTTTTGGGAGGAAAAGGAAATTGTGTAATATTTTCTAACAATGAAACTTCTTCCGCAGATATTAATAGCTGTAGCATTAACAATTGCGATACTCCTAACATCTTCGAAAGGAAATCCTCTTGATGTGGGTATAAATCCAGGTAATAAATTTTTCAATTATTTGCTGCAAGTATTTCTGTAATTAAAATGACCTAGTCTGATTTATAATTTTTCCAAATTTCATATTCAAAGATATAAAATTATTCGCTGACAGTTTTGTAAAGTGCCATAAGTCACAACACAACACAACAACCTAAAATTATATATTTATTCGAAATTTATAGAATATATCTATGTTAATTTATACTAAACTAAATTCTTAAAAATGTGTTATTTAAAAAAATTGAGAAAGAATTATCACATTTAGCAGATATATGAATTTGTATTAAGTAAAATTAATTTGATTCTTACATTTTACTTCTTATTATTTCCTTACCAACTTTTATTAATTCCTGTTAAGAATTCATATTGCCATTGAATCTATAAAAATTCTGTTCATTCATTAACTTTTTTATTTTCAAAAGATGTGCATTTAATGAGATTCTTTGTTTAATGATTCATCGAGAAGAATGATTATTTTCCTTCTGTTTTTTTGTTTTTTTTTTTTGATGAAATTCAGTGTAAAATGATTGCGATTTAAATACGACCTGTTATTGATTTTCCATCATAATTATAAATTACTTTTCCGAACTGTGTTTTCGAAAACATACCTTCCCAGGATTCCTTATCTTTAAATGGAACTCAGATGAACA
>JAPMOR010002971.1:0-82737 GCA_026543865.1 Argiope aurantia | reverse complement strand
TCTTATATATATATATATACTTCTTAATAGTTTTACATTCAGATATGTCGCAATTACAAATTAATAGTTTGTATGTGAGTTATCTTCCTCACACGAATCAATGCATAGAGATTTATAACCAAAAAAAATTATTTGTTTGTTAATTTTAGGAAAGTGTTAAGTATATAATCTTTATCAAATAATACAAGGTTTGGCCAGATGAAAAATGAACACTGAAAGCATCATAATTGAAACGTCTACAAAGTTCAGGGCTGTAACAGAATGTCCGAGGAATTCACCTGCCTCATTTCGCATATAACCTATTTACATGTTCGTGTTGGAGCATAAGCAAATTTAACATGTATGCAAGCAATACCCGACCTAGGAATGGAAACTTGGATAGGGCCGCCGATGAGTTACCCCACCTAGCACGAAGGAACAAACGACACTTGATGACTTGCAAACAATAAAGAACTATCTAGAGAAAACGTAAATTAGTACAGAAAGAAGAATAGAAAAAAAACATTACATTCTACATTGCATATTAAATTGTAAAACATTAAAAATGTATAAAATGCTTTAAATGTACGTTAACTTTTTATATTAGGATAGAACTAAAGTCAAGAGCTTTGACAAAATGTCCCTAATAGAAGATTTAATGGCTGGAATATTTGAATGGAACACAGCATAATGGTAATAGGATTTACTGTCTTGTAAAATCTGCACAAGAATGAGTTCGGGAAAAGGACTTTGCAATCAATCATCCATCAACATATGAAGTACATAAAATTTGTGTTCAGTGGGTGTCAAAACAGCTTACTCCTGAACACAAGAAGAAAAATGAGCCTCAGTCAACAATATTTGATCCGTTTTAATATAATTTAAAGCTTATTACAGTGAGCGATGAATCTTGACGTCATCGCTATATCATAGATAATGTATATCATAGATAATGAGTATACAGAGAAAACTCAAATTATCTCCACCATTGAAAAAATCAAAAGCCACTCCGCCTGCAAGAAAGTGATGTTAGTGCTTTTCTTCAAGCAAAAAAAAAAAACTCTTTTGAATAATATCCTGTCACGAAACTGTGTAATCAATTTTGTATAATTCTTCAGGACTTTTACGAAATAATGCAATCAAAAATAAACATCCTCTCTATTTACTTTCTCGTATACGTCGTATAAAGAAAGTACAGTAATCGTCAAACAATTCGAACTCGAGATTTTGACAAATCTCCGCCTTTCAAACCTTCCTGAATACAAAAAACACATATTTTTGAAAATATCTGTCTGTCTGGCTGTGACAAAGATAACTCAAAAACGTTTTGAGCTAGACGGTTGAAATTTGGTATGCGGACTTTACTTCAAATTTGCAAATTTCAAACATATTTTGAGCAAAATCTGTTAAGAGGAAGTCCATCTGTCCGGCTATTCGAATATAATTTATCACGATAACTACATTACGAAGAGAACTAGATACTTAAGATTCAGCATACAGATTTAACATCTATAGTGTAGACGCTTGTCGAATTTTAAGCCAAATATAATTACAGATTGACCATCTCTGTCTGTCTTTCAGAAATATGTGAAAACGATAACTCAAAAACGCGATGACTTAAATATGTCGAATTTGGTATGATATTCTGCGATTACAAGTACAACTTTGTGTCAAATTTTTATTTGAATCGGTAGGAAAAAACTTGTCTAAAGTACAAATTCGATTTTCAGATGCTATTAACCGCATATCGTGGATTAAACGCCAGAAATCTTGCCACGGATCACACAATTCAGTAAAAATGCTAAATTCAAGCCAAAAGTTAATATTTCGTAACTATTGTGAGCCAATTTTTATACAAGGCATTCTCTGGCATGATAAGTTTATTAGAGAGTATGCGAGAAAGTTTTTGAGAGACCACTCCCGCTGGTTCCATAGTAAGTTATCCTTCTTCCCGATGAGGCGCAATATGCATTTTCCATGATACCCATACAATCCATTGCAAATTCAGTTGGAAAGTAGTACGCTTATCCATACGGCAATATACGAAACACTCTAGATCTTTTGCCATATGATTACCTCATCTTATAACTAGGCGTGGACACAGTTTGCAAGGGAGACATTTTCATTCGAATGACGAAGGCAAGGATGTAGTACAGAACTTTTTTAAACATCAACCTCAATTATTCGCATTAAAGGTCAATATTTTAACTAATTTTAATTTAATATTCTTTCATTCTAAACAGTTTTCTTAAAAAAAAACTATTTGAATTTTTTAAAGTTTATTTATTTAAAAGTTATATTGATTTTTATATTTGTATAATTCATGTTTTAATACTTTTTTAAATGTTTAAATGAAATTTTTTTCAAAATCTTAATTCAGGAAGAATTTTCTCACGGAAAACATCGCAAATTATTCCCTAATCATATTTTTGTTTCAGATTTTGTATAATGAATTCTTCATCTTATATTTTATGCAGTTTGTATCAATATATTTTTTGATGAGTTATGAGTTTTAAATTTTTGCACAAGCACTCGGTCCAACGAGCCAGATTTAATAAAATGTTCTTAAGACATTATCATTTTAAATAAAAAAAGCTCCACTCTTTTGCGAGATCAATTGCAAGATTGGTTGAGTTATGAAAATCTGAAATTTTATGAAAACGCATGATTTTAGATAACTCCATTGAGCATTTCGAAGAAAATACGCCAATTCTAATAAGCTCTTGAGTTCCCAAAAATTATTTAGGAGAGGAATGATAATAATAATGGAAGTTTTGATTGTCCGAAAACAATGATATTCAAAGCCTAATAACTTGGTCGGATTTGATGGTAGGAGATTGAAATGATTTTTTTTTTCAAGTTGTGACAAGAAAATTTTACTGAATATCATTTACAGGATCTAAGGACTGAATGAAATTTAAATCTCGTAATATTTCCAAAAGTAGCAATTTTCTTCGTAATATATTTAGACCATATACTTTTATTGACTGAAACAAAATAAATTATTATTAATTATGCCAATTAATCTTTTTAAAACTAAAATTGAAATCTGAATCTTATGATGGATCAGAGAAATTATTATGGAATAGTATTTTGAGATATTGCATAAATTATAAAGTATATTTTGTAGTACATATAAAATTATTCAATTTTATGCGCACGTTTCTTTTTTAAAAACATATTGGCTTCAGCAAAAAAATAAAACGTGTTTGTCGACATTTAATCGTTTTCTCTTCAAATTTAAGAACAAATTTACAGAACTTGGCAGTAAATAAGAAAAATGCCTAGTAAAATGAGCAGAAAGGTGTATAGCTTCTAAAGTAATGTGGAATTTAAGATTATCAAAAATTCGAGATTAAAAATATTTTACTGAAGCAGTTTTTTACATAAAATATTCAATTAAAGGTTTTAGCAATCGTTAATTCTGATGAACAAAATGGTAGTCAAAGGCGGCTATTTAACAATGAAATCGCTGTCTTGTGGACACCGTTTGCAGTGATGTAGCAATGTAAATTGTTAACGGTCTTACTTTTTGGATAACTCATGTATATCCTGATTATAGCTACAATTCATATTTAATATGAGCTAATATAAAAAAAAGAGTATTCACTTTATTTTCAATCATTTACAAAAGATATTTAATGACTTAATATCAATTCAAGAACAAAGTTCTTGTCTCATGAGGAAAAAAATCGCAAAACAAGTCATTTATCATCTCAAACAAAGTTAATGCTTCTCAAAGCTCTGATCGATTACTTGAGGTGCTCTGAATATTCTCAAAGGTCAAACGGCAAATAGGACATATTCTTTTCATGTCCAACCACTTATTGATACACGCCTTGTGAAATTTATGAAAACATGGAAGATATTTCAATCTCACGTGTTCAGATGTATCAAGGCAAATGGAGCATTTACATTCTTTTACCATTTCACTCAGCGACCAACCTTCTCCACTGATGTTTATATTTTGCACTTGGTTGGTATTCAGATCTTGTGTAATAGAAGATGGAGAATCAGTTTCGATATTCCTCAAAGCATCAACACAAACAGATTGTTTCTGACATTGTTTCTGCGTGTCTGCACTTGTACTTTTAGTTTCCATTTGACTGCTACTTGGATCTTGAGCAATAGCAGATGGAGAATCGTTTTGAGTAGTATTCATCACTATATTGACTCGAACAAGTTGTTTCGGGCGTTTCCTCTGTGCGTCACTGCTGGTGTTTTTATTTTGTACTTGATTGGCACTTAGATCCTGAGCAATAGATGGTAGAGAATTATTATGGGCATTCCTCACTGTACCGATTCGACAATGTTGTTTCAAACGTTTTCTCTGTGTGTCTCTGGGGATGCTGACAGTTTGCACTTGATTGGTATTTGGACCTTGAACAATAGTAATTGGATAATCGTTTTGAGTATTATTGACTGTATTAACACAAACAGGTTGTTTCGGACGCTTCTTTTGTTTATTTCCACTGACGTTTTCATTTTGTACTTGATTGTTATTCAGATCATGTGCAACAACAGGTAGAGAATTGTTTAGGGTATTCCTCAGAGTGTCGGTGCGAACAGGTTGTTTCAAATGTTTCCTCTGCGTGTCTCTTCTAGTTCTTGTATTTTGTACTTGACTGATCCCCGGATCTTGTACAATAGCGGGTAATGAATCGCTTTTAATTTTCCTCACTGTACGCACTCGAACAGATTGTTTCGAGAATTTCTTTTGCAAGTCTCTAGATTCTCCAGGTAGATTTGAAGACATAGCTTTCTCAGCAACAGTAACTTGAGAATACTTACGTTTTCGAGCCATATCTATGATTCTCTGAAATAAGGAAAAAAATGAACAACAAATGAATTAAACTACATTTGTGATATGAAAAATAATGAAACGCAATTGGATGTTATAATTCCAAATTATCTTCATCCTGGTTTCAAAAATTCAATAAAACATTATAATAACAAAATAGAAATAATAAATGCCAATTATTAATGAGCATAAGCTCTTCAAAAATAATGTTCTTTACCAAATTATTCGTTAATCAATCATTCCTGTACGATATCATAGAATCTTAAAGAAATTTAATTTATCGTATTTCTTAGAAATGAAATGTTTTCATCATTAATTATCATAAACTCTTCAAAAATGATGTTTTTTATCGAATTGCTCGTTAATTGATCAGCAATATGTCATAGATTCTTAAAGGAATTATTATTAATCATTTTGCTTGTGATTCAGAAAAATAATTAAGACGTTACATAATTTCTTTAATACCGAGTTTACACTCAGCCAGTCATAAGAAGACCAGTGGGCAGCTCATGCGTAGAAATATTGAAAAATGCTGTTCGGTCAATAGCAAGTAATTGTCCCGACAGGAGAACAGCATGCCGCTGTAGAATTTGGCAATGTTTTTTTATTTATTTATTTATTTGCATGGAAAAATTAATTTTTTTTTATCATAGATTCATTGCGATATTTTTTTCTCTTTCTTCTTTCTGATACCAGGTTATGTGGGGGGGGGGGTCGTTTTATTTGCCATTTCTTTTCTATATGTTTCAAGTTTAGGTATGCAGACCTTTTTTTATTTTATTTTACCATACTTCTTTGTGTAAATATCCACTATTTTAAAATGATACGTAGTGAAAAAGAAAAATTCAGGAGTTACCAAACCGCCAATTTATAGCCAAGTATGGAATGCCTGAATCTATCTAAATCTATCTTAAATAAATCAGTTTCTTTTCTGTGCTTGCGCTGCCTATTGGCCGTCTTATAACTGGCCGAGTGTAAACCCGGCATGATAGTTAGTTCTCTAATATGCTCTAAGAGGATTCAATGGTAATAAACTTCAAACAACAAACTGCCGGCGTCCTGCCATAGAGGTAGCGCGTCTTCCTCGTGATCTGGATGTCCCGGTTCGGGCATGGTTGTTCCTCTTCTGTGTTCTATCTGTGAGGTGTGTGAATGTGCCCCCCTGTAGAAAGGGGATTGTGCAAGCGAATGTGACGCATGAAGTAGCTAAGTTGTACTGTTGGTCCTAATTGGCGCTACTGACAAAACAAGAGACGTTCACTCGGCTTAAATCGCTTACAAATAACTGTCAGCGGGCTTATACAGTGCCATAAGTCACAACAACGACCAAAGAACTTTTTATCTCATGATTATATATTTAAAATAATGTTTTCAATAGTAACAGTTCAGCTACCATACGATTTTTATCTGTTTTTTAATTAATTTTTCAAAATATTTTTATCAAAATATTTATATGTTATAATGCTGTAATGAAACTTAAACCGTTTCCATTTTTACAACAAATATTTCATCAGGGAATTTTCTACCATTGTTTAGAATGACGTTATGAAGATACTGCTTATTTCCTTATGTGAAATCTGTTAGTGTTTAAAGGCGCTCATTATAATAGTGTTGGAACTGTATTCTGTTTACAATAAGATTTCACTTCATAAGTAAGCTAGGACGAAGTATTTTTTAAGATCATTCATATTGCAGCAGCACTACTCTTTTCTATTTCTTCCTGTAAGATTATATAATCGATCTTATATCTGAAAATTGTTTATTTATTGTATTAATCTGGCAACAGAACTGTTATTATTGAAAACATTAATTTAGAAACATAATCAAGAGATAAAAAGTTTTTCTTTTTAAATTATTGAAATAGAGAAATTTTTTATTGAATAATTCGATACTTCTTAAATTAAGAAATGTATTCTCCAGAACATAAATAACTTCGATGCTGGATTATTCTTTGTTTTTTAAGTTTTTGTATTATTTGAAATTTTATCATTACCATTTCAAATTCAAATTCGAATTTTAAGTGAGAAGACAGAAAATTAGAGAAATACGTAGCACAATGAAATAAAACGATATAAAAAGGCTTCTAAAATAACAAGAATTGTATGTTCGTAAAAATTTAAAGATTAAAAGTATAATGATACCATTAAGAGCACTTTGCATAAAACATTTAATTGGACTTTATAGCAATCAGTAGTTCTGAAGAACCGAAACTGGCGAACTGGTTGTCAAAAGTAGCCAGTCTACAATAAAAAAAGAAATCGGGTTAAACTTTAAACAATGAATCTCCAACTGTAACTGCTTCAATTCTTTGTTGGCACTAAATATCCGCTTCGTCAATTTGGTGATACGATTGTATCAGAAAGCCAATATCAGCCCAATTACAAATTCTAAAGTGGTTCCTTAGCTCTAAATGTTTTGCTCTTTAATTATATTAAGCAAATAAATAATAGCACGAAATTGGCAATTTAACTTTATATTTAAGCAGATGAATAGACTCAGAACACCATGTGGTTCCATTATCAAGTTCGCGAAACTTTTACCAACAGTTAAAATTTGAACCGTGTTTCATCAAATGCAGATTTGGCGGGATGTGACTTGAACCAATCTGGTCATATCCTGTTTTAAAATCCAGCCAACAAGAATCTACCATTAAGCTTAAATTCCTATCATCTGCAAAAATAGAATTTATTTCAAAGACATCTTATCAATGTGGCAATTATTTGGAAAAAGAAAAAAAGAATCTCCAATATAGCATTGAAACAGTACCTAATTCTTAAGTCTCATCAGTCTTATCTTTTTAAAATACACTTGACTCAGTTGTCATATAACTTATTTTAATTAGACAAATTCTATGAAGGATTTCCAAATTTTTTTCATAAATTTTTGTGGTAAGACTTAAGTATCCATTTTCAAACCAAATCAGACAAAATCGTGTCAATTGTCCAAAAGCTTTTCCCTCAGAAAACTTAAATATTTATAAAAAATAGTAGTAAATGCCTTAGTCACAGATTGGCGAAAATATTCAAACTTGGTGACTGGGCACAATTTTTAAGGCCAAAATATTATCATTTTGGCATCAAAGGGGCTCTTTTTTTTTTTTTTTTTTTTTTTCATCACTCAATTTCATTTAGCATTTTGCATGGTTTCTTTCCAATTCGTTTTGAGATTAAACAGTGCTTTATTTTGCAATTATATTAAAGATGAAAATCATATTCCACCCCCTCCCCCCACCATACAAAAAAAAGTATTTAACCAAAATATAAACGGAATCAACGAAAAAATATAATGCATGCTTTTTTCAAAATAATAAATAAAACATTTGGTAAAAGTGAATTTTAGTGTGAACCCAGCTGCGCCAACAATGCCAAGTCACCAATAAAGATGGCGGACAAAATAAACAAATACTTCCGCGAAACAGTTACGGTTACCATTTCCCGCCATCTAATAATGATTTTTTACGGATAAGTATTGTTTTTTTGTTTTTTTCTACAGATGCCTTCGGCATCTGTAGAAGGCACCGGGCAGAATTTTTTAACTTAAAAAAACATCCTACGGCTTCGCTAGCAGCGGGAGCGGGAACCTAGTAGCTTCGCTAGCACATTGAACATAAAGGCTGTGTGGATAACAGAAATAGTACATAACCAAGAGAAAAGAAAAAACGGAGAAATAAGCAATCGGAACATTCTCCATACAAAATTTCAAACAAACATACTTTTCCCACCTTCATCAACTCGTAAAAAATTATATTCCACTCACCCTTCATCCATTCTGCCGGTTCGATATCAAACCATTCTCAATACAAAATTTCAAACAAGCATCCTTTCCTAACTTCATCAGCTCGTAAAATATATATATATGTATATTTAACTCGCCCTTCATCCATTCTACAGGTTCGAAATACTCATGACATAACAAATTATGAAAGGAATCATCCGTTATAACACCAAAAGAATTACGAGAACTGCGAAGAATTCCATTGCAGCTGTCTTTTAAAGTGAGAATGCAGACGATTTTTTTAAAGCGCATACTGACAATTAAAAATTGCAAAAGAATAAATATTTTCTGTTCGTATTCACATTAAAAAAAAGAAAGAAGAAAGTAACTTTTAATTATAAGCTTAACTTTCTTTATTTAATAAATTTTAATTATAATGAAGAACAAAATTAAAATCTTTAATCGATATTTTTTTAATACTTTTAATTTAACATTTTTCATAATGTAATTGTAGTTTATGTACAACTCAGTCATTGCAAAAAGTAGTAAACAAAACAGCAGTACGGTTGCTATAAGAGGCATCCAATGGGTTGAAATATTGGCGACAAACAGCTGGTGCACACTAATCTTCACTTAGGCCAAACATTTAATGAAAACAAATAACAAAGATTCTGAATAATTTAAATTTTAAATATCGTGGCACAACCAAAAAGATTGCCATAATAAAAGTAGGTTACCAATTTAATAATTTAAATGGCAAATGTCTTTGCAGCTTTTTGGAAATTTGTTTTAAAGAATATTACAGAAAACTAAAGAAGCTAAACTTTGATTATTTCAAAGGAGATTAACACATATATCTCTGTTAGTTGCCAGGCAGCACTGCTTGGAGATACTTTACCAAGGATTCTTGCTTTGGGACAGTTTAATATAAAGCATTCGTTTGAAGTTCATTTCTCTTTCTGCTATATTTCCTTTAATGATATTCATAAGAATAACTGTTAAACTTTAATTTTCTGTAATACAAGAAGAGAATTTCCTATTTTTCTTATTGGCGACTTTTAAGTCGGACAATTTAAGTACTTATTTCCCTTCCTTTTTTAATAAAATAAATTCATTAGCATTGAAAGATACAATAAAACTACTAGGCAACAAATTTATAACGTTATTAAGCAATCCAAAATAATGCTAAACTAATAAATTATTTCCTACTTGTTTTATAAAGCTAATTGATTAAATTCTTCTCTTACCTATAGAAACTGTATTGGTAATACGCTTTCCGAAGTAAATTTTTTTAATCTATTTCAAATTTATTTATTTAAGTTGAAATAAAAACAGAAGAAAGATAATTTAATAAGTACAATATAAAAACGAGAGTATGTCTTCCATGTTATTTTTGAAATGTGTAGTTGAAAAGCGGAGTTGAAAAGTACGCTGGTGATTTTTATTCAATAAAAAGATTGATATTTACAACTTATCGAATATTTCTGCTTCATAATATCAATTGCATTTACAATAATTTTTTACTGAATATATTTTTGAAATGTAGCCTTAAAGTATACCATATTTCTGTGAGTTTTTCATTTCCTTGATCCTATTATAGGAATGACAAATATTTGTTTCTGTATTAAATTATTCTGTAGAAAATTAATGATAAAAACTCACAAATGCAAGTAATGAATACTACTGACAGACTGGCTCGATTCAATCATCGATATGAACTTAACTACAATATTTTTGAATATAGACGTAAGAATATATTGTTACGAATTTTACCGGGAGTTCGTTTGGATAGTGAAAGTTATATGGTGTGGAGAACGCTCAATCAGCAGTAGAAAATAAAACAACGACGTTTATTTACACGAAGACATACAGGACAGCACAAAAATGACAACTATATATAGTATAAAAGAGTATTATCTTCAGCCGAGACGTACAGAATACACAGCAGCATACAACAAGAATCTACTGCAGACAGTAGCGCACAGCTTAGTTCAGCTCTAGCTTGCCTCCGTCACTGCTCACCGTCGTTTCCGCCTACTCTGCTCTGTCGCTTACGACTACTCCGCTCCGTCAATTCCAACTACGACTCTCGACTACTACTTCGACGACTCCGTCCACTCTGTCTTCGACTACTGCTCTGGTAGCTGCGGACCCTTTTATAGGTCTCAGGAGGCGGAGCTAGAAGCCTCTCAACCAATCAGGAACTTTCGAGGTGTATCTCAGGAACTACTGGACGGATCGGGAAAGTTTCGGGTATAATCTATTTTGGCGCCAAAGTCGTCGCCAAATGGTTACCAAGTTTGTCGCCAAGCTTTGGGACCTTCGAAGCACACCCGGACTCCGTTTAATACCGAGAACTTTAAAACAGTCTTTCTGTTGATGGAACAAACTATGCTGGGAAGCCGATTTGCAGGTTTGTAACAATATGATTTCGCACAAAATTTGATAGAAATTTAGTTTAAAGGCCAAATATAAAATTTCATACATCTGAATCAAAGAATTTTCGAATTATCATATTCATAGATAGGCGGAGAGAGAAATGAGCATTCTAATTCTGAACATGTGTGTTTCGGACTCAAGTAACTCTGAAATGTGGAAACTCTTCAAAACCAATTTTGAATTATTTGACGATTACAAAACTTCCTCTTTGCATTTTGAAAAAGTTCAACTCAAAAGTTCACTAGATGGCACACTATATTTTGAGTTGCAAAAGTGCAACTCGAAATTTCAAGGTAAGAAATCGCGAAGAGAAAGGAAATGCGCTCATACTGTCCAATAACGAATTAAAAATTTTACAAACGGGAACTTGTATTCTGGAAATTAGATTCTTGTGGTGAATAGCATATAAGCCAGTTAACAACTACGCAACATGAGCGTACTCTTTTGTATCATGGTTTAGTTACTGGACTGCGAACCATAAGGCACAGGTTCTATCCTTCGCGAATTCTTAAAAGAAAATCGTTTTTTCTTTCTTTTTTTTTTAATCACAAAATAATTATATGATAATTTGAAATTCCATATCACTTGAGTTTCTATTATCCACTGGAAATTTTCTATTATTCACTGTACAAAGCGCAGGAAATCGCCAGTACTCGATTTATATATATATTTTATATAAATCGATGATTGCGTGTACCTTTTATGGTTTCTAATAGTGTCATTAAAACCAGATTTTATTGTAGGTGCCATCTAGTGGCAGCATATAAAATTTAAAGTACAAACTTTAAAAAAGATATAATCTTTAAAAAAATGAAAATTTTCTTTCAAAAGACTTTCCAAACAGTTAATAAGGCAATTTAAAAATTATAAGTTTTTATTGATGTAAGAATTATTCAGAACAGATATTTAAGAATAACAATAATAAGATTATCTGTAAATAAAAACATAGCGAAACTATGTCCTTTTGGGATCTTCGGATTTAAAAGAAAGAAAATTTTATGTTTAGAATAGAAAATTATTTATCTGTTGAATATTTTATGTCCTTTTACCATGTTAGACTACAATGCATCAGACTTTAGAAAAGTTAAAACTTTCACAAAAAATTCCATCTTGTGTTAGTGTGTTTCACAAAAAATGCTATCGTGGTTATTGGAAATTATTTCAACGCTTTAAAGTTCGCTCATCTCATAATTAACTATCAAAAATAGTTGTTTTATTCAGATTTAAAACTATTGGTTTAATTTTGAACTAAAACCAGTGAAATAGTTATAAAATTTAAGGATTTTAAATGTTTTTGAAATAAAAACAACCCTGATATTGAAGTTCTAAAATGAATGAAATGTTTTTATATTTCGAAATGGCAACGGTATGCAAGTTTTAGTTTTGGAATATTTCAATATATATATCTTTAACTATCTGTAAAATAACATTACTATTCCTCACAAACCTGAATTAATTGTATTATATTTATTATTAAACACTAATTTTTCTCAAAAGCATTCAGGCCTTTTTTGTTAGCTTAATGAATTATAATGCATTTGAAAATATTTGATAGCAGAAAAGGTGTGAAGCCTATAATTTATTTTCATTTTATGACAATAGATGTCACTACTGCGCCAAAATTTGTTTGGAATTTGAACTTTTTATTGTTTTTTCAAGTGATGCCATAACAGAAATTAGTGAATGTTAGTGTCGGTCAGTGTGTGCTGATGACTGTTTTCGATAGTTTATTCTGACTTTTAAACTGTATGTAACGGTTTAAATCGTGTAAAAATAAGCATAGAATAACCAAGCATCCAAATTGTGCAGCACCTGTTTTATTAATGGAGTATCTTTTATTTTGAAATCGTTATTACATCTGGAGTAGGCTTAATATTACTTGACTACTGCCAAAAATGCTGATGTTTATGTTGTTTTTATTAAGGTAATTATGATTTTCACTCATAATTTTTGAAACCCAGAAGCTGTTGATTAATAATGTTACCAGGACATATTTTATGTAACTTCCACTTTAATGAATAATAATAAATAGTGTCGAATTTTATAAATATTTGGTTTACTAACATTATTAGTAATTAATATTTTAAGGAAACGTCGAAGGAAAGGATGTTAAAAATCCTTTCTTTTGGTATTACAATTGTAATTAGCTTTCTTTTGTCGGTAAAAAAATATAAAAGAGTGAAAATTATATTTTAAATCTTCTTTGTCTGAAATGTAATGAGTTAGATAATTGCAGGTCTCTGCAGTTTTTATTATTCGTTTATAATTTGTCTGTTTAGGTTATTGATACTTTGTTTGCTTTTTCATGAAATGATTTTGCGAAACCTATTACTTTTTTTCTGAAATTTGCTTAATTAATCTTATTTAGAAAAATAATTTTTTTTTAATTTTGGTGCTTATTAAAAATTATTGCTTTTTTTTTTTTCAAATCCTGTAATATTCTCTATTTCTAATTCTGAATAAGTATAAAACAAATATTTCTAAAATTCTATGATATTACAAATATGTTTTAAATTTTTACTTTTTCCTGTCAAAGATATGAAATCTCTAGTTTAAAGGGTGAATGAAATTTAAATGCTAACTGTTACATAGCCCCCAAAATTTTTTATACTTAATATTATTAAAACTATTTTTCAAATCCATAATATAATGTTGATTTTATATTTTAGTTATAAATTTAATGTTATTTGAAAAATCACCTTTGTAATAAGAGTGAAAAGTCATATATGCAATTAAAAATATTTATAAATTTCATTTGTTTTTTCCTAATTTATTGATTTGAAAACAGCTATTATATTCCTTTGATTATGTATGTTTTAGTGATGATTTTTCTGTTTAAAGGGATAAGTTGAGTATTGTTGATCTGGTTTCAATTTTCATTTGACAATTTACTTAATTTTTAATTTATGACAGTTAAAATTAGTTTTAAAATCTACTTATACCCTTTATAGAGAGAGAATGAAATATGCATGTATCAGTTAACAGCTAATAAAGTTAAGAATCAAGAGAATACTGACTTAAATGAAGGCTAATTCAGCATTTTAAAATAGCTTGTGTTCTGGTCTATTCTACAAGTAGTGCTCAAAGATTATCAATACTATTCAATAAAAATAGGTGAAAGCTAGCTACTTGCTTCTTTGTATGAAAAAAAAATCATTTAGTATTTTTAATGAGTTCACATATCACTATACTTTTCTCATGTCTTCTTAAATCATTGTGATGGATAATATTTCATCAAATATGACTTTTGTAATAGAAGTCAACAGATAGACGGTTGTACCAATCATTAAAAACGTGTTGTGGTAATTTTCTTTGTGTTTAATGTAATTTGAGTTAATTTTATTTGTATTAATTGTATTTTAAATATATATTATTATTTATTTATTTATTTCATTTTGGGGCACTTTAAATTTCAAGTATTTGTTAAAAAATATAAATTCTTTTTATCGATGCATTTTCTTGATATGACCTATTGATGATTTTTTCTTTCTTAATCTTAATTTTCTCTTTCTTTCTTAAAGTCTGCTTTTTAAAATTTTATATAGTCAGCATATACTTCAGCTAACTTTTTTATTTATAAAAGAATTGCCAGCTCCAAAATCGTTTTTCTTACTAATCTGTATTGTGTATGTGTTCTTTTCTGACAGTGTTGCACTAGATGTCTATTCATTTTCAGTAACATACCTTGAATTTGGTGATCAGGTTTGTCCCTTGGATAATAAGAATCTTAAAATTTAGAGGTCTAGAGTCCTGCTAATAGAAAAGTACCTTGCTCTTTATTTGACCAATTAATTATAGCTATTAGTTATCTAATACTTAATTAAAAAATAACAATTGATCTCTATTTATATAAAAAAAAAACTTGGAAGGCTTGGTTTGTTTAAAATCTTTTGGCTGGAGAATTTTGTTTCAAAATGATTCAAATTGAATTCAGAAATTTTTGGATGAATGCACACTATTTATCTAAATGAAAGATTTTGGAATATCAAACAGTTGCAATTCTATAAGTATAAGTAAAGCTACAAGCTGTTTATAATTGTACTGAATCATTTATTTTCCAAATACTGTATGTTTCCACAAGATGCGATTTATCATCTCATTAGTTGCGAAATTCCATTGAAAGTAAGAAAAACGTGCAATGTAGAGAGCAGAAGTTACAAAGGGATAAAAAATTAATTAAAATTTATTCATATGTGATTTATAGATTGTGCTATTTGATGTTAAGCCACTGAAATTGTGTCCAAATATTCAAGCATTGTGCTTGAGGCTTAGAAATTGAGCTCCTGTCGTATGTTCGTAGCTTTCTGTTCTATATATCTTCTTTTTCTCTCATCTGACTATTGCTATTCTCTATCACAATCAAGCTATTCTTTTTATAATTTACTGTCTTTATTTGGAGAAAAAAAATTCTAATCTAGCAAGTATGGATTAATTTAGTTCAATCATAGTTTCTCTTAAGCATATTGCAAATTTCCGAATAATTTTTTTCCCATATGGTTTGATATATGTGTTTTACCATTAAAAAAAACTAGTGCATTATTACCGTCATACTAACATTTTGCATCTATAATGATCTTATAGATAATACTATGCTTCTATTCTATTTATCTTGACATCATTTATAGACTTTGACAACAAATGATGTGTAAAATTTTTGTAAAAAGTACATTATCCTTGGAACAAGGCTGCAATGTTGTGAATTCGTTATTGGCTGAGCAATACAATGTATGTTGAATATATTTTGTGATACTTCTTGGAAAATAAGCCTAATACCTGTGCAATAAAACTGCCATTGCTTGATACATACTATGCAACCACTCTACAGGAGCCATCCTCCATTCTATTCAAAATTGCCTATTTAGAGATATTGACAACATATTTTTTAAAAGACAAAATACTTATTACAACAAGCTCTGATTCATTATTACTCACACTACATATTAAAAGAAAAACTTTTTAATCATAGATTCCTACATATTTTTTTAAAGACAGTTTGTGCTGTTTGGATTTTTCCATTTTTTTAAGATTAATTTTGAATTTGGTTTCTTAATGTAAAAGGTTACTACAAAGTTTATTCATTGATTATTGTATAAATATGATCATTAATATCAACAGTGTTTCTCTAAATTTTGTTAGGATAATGATTAATGATTTTATTTGCATTTTTAATCAAAAGTTGCATTTTAATAACTTCCTTGCAGATTTCCTCTTATATTAATGTAGAATTTCTGAAGACTTACATTGATAGTTTGTAAAGTATAAAAAAATTAAGTTTGTGATGAAAATGGTTTCTTGCTTTTTTTCAGTAAACATGGTACTTTTAATCTTCCAAACTGTTAGAAGATATACATTTTTCTCCCCACATCAGTGGAGGAATAATTGATTTTGAGCGATTTTTGATATTTTGATCTTAATGAAAAACCTAAGACTGTTCTGACTGTTATTTCATTATAATATCTGTGACTAAAAATTCCCTATCAATCTAAAGTAACCATTGAAAGCTGTGATTTTGTAGAAGTTGTAGCATAAAAAGATTTCCTTATTGAGCAAGACAAAGACAAGTAATTGCACATCTTATCTTTTAATAATTGACTTTCCTCCATATTCATTAATGTCTCAACTTTTAAATGATATGTTGGATTTTGCTTAGCCACAATCTAAAGGTTTAGGAATAACTTGTGAATGTCTTGAAGTCACAAATGAAAACATATTAAGAGAAGCAAAACAGCTTACTTCTGAAATTTAAGACTTGTTAATCAAAACATTACTTAAAATGCGTTTCTATAGAACTTGAAAGAGGAAATGTTAAATAACATTTCTAGAAAAGCAGAAATGAAATAAATTGTTAAAAGCTGATTTAATTTTTTGGATACAATTTCTTAACTATATTTCATTGCTTTTATTTCCTCCCTTCCCTTTTACAATTTTTGAAGTTTCTATCCTTTTGTAGGACAGTTAAATGGAAAAAAAAAAAAAAAAAGGAAAGTGCTTCAAAATCCATGCATTTCTGAAATTCTTTTATCAATTATAATGGAATCAATATGATTGAATAAAATGCAAAACCTCTTATTTATTTACAACATTACAATAGCATAGTAAGGATATGTTGTGTTCAGGGATATACGTAAATTTTATTTTTATTTATTTATTTATTTTGTCCGTTTATTTTTAAGGAGTAATTCATCGACTTAATTAAAAAATATTTTACCCTTTTGTCTTTTTTTTTACTTTATACATATATTTTTTAAGAATAAAGTTTATTTTTGCTGAATTAATAAAATATTTTATTTTTAATTCAAAAATGAAATTGCATGAAGTATATTTATAAATTATATTTGAATTTAAATATGTTAACTTTTTTTTTCTTTGCTGATAATACTAAGACATAATTTGGATTAAATTGTTTTTTTGCTGTTTTACTAAACTATATTATATTTAATTATTTATAGTTTCATCATAGTGTCATTTATTAAATTGATTCTGTAAAATCTCATCAATAGATATGCTGAAAATTTCCTTTAACATTAAAATGGGATATTTTAAGTTTGTGTAATTAACTGTAATTCTTAATTTCATGCGTCTTGACTAATTAATGTTTATTATCAAAGGATTACATCAATGCTTTTTTTAAATTGCATTATGGGTGAAAAATTTTAAAGAAATTTAACGATTCCTACCAATTTAATAAATTTTAATTTATGATGGGTAATACATGATTATTCAATAACATTGTTCTGTTTCTCTGAATTATTTAATCCAGCATGTGTGGTTTATAGTCACTTCATTAAAAAAAAAAAAAAAATGGGAAAAAAATCATTTTATTATGAGAAGTTTCTATATCTATTTTTTTTAAATTCATATTTAAGAATTATATTTTTGTGTTCATTATAGAATTCAATCTTCTTTTTTTTAAATGGATCATTTTAAATATGAACATAAAGGATTGGGAAGGTTTTGAGCATAAATCAAAAGTAAATAATTGGAAAAATTATTACAGCTCTTGATTCATCACTAATACTCCAGTTTGTTCCAAATAGGGAAATGATCTTTGAGAGAAGAATTTTATCTTGCAGTTCAAATTAAAATATATATATATTGAGGGAAAATTTCAAAATTTTTATAATCTGTAGCATTAAAGAAAAATTCAAGACTTCTAGGTCTGTAATACCAGTCTTGTGTGCAAGTTTTTTGCATTTATTTATTTTATGCAAATTTAATCATTTTGGTCTTTAAACAAATCCTGTACCAGTAGAGATTTTACCTTTTTGCTGGTGGGTTGACATTGCTGTTATGTAAGATATGATTAGGATTGAATGATCTTTGTTGAACTTATCTCTCTGCTCAGATTACTTAACCTATGTTTTTAGGTATTTTTTTCTTATTTAGTCACCTCTATAATATTTTATAGTTTATGAGAGAAAAAGAATATCTCTGCAGATAGAAGAAACTGAAGATTTTATATTCTAATTATGAAAAAGTGGCAATAGTTCATTCTTATTTCTTCTGCAAAATATCTGTTGTAAGAATTGTTTGAATGTACATAATACATCATAAATTAAAGGTTTATTATCAGATTACAGCTAAGTCAGTTAGAGAGGATTTCTGCTAAGAAACTGGCTTATTTCTTTTTTCAAACCATTAAACAAGAATATGAGCCCCTTTATGTTAGTTGTAGGGTTACCTGTTTTTGTCTTCCCTTTTTAGCAATAAATTGTTCATTATATGTCATAATACTATATTTTACTGATACTGAGAACTAACAGTCCCAAAGTATCATTGATTTTGAACATTTTTTTTATTTATTTATTTAAAGTAGAATAAAATATTTCAAGCATTTGTTGTTACTAGGGGTTGCAATATTGGACCAAAATTTCAATACCGGTATTCCGGTATTCGGTATTTTTTAGATCTTGATACCGGTTTTAATACCGGTATTAGAAATTTTAGAAAAAGAAAGAAAACGCATGTATTTTTTTGTTTTATTTGCCAGTTTTATTAGAGATATTTATTTATCACAAAAAAAATTTGTAACTTATAAGTTATAACGGTATATAAAGAATCATAAAAAGTAAAGGAACATCTTATTTATTTAAATGACAAAAAAAGTGTAAATATCACTATTCAGTCTGTGGTACTATTACAAATTTTTGAAATGTGATCTTAAAAAACATAATGCATCAATTGTACTGTCATTAAGCCTGAAAAGTAATTGTTCAAAAATTATCAGTTGTCGAAAATGCTCTTTGGGTATCCACACTAGTTGGTGGTACTGTTAGCAATGCGCGATATACTTTTTCCAAGTATTTACCTCTAAATCCTTCATCTTCAAGTAAATCGATTTCTCGTCGGATGGTTTTGGATATAGCTGATTTCTATATTGTATTTTGGTTCGTTGAAATGTTCTTATTTATTGCTAATTCTAATTTTTGTACAAGAGACAATTCCTTTTCACTATGGACATTAGTGTCATCATAATCTTCGATAACTGAACCGAATTTTTTTGAATGGGGATAGGTTTGTGGGTAAAAAATTTTAAGAATATTTACTCTAAACTTAATCAGATTTGAATTGGTTATTTTCTTCTTTTTCATTATCATTATAATTATGCAAATACCATAAGACATTTTCTATTTCAGTATGCCTTTCTTCTGTGATATTTTTCAATGAAAAATTATAATTCTTCAGATAGTGATGTGTGCTGTTCGTTCAATGACTGCAACATGAAATTTATTGTTGCATTAGCTGTTAATAAATTATAATCTCTCCGACTTAATGTCTCAATGGTCAGTTTTATTGGAAGTAGGGCTGATACAGTTCTGGATATTAAGTCGAATTCACTATCTGAAAAATTAATTTACAGGTTAAAGTCGATTATTGCTTTTTCGATTGGATTTCTCAGTTTCAAAAATCGTTCCATCATTAGGAGTAAACGTTCCAATGTGTTTTAGAATCTAATATTAACATATGTTCTGTTTTATTTTCATTTAGTATATATTTTAATAATATGTCATTTTTTATCGGAGATGTTTAAATATCTTAATAATTTTCGGAACTTTATAAATTATAGGAAGCAATTCTTGATGGGTTAATATTTCATCCTCGTTAGGAATATCTTCTTCAACAATTACATTGTTATTATCTTCATTGTTAATATTACTCTCACTCTTACTCTCTTCAAAGTTGGAATCCGAAGTTTCTATATCCACAGTATTTGGATTATTCTTTATTTTTTTGGTATAAAACATCTCCTAATTGAATTCCATGTGCATACCACTTTTTTCATAACTGTTGCTCCATCAGTCGTTATGGATACAATATCTTCTTTCAGGGATAATCCATGTTTCGCTAATTTAGATTTAAGCAATTAATTAAGCCCTTAATTAGCTAATTAATTTCGCCTGGTTAGGGAAACATAAAAACAGAAACGTATACTATTTTGCTATGTTGGCGATCCCTGAAAATATAGTGGAGACAATTTTAAAAATTTCTAGTAAATACCGAAAAAACGATATTTAAACTTGCGAATACCGGTATTACAAAATTGTACAAATGGCTCAAAATACCGGTATTCGGTATACCGGTATTCCAATCCTTTGGTTGTTGCACTTTCAATAACTGTGAAATGAGTTTTAAGTCGAAAAGAATGCTTCTACTTTTCTTTTAAACAAAAAATTTATTATAAATAATAATTTTTTAAAATCTGATAAAATATATTCTCATTAATATGATTTCAAATTCCAAATTTCATTATTCAAATATTTTTGATTTAATTAATGACTGTTACTATTTTTAAAGGCAATAAAACTGTTATTATTGCCTGTCCTCAAGATTACATCTCCATTTGTTAATATCCTTGTTTTGCCTTGTTAAAAAGTAAAATGTAACTTTTTTTTTTTAATTTTAAGGCGCCTTTCTTTTAAAACAAATATTTTAACCTAAGTAGCTGTTGATCTATTCATCAAATATAACTGGATATATTTGAAATTTTGATAATGGTAGAAAATACAAGAGGTAAGATTTTTTAGAACTTCATTTGACAATTTTTGTGAATGTTACATGCACTTGTATTGCTTATGCATTGATTTTTAATTACTAAATTGCTTGTTTCTAAAGCAATATGCAAGAAGAAATGAGGATGGTAATTCAACATCACTCTACATTCTTGTAGCAATTTTTTAATTTATTTGTTTGTTGATACTGAAATTGCAGCTGAATCTTAGTTTTATGAATAAAGTTTAGGTTTGATATCTTTCGCTGAAGTTAAGTTATATATGTATATGGGCCTCATAAACATTAAAAAACATCAATATCATCTTGCTGGTATGGTTTGGAAGATTGCGAAGGGATTCTTAGTAAAAATGTTTTTTCCCATCTTGACTATTGCACAAGATCCGTCATAAGAACCCTTTAAACTGAGCTTTAATAATAGCTAAAAAGCTTTTAACCGATATATTAATCTAATTAAAATAAACTAATAAATTAATTATAGAATTATTTGTGTGAATGTGGTGACCTACTAGTATGATGCTGTTTTTTAATTAAACTTTTAAATTTTGTGAATGTGGTTTAATTATGCATCATTAAAATTTAAAATGTGGGATTGCTTTTGTAATTGCTAAATCATTTAGTGTTTTTTATAGACTAATGGTGAGATAATCAATTCCTGATATAATCTGCATATGAATATATTATATATAAGATTTCGAATTGTTATATTTGTGATGTTTATATATGTAAATGTGATGTTATATATGTAATTTATTTTAATACTGAAGATTCTTTGTATTTTGTTTTGTGAGTATATTTTATAAACTCTTCCTTTACAATTTCGTTCGCTTAAAGTAAATGGAAAGAAAAATATTCAGAACAAAAAATTAATTTTTCCATGGTTTCTCTAATATGCAGAGGCTTTACTTAAATTTATTTTAGAATTAATCACCATTTAATAAATTAAACAAAAGCTGATTTTAAATTGCAGAAGAGATGGAAATCGTTTTTAAATCTTCATTTGAAATGGAATATGTGTTTCAGATGCCACAGAAACCAGTTAGAATTATGAAATAATTTCAAAATTGAAATGTTGATAGGATTCTTCCATCTTTCAAGAGAGCAGTCTTTTCAAAAACTTCATTCTTTTAATGGGCAAATATAGTTTATGAAATTGTTAGGATGACAAATAATCGTGGCACAAATTTCATCTCACTAATAGCTTCGCAGCGTCACACCGATTAGTTTTTTATTCTCTTATTGTTCTCTAATGTGCTATTTTGGGAGAATGAATTCTCTGTCCTTGCCCCCCCCTTTTTTTCCTATTTCTTTTTATTACATTCTGTTTGAATGATACTAGTTTGTAGTGAATACTTGTTCTAAAGGTTGATAGCCTTTATTGCTCACTAATGATAATTCTGTCTTGTTCTTCACTTTAGTCTTTCTATATTTAGCCAAGTCTGAATTTATCAAAGTCCTATTGGTTTTTATGTGAAATTATGAGGCCCTAGTGTTTTATTTTGGGCAGAGAAAAGGTGTTTGATAAAGAAAATACTTAATCTAAAACTTTTATCCATTTTGTATTGCTCTGTGAATTTTCTAATTATTCTTGCTTAGGCAGCAGGAGAAGGGGGGCTTAACTTGAAAGTTTTTGCAGGAGGAGGGAGGCTTAGCTTGAAAATTTTTGCAATTTTTAAACTGATGATAAGCCAAGTATTTATGCTGCTTTATATTTTATTCTAATAGTTTGATATCCGATTTGCTGATTTTGAAGTCTGGTCATTGTGCAGTAGTTACTTTTAATGAAATTTGAATTGAGGATATCCCTGCCATTCATACTTCTACATCTTTCACTTCTACTTAGATGCAAAAATACTTCGTCAATTGCAAAAGTACTTCGAGCTTCTTTTAAGTCTTGTTTGTAGAATTCAATTATCAAGAATCAAATGACCATAATAACAAAGGCAGGATAAAGGATTTATTTTGGGCGGATATTGTGCAGAACGGATTTAATTGGGAGGTTTTTAATTAAATTAGCTATCAATTTAGAATTCTGAGCGTGTTTCTTTTTTTTATGTGTTGCGCAGATAAAAATAAAATCTTGTAACACAAAAACTGTGTAACAAGTGCAATTCAGAGCAGAACTGTTTAATAGAATATTTTCATCTATATGTATATACATGTATTAAGAGCACCAAACGTGCCAAGTGTGCCAATAAGTTTATGCATTTAAGAAAATGGCAATTTTTTTCTAAATTATCTATTTAATTAGAGTCTTGTGTATCTTAAAAAGAATTGTGTAATTTATTTTTTCCATCAAAAGCTGGTTTATAGTTGGGATTTTTCTGAGAATTAAACATTGTTAAAATTTTCATTTGGTTTTTCAATTTAATGTTAGTAAGCGAGTGCTTTTGCATTAGAAAGATATGCCACGCACATTGAGATGCTTTTGTTACAGAATCTCCAACGACGTGCTACACATATCAGCAGAAAATTGTCACAGAAATTAAAATAAATAAAATGATGTGGAGCAAGGTGAAAATTAATTCATTAAGAAGAAATAAATCTTTTTTTCGATTTCTATAAGGTATCAGATATTTAGTGTGGCTCCGCTACGAGTTGCAGTGGACGGTTTCGGCACGGGCACCAGTGCATGTCTTGCTGCTGCAAATGGTTAATATTACAATTATCTTCTATTATTCGTTCAAACAAGCTATTACTTTTGTTAGTTACAAGTTTAATTAGTAAAGATCACTATCTTTATTGACATGTCAGCACGTACCGCAGCTTTTTATTTCTTAAATTCGTCTAGAATTCTCGTTAAAAGACCGTTTGTTTATTTCCTTCTTACAAATCATTACCTTTCTTACACAAAACTTGAGTCATCTTAAAACAAGATAAGAATGCATCTATAACCAAATTTCGGATATTTGGAATTCATGGGAATTGGATAATAAGGGATATTGATGGTTTTTTAAGAGAGAATTTGATTCATATATTTCCCCCCTCCCCTTGCTATTGTATAAAAACTTCTTTCCTTTTCTAAAATTTTTACTCTGTAAACAATACCTTAGCTAAATCTTTTGTTGTTTTCCTTAAGTTCAAAAGCCAAGAACTGTATCTTTTCCGTTATCGAATATTGACTTGTGGTATCTAATCAGCGAAGTAAACTTGGTAACTAGGATAAACTTGGTAAACTGGATGGAATGTTTTCCTCTGTTGCATTTTTTAAATTTTTGCTTACCTTTACTAGAATATAATACTCTTATCCATCAAGTTAAATAATTTTGCTTTTAGTTGTGTTGTATCTAGAAAGTTCATCATTTAAGATAACAGTTGTGCTATTTCGAACATTACTCCTGGAATATTTTGATATTTTAATTATTGAAGAAACTGCCAATTTCGTTGGTTTTATTAATAACTAGCCGCCTTTGGCGACCAGCCGGTTTGCTAATCTTAATGCTCGTTAAAATTTTAATAATTAAATATTTTATGTAATTCCTACTTTAATAGCTCCTTTATCAAAATATTTTTAAATTTTCAAATTTTTATAGTCATATAATTCACTCATAATAATATAAAGGCCTTCAGTCATTTCTCTAATTTTCTGTTAGCTCCCGTAGAATTTCTGCTTTAAATTAAAGTGGAAGTGATTAATCTGCAATTAATGTAATATTTTTTACTGAAACAAAGCTTTTTTTATATGATTACTGAAAATAGAGTCCCTGAACATTTAAATTTTATGAGCACTAAAGAATATCTTAATTTATGTAATATCTCATTCATCATGAGCGCAATGTTTAATTTTAAATTAATCAAACTCTAAGAAAATAAACAGGATCGTTTAAAATAATCGGTCGAAAACAGGTTGAAAAAAACTACTTAAAAACGATTTACTTAAAACTATAAGCATATACAAAATATATATATAACATAAATACCATTTCATTACAAAAGCATACAACTAACCTAAAATAATTTAAATCAAGTCCGCATCCGTTGAAAATAGTTGTCAACACAATGCGCATACGTGAATTTTCAACGCCAGTTATGGTAACGCAAATGCGTGAATTTTTTCTACGCCAGTTGGAGTAACGCTATGCAGATTAGAAATTTTTAATTTCTTTCATTCTGTTTTATTTTAATTCAAAAGTACTTCAGAATGAATCTGAAAGATCGATTAATTAACAATGTTTAATTTTAAATGCATCAGGCATTATGAAAATAAACAGAATCGTTTGAAATATTTGGTCTAAAAATGTTAAGCCTAACCACATTAACGTGGGGGGGGGGGGAACTGAAGCCTTACTCATTTGACGGTGGGGAAATAAAGCCTTTATTGGTGGGAAAGTTAGTTTTTAATTAATAAATAAAATTCTATTTAAAAATTCAAAAAAAAAGAAACCCAGGTGCACATTCCCGACCTCAAAGGTATGCATGTACCAAATTTGGTAGCTGTAGGTCAAACGGTCTGGCCTGTAGAGCGCCAACAACACACACACACACATTTATTGAGCTTTATTATAAGTATAGCTAACCACGTCCAGAAAGAATGAAGGCATCTTTGAATTTTCATTTCTTGATTTCAAAGGAAAGGTAAATTTTACGAACTGATGGAATTCCAATTTGAGATGTTCCAAATACATAATTGAGGTTGAGAAAGACTGATGAAATTACGGTTAACTCTGCTTTTTTCGATTTAGTTACTCATGAGTTGTAAAAATGTATTGCGTTTATTTTTTATTATTTTGATTTTTTGTTTTAATCAAGAAGTGAAAAGTTCTTACTTAAAAAAAAAATTGACTTATTTATCGGTGTAATGCTTTCTTACTATTCTGTAAAATTTATTTCGCAAAATAAATGTTACTCCATCACCATTGAACTGTAATTTTTCTTTCTTTTTTCATGTGCAAAGAAAGGATTATAATTATCAAAAATTTGACCTCGAAATTTAGACGGATCTCTATGCTTTTGATCAGAGGAGAGAGAGGAAATATTAGATTAGTATCTATATGTATAGAACCAGTCCGGACAAAAGTGTGACCCTTGTGCAAGGTTGATTTTAAAAAGTCTTGAAAAAAATTTCTTACAGCATAATAATATTTAATTTTATTTCAAGTCGATGTAAACTGAAATGAAGGAAAATAAATAATTAAATTATTTTTGTAAAGTTCGCATTTCAATGGCAAAATTAATCGTTAATAATTTTTTTTAAAAAATCAAAAAGCATTACTTTATCTATACTTATAATAAAGTTCAATGTGTGTGTGTGTGTGTGTGTGTGTGTGTGTGTGTGTGTGTGTGCGCGCGCGCTCTCGCTCTACAAGCCAGACCATTCAACCTACAGCTACCAAATTTGACACGTGTATACCTTGGAGGCCGGAAATGTGCACCTGGGGGTAATTTTTTCAAATTTTTAATTAGTATTTTATTTATTTAAAAATTAAGCGAAATTTTGGCGTGTTTCTGCTATAATTTCCGAAAATATTGCCGCACAAAAAAGATTTTTACAAGAAGTTAAAGATTAAAATTTTATCTTTTAATGATACCAATGTTTTAAACTTAAAATTAAATTTCTATTTTTAATGAATTTTTAAATAAATATTTTAACTATATTTTCCTACAATTTCTTTCGTACAAAATAAAAATAAAATTTAAGCTGCACAAACACGTTTCGCATTCACGGGAAAAAATTAGCTTTTTTCAAAGTTTTGCCATCACATTGATTAAAGCTCCAATTAAATATAAATTAAATCTTTTTAGAAATAAAATCTGCAAAAATATAATTTTCGGCACGTGTCTGTAGGAAATGAAACAAATATGAAATATTATTTTTTCTAAAAAATAAATTCAAGAAAAATTATTTTATGATCTTTTACACTCTCTATATTATTAATCCAATAAATCAGTTTTATTTTTAGGCAAGTTTTGTTCAATATGAACAGGATGTCCATTCAAATCAGGGCCACACAGCTAATTTGTAAACCTTTAGTAAGACACAGATCTGCTAAAATGGTCTAAATGGAAAAGGATTATATTTTATGTAACTTGATTCAATAAATGCTCTAATAAATAACGAATTTTTGATTTTACATAAAGCTTCTGCTGTGGAAATCACGATTAACAAAATGTTCTTGAAACGCTAATATTTTAAATAAAAAGAGTTTATTTCCATTCAACTAAATCAATCACTTAAACTGACTGATTTATGAAAATTTTAATATTAGTATTCAATAAAAAAAGGATAATTTTTGATTTTCCATCGATCGTTTGAAAGAATATACGCCAATCAGCGCACAGGTTTCTCAAGATTAATTGGCCTAAGATTATGAAAATGTTGAGTTTTTCTATATTTTTAACATTCAAAACTTCATAAATAAGTCTTAGTTGATCGTGGAAAATAGAAACATTCATTTATTTATTTAAAATTTGGTGTGTCCAGAATATTTCTCAGAGTATACCTTACTGCATTAAATTTGGACTTCATAATTTTTGAAATATATTTATAGGCCGGAACAAAATATTATTATTGATTTCATTTAAATCCTTTTGAAAGCAAAACTAAAAACTGAATTTTATGCTGAATCTGAGAAAGGTTTGTTGAATTTATTCTTTGAGATATTACATAAATTATGAAAAATATTTTGTAGTTCACATAAGACTTAAATGAAGAGCGATTCTGTTTGCAATACTCATATTCAATAATAATAATAAATAAATAAATAACAATAAAGGTGATAAATAAAATAAAACGCTTGGTTTTATTAAAAAATATCTTGATATTAATTGCAATTTCATCATTTCCACTTTAAATTAAAGTTGAAGTTTTACCGGAAATGACAACAAATTAGCAAAATATATATAGTAAATTGAACGAAACGATCCAAACAACAGTATAAGTTTGGTATGATTATCAAAATTGGAAGATTAAAAATGTTTTGTTTGAGAATCTATTAAGAGACCAGTTACTTAAAATATTTAATTGGAAATTGTAGCGAGCGGTTAAAACTGGCGAACCGGCTGGTCGCAAAAGGCGGCTAGTCTATAATAAAAAATAAAATATTGTATATTTGCAAACGGAAGATTCCAAAATAAATAAGCTTGACAGGAAAATTTGGACAATGGAAAATATTCTAGCTATTGTTCTTTTTCAAACATGCAAAAAATATTTATCGACAAACAATTAAATCATGTGTAAAAATATCGAGCTTTTAGTTTACAGAAATTATCTGCTTTTCTAACAGTGTTAAAAAGAATTTTCGTAGCTTGCTTTCATCGTTTCCGTGTCAGACTCATTTGATGTTAATCAAAAAGAAAAAAGAGAGAGCGATGAAAGAGGTTTTCAGATGCACTGTTCTGCGTTTATATATACATTCTTGAATTATGCTGAAAAGTAATTTATTATTTTCAGACTTGTAATCAGATTGAAAGAAGTCAGTTTAACTTGGATCACCATCGGATGTGAAATGTCTAAAAATCCAATAATAATATTCAAATATATGTATATTCGCATTTAAAACTATAAAAAAAAATAAAGCGATTATATTTTCTTTTTTTTCAAAATCAGTCAGTATTGCAAAACCACTTTTCGCAACCTACTCAGGCCGGCTTTATATATATATATATAAGATTAAAAAGAGAGAGAGAGAGAGAGATGAACTCGGTAATTTAAAAACACAAAGCCTAGATTGTTACGTTTTGGTCTCTTATAGCCAAAATAATATATCTAAATCAAATTTGTCAAAAGAAAGAAATTTATAGAAATCTATGCTCAATTTTTTTACTATATTATGCAGTTACAAAAGAAACACCATATTTACGAAGATTATTTTAACATGCTTGTGGCCAGTAGAATCTAAAAACATACTAAATGCATTGATTTTTTAATGTCCAAAATTTAAAAAAGTGTTTTAAAGAGTGTGAAAATATAAGAATAAATATCGCAGTCATAAAATTGTCATTATTTAAATGTTTTTTTTTTGGATAAAATTGTTTTCTTTGTTAGTATAGTTAATATATGAAGCTTGGCGAGAAAACGTCATTCAGAAACGATGAAATTCAAAAATGAAGGGGGGGGGGGAGAGACTAACCGTTAGTGGAAAAGATAATTTTTTGTCACACTTGGGGAATTTTTGTTGGTTCAAGTTTAGATTGTGTAGTGACTTAACAGCTAGGCAAAATCATTTTTGACCACAGGTTATAAATAACATTATTTTGTGAAGGTAGTTGAAAATGTCCAAAAACGAACGCTCCTGACATTTTATGTTTAATCGGTTTAATTGACATAATTATTCATGAAAGACAATTAAGTGTGGTATCTGCAATATTGAAGGATTTGAAGTTTATAATTGGCTGTTGTGTCCAATTTTGTGCTTTTCTGAAATACGTAAAAGAGTGATTTCCAAAGTGCGTGCTTCGGTGCCTTAGGGAACATTATATAAGAAGCTGAAGCTCATAGAATTTTAATTCCAGTTGGCAGCTGTTAAAGTAAAATCAAAATGGAAAAAGGAATTAGGGTAATCATGTGCAATTTAATTCCGGGATTTGAAAGAAATATGTATTATTCTACAAGTTTATCCATCATATTGTTTACTATATTCACAAATTTGTTCACTTATTTATAATGGAATTTTTTTTTTTTTTTTTTTTCCCTGGATAAAAATTGACTATTTAGCAAAAAGTACCTGTCAGAGTTTTATATATGGCATTTTGGAAAACTTGTCTAAAATGAAAAAAAGAAATCAATAGACCAAGCGTTATCCTTCTGGGTTTTTTTTTGTTTGTTTGTTTGTTTACTGCTTAACCCTAAATCGAATTTTCACCCACAATATGCTTTCTAAGAAGCATTCAAAACATAATAAAAAATAATTGAAATGGCGAAAATATTTTGGTACATTATTATTGTAATGTCATTTATTATGTTATCTGATAATCCAGCCTGCACAAAATCTGAATTTTTTCATGTACTTTTCTTTCTGTAAATATTGTTTCTTAATTTTTTTTCCCAACAAAAATGAATCCCTTGTTCAATTAAAGCTTTCAAATCTTGCTCTAAATAAAATTGCCCAGGTACCGGTGATTCTAGAAGCAGGGATAATTGCACTTTTCTGTTAATACAATATATGCCAGTTGACTCTAGATTTTCCTCCGCAACGCAAATTGAACAAACACTCGACATCAATCTTGTACTCACAAGGTTTTCGGATTCATAAACAGAATTAAGATTAATTATTGAACACTTACATTCGATTGCGCAGCATTCAAGCCGCTTTTCTTCTTTCAATCCGAGTTCGTTTATTATGTTGCTATTTATTTAAGCTATACAAAAATTGTTGAATTTGAAGATAAATAAATAAAATGCTTATTATAGTTTTACATATGACTCCTTTGAAAAATCCGGATTCATCATTGGGCAACGAGTGTCGAGAAAGCTTTGAGAGCTACTTGTCCGGAGCTTGATATTGTTTGCCTGTCTGGAATGTAAAAAAAATCAATCTATCGGTCATAATAATCTGTTAATCAATTTCTTTCTTATTTCTTAACCCTACATCGAATTTCGCACAATATGTACTTTTATGTATAATTTAAAGGGGGGAGGGGAATTATACCAATAAAATGTTGGACATTTAATTATGAAACTTTTATATTTTTGTTTGATATATTCGATATCGCATTACTGAAGAAAAAAATTCTATTTGTAATTGTATATAAGATATGGAATTTTAAAAATTTGATGCATGCTCATGTTTCAGAATTAAAAATTTGCTTTTCTTATTGATTCACAAAAGCTCATGAAGGTGTTGTTAATAATGCGACGAACCCTCTTTACTTCGTCATTCGAGAAATCGCTCCAAACGGATTCGGTAACGAGTATCGCATCATTTGAATCTCGGTTCAAACTGCTTTATAGCAACTATCTTACGCCGTGCAGTTTAAATATAACAGGTTATTATGCTATTTTATCGTACAATATTAATAAAATCCGAAACATTTTTTTAAAATTCTTTTTTAAAATTATTACATATTGCGTAATGATAATTATATCATCTTTTATTCCATGATCTTTATTGAAGTGCTGTCTATAGATTTCTTCTCTATGAAGTTTATAAAAGAAATTTATGGATTATTGAATATATTTCGGTTTTTAGATCAATTTTATTACAGTGGGTAAAGATTAAATTATTTATCTTTATTTTCATAGTCGCTTTTTTTTTTTTTTTTTAAGTTTGCTGGAGAAGTTTACTTTTAATTTTGTTGTTAAAAAAATCTGTCAGTTTCTATTGTAGTGACGTTTGATTTCATATTTTAATTAAGTCACTATGAATTGATCTACATCCTTAATTTTTTTTTTCTACTTTGATTTTAGACGACACATTATCGAATACATGTTTTATAATAAATTTTTAACAATGGAATGAATAGGGATCTAAGCACAATTGCTTCTTAAAGAGGTTTCATTACATTGTATATTTAAATTAGATGTAAAAATCCCCCCTTCTTTCTTTTTTTTTTCCTTTCGTTTTACATTTATAAAATTTATTTTTAGTCGATTAACCTTAATTAACTTCTTACTTCGTGTAAATATACACTTTTCTTCAATACGCCTATATTCTTTTGGCCGGGATCATGTTCAGAATAGGTATTAAGTTTTTTTCGTGGTTAAAAACGCATTATCTCTGTGATTATCAGATTAAAAGCGTGCAGTACGAAAGCCAGCATTATTGCGGCCTCTTTCCGGCAATTGTCAAGGTTGCACTTGAAATATTTTATGACCTGAGACATTGACTTGCTTTTTTTGTGTACAAAATCTAAAACTGTGGATTCTTCATTTTGGCATTCTTTTTTATCTGTTTCAAAACCATTAAACTTCTTCGCCTGAATGGGAAATAGATGCCTCGGATTCCAGTTCAAAACAAATTAGTTGTAGCGATTTGTATTCGTACTTATTTCCTTAGAAATGTTTAGTAGTTTCCGTCTTTTTCGATAATGTTTGACCACAACCGCTTCTCGTTTTCGAAGAAATTAAATTTATTTAATTAAAAATTAAGTCATTAAAATTAATTATTTAATAAAGAATTATTTCATCTGTACCTTTATTTGATAATTTTATTGAAATGGCTTTAGCAGATGCGTTTTTTGCTGTAAATATTTTTTAATGTAATCAATAGCTATTCAAGTTCATTATACCTAACCAGCGGGAGTGGTACCTCCAAAACTTTTGCATATTCTCTATTAAAGGTATTCTCCCACATAAAAGTATGGAACTGCGAATGTTTTGCATGGCTTTGACTAACTATGGTTTCAAAATATTAATTTTTGGCATAAATTTAGCATTTTTTTCCCCTGAATCCGTTATTTGATTCTTGGTGATTTTTAATGATTATTTCCACTTATGCATTTAATAATACCCGAATACAGAATTTGTGCAGACACATTTTTCCAGCTGAATGAAGCCAAAATTTGACACAAAACTACAATTGTAGTCTTCGTCAAATTTTGATCAAATTTGAGTCACAGATCAAATTCCAAATATCTTATGCGTACGTCATTGTATTCTTGAATTATCGCGTTTGTGCATGCGTATGAAAGTGCAGACCGATAGACAATCAACCCCTTGACGGTTTTGGTTCCAAATTTGATAGGTATCTACACTTCAGATGCAAAATTTGTTCACAAATTATTATTTTTTTTTATGCCTTAGCTTTCTCTATTTTATAGTTATCGTTTTAACTTATATTCGGGATAGCCTTGCGAACGGATTTTCTCTGAATAGATTTCGCTCAGTATTCGATAGAAATCTACAAATTTGGTGTACGGACCATACACGAATTTCATCTATCTAAATAAAAGCTTCTTTTTTTTTTTTTAAGTTATTGTATCCTCAGACGACTGACTTGATAATGCCAAAAATACTCATGAACTCACGTGGAAATACATCAAAATCTCGAGTTCGAAGTTTTTGATGATTACAACAGGGTCGAAAAATGCAGGGAATTCCGAAATTTTTCTTAAAAATCGGGAAGGTACAGGAAATTTAAAATTTCGTATTTTTTGACCTCCAAAACATACCAATGTCTTTAATTATTCAAGAATGAAATCTTACTTTTAAACCTTTTCTTTAAAAATAAAACACCATTCGCAGCTGTTAAACTCGCCCCTTTTCTACTTACTTGTCTGCATAGGTCAATCCAGTTCCCATGATTAAAAAAAAAAAAAAAACGAATAGTGGCTACTTACAAGCTACTACTTCAATATTAGTAGAGCTACTAAACATGAAAAAATACACTTTTTTGCAGGGTGCTTTATGTTTTAAACGAATACTACAAAAGAAATATTTGCATACATGCCCAAATTTCTGCTGTTTTAAAAGCTGTGTCTTGTTTAAATTCTTGTTTAAATCCACATTTATTGAAATATATATATATATATATATATATATAGTATTAAGCGAACTTATTCGTAAGTACTAATTTCCGCTACATGTTTAAATCCAATAGAAATTTTTGAATAAAGAAATTCGTTTAGATGGTTTCTATTCTAATGCTCCAAAAAATTTTCAGATTTTTGAGAAATTATAAAAATAATTCTTGTATTGTCGTATGACAATGAAGCTGCAGAAAGAGGATTTAGTATCAACCAGGTTATACTTATTGAAAAAACATTCTTTAATTAGTCTAAGAACTGTGTATAATGACTTAAACCCCTTTTCTCTCTCTCTCTCTCTCTCTCTCTCTCTCTCTCTCTCTCACCTTTGAGATTTTAAATGTTCTGATCTCGAGAAATTTGCTTCAGTATGCAAAATTAGCGCGATTGAGATATAAAATTTTGAAAAACAGAAAAAAGTGCGTGTATATATATATATATATATGAAGGAACTTTGCAAATTAAATTGTTGCAAAAGTGGGAAAAAATGAAACTGATGACTGAAAATTTGCAGAAATTGATGTTCAAATGTATAAATTGGCATTTTTCTCTTCTTAGTATATGCATTTGTGTGTTATTAGGCTTTATTTTCAAGTCGTTTGAAATGGTTTTAAAAAAGGAAGAATAAATATAATAGAACCAGTAAATTTCTTCATGATGTGGTGTTTGCGAATTTTAATCAATATGTAACAAAAGTATCATTTCCTAAAATTAGTAAATTAGTTTCATTTTAAGATTTGGGTACTAGAATGAGAGAGGCAATTTTAAAATATGCTTTTTAGATTTTAAGTGACGAAGTATTGATTAGCCATTGCAATGGTTTATAATGTTACTAAAAAAAGATTTCTCGACAAATTCTTGATATGGTTTTAAATTGATTCAGTTTTGAAATCTGAGTGGATTGGCAGAGTTCCTGATCTTCCAAGAATTAAAAACAATTCTAAATATTCGACTTTTTAAAGGACTTGATTCCCCTCCCCCTTCTTTTATTAGATAACTAAAACTCTGATTTTCAGTGGCATTTAAAGAAAACAAACCTAAAATATTTAAGATTTCAAAATGAAGCACTACATAACATTCCAAATCCAAATATTTATTAATAGCTCTCTTTCGATTATTTACATTTAAAAAAACTGGCATATAAACTACATCTACTAGATATACAATACACCGTTTTATTTGTTTGTTTATATGCGTTCCCATATTTGTATTTTTTCTGGTTTAAACGAATTTTTCTTGACTTATTACTGGTGCCTGCTGTGTGTTTACTCTCCACTCTTCAGTGTCTGATAAATGTCTGGGTGACTGATAAAAAGGTTAACTGTTGTACTTAGCCATGTTCCGGCTTTCTTGTTTTTATCTTTCTAAGGAGTTTTCTGAGAGAACAAGTTCTGCATGGCTTGTATTATTGTCCGCTTCACTTAACTTTAACTAATTCCAGAAATGACATTCCCATCTTTCCTTCAGAAATCAGAGCTGTCATTGAGGTAATTTTTTGATGCAAAATGGATTGTCCCTTGAGTAAGAGTATGTATGTATATATATATATATATATATATATTATTTTATTATTCAGTTATACGTTATTAAAAATTGAGATTTCTTAAAATATTAATAAATCTGATGAATATTTTTCGATATAATTAATCTGAATAAACACGGGGGGGGGGGGCATTAAAATGTTGCTTTAAAAAAAGTTACTTTTTTTAAGCAATTGCCATTAATAGTAAATTGGAAAAGGCTGTTAGTCTTATGATTATGATTTTAATACAGAAAAAAGTTGCAAAACTTTATACATAGTTATTTTAGTATAAACAAAATTACGAATCTTTATGGAGTTAAACCGCGTATTACTTGTCATCTGTTTGTACATTGATACGTACTGCGTTTTGACACCACAGCTTTCCTTTTTTCCCTAGCTGTATGATGCACAATGATTCCAAAATTAAATTGGAAAGCCGAATTTAACATGTTTATTTTGAGGATTAATTAATTTCATTGTTCTTAAATACACTCCCATGCATGCCACACATATTTGGTTGTTTTACCATCTTTTTTCCAGCAAACTTTTTATTTTTTTAGAATTAATTATAAAATACTAATAGTAATTGAACATTTTTCATTGATTTTTTTTTATCTGAGCATTTTCTGTCTTCATAATTTTAATCGATTGTGCTATTCGGAGAAAAATAAAATATTTTTATCGACTATCACGATACTGCGAGACTTCCATTTTTGCTATATGAAGTTGTTGAAACTTTCCATTAAAATACGTCCATTTCAGATCGGTAAAGGATTCTTTTTCTTACATATATAAAGAGCAAAGCACTCATAAAATGTCGTTTCGTATTTCGTAGAACTCCCTCTTGTTTGGTGAAAGTATAACACCTGTTCGTTCATTTGCTTCCTTTTTCACTGTAAGCACAATATGGTAGTATCAGGAAGAAGAAAAAAAAAAGCCTCCTTTAGCTACTAGCATGGAATACTTTTTAAAAAGTCAGATTAAAGGTAGTTAAAAAAATTATTAAAAGGTAGGAAATATATAATCTTTCGCTGTTCTCTGGCTTTCATATTCTCCAAGAATTCGTAATCTTCAATTTGAACTTCAAGGGGCTTTTAATATAGTGATTCATGATATAAAAGGCTTTCATTGGTAATGGACATCTGGAAAGCTTGTTTTCCTATGTTTTAATGCCCGCTGTTTAATCGTTCCATTCGTATCTGTATCAGCCGTAGGTACTTAAATAATTTTTAATGGCTTTTGTGAATTGACTATATAACAAACGTTATTTTTATGCACTGTTTTAACAGCTATTTATTTCATGTGTTTAGTATTCATTTTATTTATCATTTTTCTCTATTTGTGTGCAAAAAAATATTTTTATACGCAAAAATTTTAAGCGTTGCTTTTGTTATTTTAAAAGTTTTATTGTCTAAATCGAGTATTATGTAAGATTTCCTTTTATAATCATGAATTTTTTCATCCTTTAGTTTTTTATGAATGATCGACTTTCAGAAACGACACAGATTGGATTCTAGCCAACATGCCATTTATTGATATCGTACTGAAATCGATGAGTTTTCGCAGTCAGCAGGCTTCAAAAATCAATCTTATGCAAGACTAGACTGCATTTGTGTATGAATTTCGAAGTCTAGAAGCACTTTCGATTGTCTTCATAAGTTTCAATTCTTCGTGATTCAAAGGCCTTGTCTTTTGATGGGCTGGCTAGCCTTCTATATGTAAAGAAGAGATAAAATGCAAGCCTGAGTCCACTTGTTCAAAAAAGTGCAGAAGCACATATTTAAGTATTTTAAATAAGTATTTAAATTAAAATTTAATATGAACAACTCTCAGAATACGAAGTTTCCAGCTTAGTAACGGCCATGCTCATGTATATTGATTTAGTTTACAATTTTTTTAAGCATTATGATGCTTGGGAAAGGGGCTAATCGGCAAGATCAATATAAGAAGATATGTGTTCCTTTTTTAAAAAAATAAGACAGACTTTCAAGATATCCACAAGTTAATTCCTTCTTAAATCCAGTTGAATAATTCTATGTATTCATTTTGTAATCTGATATTTTGTTATTAACTTAAATTTTTAAAAATTATTGCCAATGGCTGCTGTCAAATACGAAGGATCAGCTTCTAAATTTTCATCTTGTTTATTTTCGATATTGAAGAGAGAAGGATCAAAATCCTTGACTGTCCCAACTAGTTCGACTCGCCACATTAATACTATAACATACTATATATATATAAAATAAAATTTAATATTCTACACAAATTCTGAGACCGTTGCTGGCGTGAGTCTACACGTAATGGAAGTAAATTATATTCAAGTAAATGCCGCTGGTGAACTACTTTTTGATCGAAGTTGAAGTGGGGAATTCACCAAAAGCTACTGTTTTGATTTAATTTTTTTTTAATTTCTTAAAATGATTTGTTATTTTAAAAATCGTCAGAAATTCTTCATAATGTAGGCAAATGCGGAAAATTTATTCGAGTCGGAACGTAGAATCAAAAACCGAGACTATTCTGACTAATCTCAGATAACTAATCACTTGAATCGGAACTCGCATGAGAAATGTGAGTTCTAAATGCATTAATTTCACCAAGCCTACAGATTTCACGTTTTCGTCTTGTGTATTAAATGTCATCTCTTTCGTAGTCGGTTCGTTTTTCCCATGCCCATGAAATCTACCTTGGGTGGAGGATATTAATTTGATTCAGGTCGATCGATTTTATGTTGAATAATTTATTTGATGAAAGAGGTTCCTTCACAAAAACCCTTTTCTTAAAGAGATTAGTATGACGTCAACGTTTACTCGGTTTTATCATTCCCCATCGTGCGGTTTTGGTGAACAGCAACAAACAAGTCGGTGACTAATCCACCGCAGAAATGCTTTCGCCATCTGAGGTACCGCCTATTGCAGGATCTGGGCAACTTAATAGAGCTGTGCCTTTCTGCGTTATTCAAATTCAAAGTCGCAGCCATTTCTTTATTCTGCAAATTTACGAGTTGAAATTAAAATGTATGCTATTGTATCCTGGTTTTATTTTTTATTCAAATCTTCCTTCTCTCCCCCCCCCCCATCATGCATTGCGTCCTTGCCAAATGCAGATCAGAAGGTCATTGCAGAATATTGTACTTTTTTTTCCCCTTGCGACTTCATGATATTATCATTTGTCCCTTATTTCCCCTGAAAATAACTTGACATACTTTTGATTTAATATGAATTATCTGCTATTCTGTTGATCGTTAAGATTTTAATGATTCTCCTTCGTGTGTATTTTATAGTTTTGTCGATTGATTCATTCTTAATGTTGAATGAAGCTGTTTCTAAGTTCGCTTATGTAATTGTAAATGTAGCGAAATTATTCAACCAGTTTATTTTTAATGGGAAAAATGAAATATCTGTTAATTCGATGCTGTTGTGCAGTTGAGCATCAGTTCCGAAACAATATGTTGAACAATATGTTCCGAAACAATATGTCGCAAAACTATGCAAAGAAAAAGAAATTGTAAAGTTTTTTCTTTTTCTAAAATTAATTATTCGTATCATGAATAATCAACTGTGCAAAAAATTATAGGTGCATCAATTTTAATTAACAAACTACACGCATTTGCGTACCACTTTTAAAGAAAAACCGAATTTTATTAAAGAATATTTATATATATTTCTGATAATTACAAAAGCAATGCTGCGTGAAATTAAAGATTTACAAAAGCCTTGGTTCTTCTCTACTTGCTTTTTTAAATGAAATTTTCAACAGCAAAGATTTCTTAATTTTGCTAAAGTAATTTTATACATAAAGCCTTGTAAATTATAATGGTTATAGACTTTCTTGTTGTCTATAAATTGCCTGATATGGCATACATGATGAAAAACAAATGTTTAAAATGTTCTACTAGACTGGCTATTGACTCAAAACTAGAGAGACCAAATTACATTGTATGTTAAAGACTTTCGAAATTTTAATTAATTTGTTAACTAGTTTAAACCTTTTTTCCTCTACTTTAAGAGCATATTAATGGACTAATACCATTTAAAATTTAAGTAATGGATTTTTTTATACCATTCCTTTACAATTTTTTTTCTATATTTAATAAATTAAAAAAATTAGTTTAAGAAAATTTTTACAACAAAACTTTTCATTTAATTACTGCGCTGAACGATTTATACGTGTTGTGGTGATATTAAGGATATTTTTAAATAAAATAATATTAGCTCAAACAAGCCTAAAATATATTATAGTGTCTCAGACATTGTAATATGATACATTGACATGGAAATTGCAATTTAGACATTGTAATTTTCCTTTTTTGAAAGAAGAATTTCATGTGTATGGTCATGTTTTCTTTGCTGTTTTTAAAAAAATAATAGAAAAACTGACTATCGAAACCTAAAAGGGGAGGGGGGTCCATACATTGGAATATTGTGAGCCACTTTTAAGAAACAGAATCTATAGCGACTTATTTCAATCTCAATGTACTGATTTTTTTCAAAGTTGAAGAACACACATCTGGAAGATATTTTATGAACCGAAAAAGAACTTTTGTAATAAAGAGGCAAAAAAAAAAAAAAAACATTTATTATTAAGAATAAGTTATTTGAATGTATATTTTGATATCCATTATAAGTTCACGTCACAAATTTGCAAATTGGGGAATGATACATATATAATTAAGATGTTGCCGTTGCTCATAGACCACCAAAAATAGCTTCGCGACCCTCAATATGGAAATCCTGATCTCAAACATTATCAAGTCACGATGTTTTTCACGAGACGTTCGAATCTCCTTTAATTATTATTTTAGAGAAGTTCAGGTATGAAATGTGTTTTAACTTTTCAAGCGTAACAAAGACACTGATAAATGCAAAGTTTCTCTAAATAGATAAAACTATTTTTAAGTGATGCGTATCAATCTCTTCTGCCATTTTATTGAAATTTTTGATGAAATAGTTTAGGAAAGGGGAGAAAAATAACTCAGTAATTATTTTGTTTCTCTCCGCAGAGATTGCTAGGGGATAATGTTTATTTATAGAAGTAATCTAGTCGACAAATGTGAAACTTCCATTCTTTATACACTTTACGCATATTTTTAGAACCGAGATACTAACCGTTGTGTTGTGATCATCTTAGCGTGTAAAATTCTCCAGCGATGGGAATTTCACAACGTTAAATGCGACCTTGAAAAGAAGGTAAAGGGCCTTCTGTTTTAGTTGCTTAAGAAATATGTCTGGTATTTTTTTCTGTTAATTTTTAATTCATTTCTAGTTGCAATGCAGTTATTTAACCCATTTATATCGATTCGCGTAATTATTGTACAGTTGATTGCCCTACATGATTTTTTTTCTTGATGTTACATCGGTAGATTACAAGGATAACTCAACTCAAAAATGAGAACTTCAAAGTGTATTTATAAAAAAGTTCTTTTAATTTTTTTAAGCAAAAATAATTATTTTTTATTTGTATGCAGAAATTAATTTTGATTTTTGATAGCACTATATGCGTTATGAATGATTATTTTGAAATGAGCATCAGTCTGAAATTGTTCTCTATATTCTGCTTTTTTTTATTTGAAAAATATATGTATATAAGAATAATTAGTCACTTTTGGCGATTATTGGTTGCCAGAAATATTGGTTCTGTTTGATTTCAAAATCTTTTAAGCAGAACTTGATGTTCATAATTACTAGATAAAATACTTTTAAGTATCAAATTGTGATAAACATTAAAAAGATTATACTTTAATAATCTTGCATCTATTCCGTTTAATGTGTATGTGAACACTTGTTCAAGTCTCATGGCGCATCATTAAAAATATAACTGATCGCTAGTCCATCTTTTCATTGTAGACTGTGTTTCCCATAACTATAACTTCACTTTCTTTTAATATAATTTCTTCCTTAACTATCCACAATGGAAAAAAAACCGGATTTATAAATATTTGATGAAAATGAAAACTGTTTGAATTGCATAATAACGGTAAAAAATATCATTGAAAATTGCGCAAAAGTAAAAGAAATGAATCGTAAAAATTAAGGGAAAATTACATGGCAACTAAATTGACATCATAAAAAATTAAAAGTTGCATAACCATGTCAAAATTATTGTTGTGCAATACTTTCAGAAAAAGCTAAAATTCCGCTTAATTTTTTTTAAACATTGTTTCGATGTGCTCATTTATATTTCCTAAAGTGTATTTGTCCAAATTTGGTGGCTCTAAATCAAATGATCTACTCTGTTTAGCATCAACTCCCACATACAAATAGACATATACACATTCTCCTTTATTATTAGTAGATATTAATTGCAAAACAAATTATATTGAGAAAATTAATGCGTTATAGACGAAAAAATATTTTAATCACGTAAATATTGAAATGGAAATTTGTTTGTTTTTTAATAAAATTAAAGAAATTTGGAAGAAAGGAAGAAGAAAATAATAAATCATTTCGTGCCAGTTTCTATTCTAACGACCTTTTAGTAAAGTAATGTCTTTGAGTTCGAGGAATTTCAAATTCAGAACCCTGTATCGAATGTCAAAAATTCCTTCTCTTTCTAAAGAAGTTGTAAGTGAGAAAAAAAGGTGATCAGATTGAAATAAAATAATCAACGAATTAAGTAATGCTATTGAGCATCAATAACACAAATGCCAATAAAAATAATTTGAGTTAGTTGAATAAACTGAATTATTCTACGAGGAAAGAATTTAAAGACTTGATATATGCCAAAATAGCTTTTATTCGCGATTTCCCTTCATTTTGTAGTTTATTTTCCAATATACCTAGATAGGATAAGTAAAATAGAAAAGGGAAGTCTTTTCCTCTTTCCTGTCCCCCTCCCCCCTCTTGTCATATTGTTATCCTATTTTTCCCCCTCCTAAGAAAAACATTTCAGCGTGTTTTTAAGTAAATAGTTGTTTTTGCTTAATTTTCGGTTCATTGTTATTGTTAACCATACTGACATTTTTATATTGACAGTGCAAATCATGATCTCGTTATAAATTCGATAAGCAGAATTTAAAATTACTGAAAATGTTTCTTCATTTGAATCGAATCTATCCAGAGTCAGAATTAGATCTAATATATTCTTCATAAGGCATCCATTACCAAAACATATTCCATTACAGTAAAGTTTATTTTAATGCCACGCCGTTTGCATTTTACTTATTCATTGTGGCTTAATTATTTTGTTTGTCGTTGCTCCGTCTATCTTTAGTTCCCCCTTCCCCCCCCCGATGGGCTGGTAAATATCTGGGCTTCAATCTAAAGCTTTGAAGCAGTTATTAATGTTTGTAAACAGAATCCGTTGATTCCTTTCATAAGCAGATATGACCTCTTGAACATCGATATGAATAGGATTGATATGTTAAGGATCAAACCTTAATCTGGGTCTTTTTACGGTCGCTCGCACGACTCCAAGGTTCAGCAACTCTTCAGTGTTTCGCTCTGATTCCGGTCCTGCTGTTTCATTGAGACTCTAGGTGCACTTTGATTGGCAAGGTTATGGATCCTCTGCCTGTCTTCTCCGAATGATTTATTTGGCAGTGTAAAAATGTTGTCAATCATTCACCGAAAGCCTGTTTCAAACATTAGTCTTTCCAGAATAGTCAACCTTTTTTCGAAACTATCCCAAGTCCTTGCAGCATACTTCTTTGTGCTGTGTAACTTTGACTTTATGAAAACAATTGAATATATTGCTAAAAGCAAAAAATTACTCGACTTAAATCGCTGACAGATAACTGTCAGCAGGCTTGTAAAGTGCCATAAGACGCAACAAGAAACCAAAGAATACATGTCCCTGTTATCTGTACTATAAAAAGACATGGAATTTGCACGAGTTATTCTTTTTAAATGAACTATACTGTTTTTAATTTTCAAAATTGATTACTTCTCAAGACATTCAATTAAATGAAAAAAAGCTAAATTTCATCGGTTTTTCATCGATAACTTTTATAACATCTGCCATACGAAAATGATTTATATGCCATCTTAGCAAAACAATTATATATTTTATAACACTAATGTAATTGTTCTTTAATTTTTCAAAATTTATTTAAACTCAATTTGTAAAAGTACTTTATATTTTTGTATTTAAATATTATTATTTCATCTTTTTGGTACTGTTAGAATTATAAATATTGCTTTCATTAAACATTAACTATTAGGCGGCGTTTTTACTTCAGCTTTTAATTTTAGTACCTACAGCTGTTCAGTGACATTAGTCGTTTTCTAAAATTATTCATTGATCGTAATCAGAATGTAAGACAATTCAAATTCGTTGAGTCCACTTTCTAATTGATAGGAGAAAATTGTGGAAGAAAGTCTAAACAATATATATATTTTTTTAACAGATACACTAACTCAAAAGAAGAAAAAAAAGAGAGAGAATGGCATTGTGTGCCATGATAATAAAAATGGTGATATGAAGGAACTTTTGTTTTCCTAAGAAATGGAATCTCGAGATTTGTTAGCCAGATAGTAGATAGAAAGAAAAGAGAAGTTTAGTTGCTGACCGAATTTTCAAACACGGTAAAGGTCGAATGTAAAACAACGAAAGCCGCCTCAAAGAAAAACTGTTTTATTTAAGTTTAAAAAGTTATATATAACTACTTGAGAAAAAATTATTTCAAACAGTGCGTGATTTGTCAGTTAGAATGTAATAAAGCTAATTGTTTATGAATTCTATATATAAAGCAATAATTTTTAGAGTTCTAAATACTGCTATTATTAAAATACTTTGAGCCGTACAGAAAAACTCATTTAGTATTAAAGTCGCGATTTTTTTAAAAAAATTCATTGTACTGTATTTATACCGAATCGAAGTTTTTATATTACTTCAAATAAATATTCATCATTAAAAACCAAGCTTAACTTTTAAGCTCTAAAAATATCTTCTGATGAATTCTCATTCTTAACTTTTACCATGCATAGAATATAAACTATTCTAATTTTTTGAATACCTATGTTACTTATAATTCTCTGAAAATTATTTAATTCCCTGATTAGAATAAACGATGAAGTGAGCACACGTCCTTCATGTCCCATTTTAACACATCTCCATCTTTTCAATATCAAGTGCGTCTTAGGTTGAAGTTTAAAAAAAAATCTGATCGGCTTAATTGGATAGCTGACGCAGCTTAGCCAGAACTTATTAGAATAAAATACAATATCCATGCATGTTTTATGATGAGTATATCCTGTTTATAATCTTAGTTATCCACCTGCCCCACCCCCACTTTTTTTCCCTACCTACGTATTAATCCTGTGATTTTTTGCCATCTCCCGACTCGCGTATAAACCCAGATGGTCTCTGTAGGCATATATTCTGTGAATAATACCGGCAACAATTACAAAGAATGTTTTCCCTATCTCTCGTTTGTTTACTGTTGCACTTATTTAATTAGCATTATACAATATTCTGAATACGTAATCGATTATTAATTGAATTTAAATTCTGAGAAGAAAACAATTGTTTACCACCGCATTTCATATTTTGGTCTGCCTACTTAAGAAAAATCTTTTTTATAGGCTATATATGGAGCTTTTATATAAACTATGGCGATCAGTCGCTTTGCCTGGGCCATAGGCTGTTATGTTTCCCTGAGCCAAATATTTTTTATTTATCGAAAAATCTAAATTCCTTACACTTACTATATTTGTGCTATGCACTTGCCAATTTCTTTTTTCAAGTGACCCAACAATTTAGAGGGGGAGGTTTTCTCCTCTTTCTGAAACAGGAAATGATAAAACACCAATTAAGCTTATAACTTGGTTGCTGAATCTAAATTAACCCATAAAATATCCAAGAAAAATAAAAGAAATTATTCAACATCTGAGTTTTTCTGCAATATCGAATATGTCTCACATTTTTGTAATATTTTATAGAACTTTAGTTTATTGATACAATAAAGAATATAGGGCATTACAATATGGAAGTGTAATTTTAAACGGTGAGAGTTAAAACTTTATACTTCACATTATATTGCAAAAAAAAAAGAGATGTAATGTTCAGAAACGTACAAACTATTAAAAAAAAATTACGTTGCTTGCTTTTGAAGTTGAACGTTATCTGTAATCTATACTTATATAAAGCTCAGTGTGTGTGTGTTGTGCACCTGGTTTCCCTTTTTTTTTTGGGGGGGGGGGATTTTTAAATAGAATTTTATTTATTAATTAAAAATTAACTTTCCCGCCAATAAAGGCTTCATTTCCCCACCGTCAAATGAGTAAGGCTTCAGTCCCCCCCCCCACGCTAATGAGGTTAGGCTTAACATTTTTAGACCGAATATTTCAAACGATTCTGTTTATTTTCTTAATGCCTGATGCATTTAAAATTAAACATTGTTAATTAATCGATCTTTCAGATTCATTCTGAAGTACTTTTGAATTAAAATAACACAGAATAAAGGAAATTAAAAATTTCTAATCTGCATAGCGTTACCTCAACTGGCGTAGAAAAATTCACACATTTACGTTACCGTAACTGGCGTTGAAAATTCACGCATGCGCATTGTGTTCTGATTGTTGACAATATTATGAACGGATGATTCTTGATTAAAATTATTTTTAGGTTAGTTGCATGCTTTTGTAATTAAATTGTATTTATGTTAGTTATAAATTTTTTGTATATACTTATAGTTTTAAGTACATCGTTTTTTAATAGTTTTTTTAAACCTGTTTTCGACCGATTATTTTAAACGATTCATTTTATTTTCTTAGTGTTTGATGCATTTAAAATTAAACATTGTTAATTAATCGATCTGTTCATTATGAATCTGAGAAAATTTTGTTGACAAATTCTTGAGATATAGCATAAATTAAGAAAGATATTCTTTATTGCCCATAAAGTTTAAACGCTCAGTAACTCTGTTTTAAGTAATCATATTATAAAAAATGCTTTATTTTAGTAAAAAATATTATTATATTAATTGCAGATTTATTCTTTCCACTTTAATTTATAGCATAAATTCTATGTGAGCTAACAGAAAATTAGAGATATATATATTACGTTATGACTGAAGGCCTTTATAATATTATGTGTGAATTATATGACTATCAAAATTTGAATTTTAAAAATATTTTGATGAAGAAGCTATTAAAGTAGGAATTGCGTAAAATATTTAATTATTAAAATTTAAACGAACATTAAGATTGGCGAACCAGCTGGTCGCCAAAGGCGGCTAGTTATAATAAAATTGAAATGTAGTTAACACTATATGTAAATGAAAAAGTCTTAAGTAACAGAAGAAGAATTCAAAGTGATTCGAACAAATCAAACTTAATGTAAAAAACATAAATAAAAATATTTATAGAAAAATATTAAGATCAGAAAAAAACTGTATGGAAAATACTTGAATCTCGAATATATATATATAATATTTGTGCTATGAAATATTTTATAAAGGAAAGATATTCCATCTAAAACTTCAAAAATGCCCTTATTTTTAATTAAAGTTTCGAACAATATAGCATTTTGAGGCAGGCATATTCTTACCTTCCAAAATATGTTTGCGCTCAATTTCCTAGTCTTGTGCCAGCGGTTCATCTATTAGAACTCAAAAACGCAGAGATGCACATAGTCACCTTTTTTATTAATAGAAATAGTACTGTTCGCCCACTCCTGTGTTACCCATTAATTAAAACTTTACTGTGGTGAATGTTTCATACTCCTAAAGTTTTTTTTTTTTCCCTCTATTTTCTTTTGAAACATGTCCATGCGTGAAAACTAAAAATAAACTATAAAGATTACCTGAGAGATATGCACATTATGAATATGCTATATTTGAAAAATAAGTATAAGTAAGGCAATGCAGAGATTCATTTTTTTCAATCGTGTGATTTTTTTTATAAAAAAAATCATTGGCAGCTTAAGCAAAATTGGCTTTTACTTCTAAAGCCTGTTTTGTGCCAAAAGTTCTAAAAAGAGTTAGTCTTTCAATTCAGTTCACAAATAAATAGCTGTGCATCATATGGAATCAATGCATGTGCCTGTACAAGCCCATTTATTAAAAATCCCCTGAACATCTTGCGAGAATGAAAACATTTTAATGACACGTTGTTAAATGTTAGAAAATATGCGCAATTGCGTTTGCAATACGACTGGTGTCGCATGAATCCATTACGCATTTGAACTTCTAAGCATTTAAACAGAACTATTTTCACTGATTCCGACTTGACTGGTTTATTACAATGCTGCGTTTGCTATTTTTATGTCTTGTATGCATAACCATTGTTTTAAAATCCATTCATAGTTAATAAATTAATAACCATACCGTACATGATGTTTTTTTCCGTTTCTTGAACGTATGGCTCGTTATCTTATTTTTTTAGTTACTTTGTTATCGTTGAGGTACGTAAGTAATCTCCGCATCGACTATCCCATCTGAGTGAAGAAAAACATCACATACAAAAGCGAGAGTAGCAGCCTTAAATAGATGTAATACTTAGTATGCGCTTTGAATGCAAGGCCCACTGACCCTCCGCCTAATTATCATGTCTCATTTCCTTCTTTTAGCAGCGGCCAAGGGCACACGTGCCAAGCCACTGACACGCAAGCCCTACACTTACCATTTTACCAAATTATGTGTTGGCTCTGATGCTTATCATGAGCACGTCGATTGTGATTCCCATTTTGCCATTTAAAAAAAAAAAAGGCGTTCGAAGCAGCAGGAAATGAGTTGGGCATTATATCTGTGCTTTAATTAAAGAGATGCTAATTAGTATTGGTAATTGTGAAGTGCGTACGATTTTCCTTGCTATTGTTTGAAATTTTCTTCCACCTCCCCTTACTCTCGTTTTTTTGTGCTATTTATAATGCATTTTAGTAGAAGAATAGGGTGTCATATGTTGACTCTGGGTATGAATAATTATTCTGTGTGTATTATGAGATAGGAAGAATATCATTATCAAAGTTGAGGCTTGTAAAGAATTCAGGTGTCTGTTTTTAAGTGCAGTTTTGAATGGTTGGATGAAGCTGGAGGGTGTGTAAAATATCTTGTAAAAAGATTAAAGAGAAAAACGTCATACAAATGCTATGGTGACATATTTTTCTAGAAAACCCTATCGGTATTATTATGAGGTTTTTTTAATGTGATGTTTAATGGAATTGAATCAATTATGCAAGATTTGGAATAACTTATGAAGGACGAAAAATGTATATGTATCGTCGAAATTGTAATGACGTGGGAAAAGCAAAATATCAACATATTTGATATTTAAGCCATTCTGCTCAATGTGTCCAAGATGTGTTTGGTACCATTGTTTTTTCAACCAATTACAATACTTTATTTTGCAATAATACATTAATTTCATTACTCTTTTACAAATACCACGTGTGCTGAATTCATCATTTCCTAATCAATAATGAAGTAAAAAATATATATAAAAGTTGCTTCTATTCTTGGGTAGAATTTCGAAATTTTTCCATAAGTTTCAAAAGAATGTTATTTTTATTCTTCGTTCATTCTAGACATCTATAGTAATCAAAACAATTTTTCAAATAAAATATTTCAACATAGCTTGTCTTAAATGGTTTACTTTTATTGAATGCCACCTTTTTCCATTGACCTTCTACATCTTTTGTCCGAAAGCGGCTGCTAGAGACACTCATTAAAAAAAAAAAAAATGTAAGAATAAAGCATTTCTTCTCCACGTAATTTAATTTGATTTTCTTACAAAATCAACCCATTTGAATGGCAAATATTTCTTTTGATTAAGGACAAGATAAATTTTAAAAGTGATTTATGTCATTCAATTGATGATTTTATGATATATTGCAAATCAAATACTGACAAAACCTATTTGGTTACATTAAAAATGTGGTACAATTTTTTGCAATATAATTATTATTTGCTGAACCTTAAAACACTATTTTTTGAAAGCATTAAGAAAATACCACCTGTTATTTCCTATCCAAATCCGAATTTTTTCATGCATGGTTGTACCACTCATTCCTTTTAGATTTTAATTAACTTTGAATTCTTATCAAATGTAATAAAAATATGAAACTAATTAAAATGTTAAAAAAAAAAAGAATCTGCGAGTGTTTGAAAAATAAAGTTTAATTAATGGGAGAAATCTTTCACAGTAATTCGTTTCTTTATATTAAAAAAAGTTTAATAAATTCATTAATTAAAAAGAAAAATGTTTGCTGGTTGTGGAATTTGATATAACCTTGGCCAGATTATGATATTTTAAGTTCTTAATAGTAAGATTGTTTGTTTAATGTTCATTTTCAATGAAAAATCAATTTTTATTTTCTTAAAAATTACCATTTTATTGTTTTTGAACCAAACTTTCTTTCATGGTATTTTTAAGTGCTGTGTATAGATTCATATATTTTGCATATAATTCGAATATGCTTGTAAAATTTGATATGTAGATGGTTAGGAATTATGCATCTGTGTAAAAGTTTTTTTCACGCTTACAGTACAGCTGCGCTATCTAGCAGAGAAGTCTATCTAATAAAGTTCCAAAAACAGAAGCGATCAATCTCTTAACAGCTGTCACATCTGTTTTATACTCCCATCGATTTCTTTTAGAAACACTGCAGAACCAACCTCCATTCACTTAATGTAAAGGCATATTTAGTTGGAGCCGTGGCGTCTGTGGCTGCAAGCATTCGGGACTTGGAAACGACTACTGTATCCTCTGTTATTGACAGCATACACAAAATACAAGAAGAAAAGCACAACGGATGAAAGACAAAGTGAATTGATAAGCATGGACAGGAGTTTAATTGCATGTTGTCTTGAAAGAAAAACATACAATTGAATAGTTATTTCCAAATCTCCATTTCAACCAAAGTTGCATTTTATGGCAGAATAGTAATTCAAAAATAGTTAGTAATATCACGAAAGGCAGTCAAGGGATGTTTAATAGTGGAAAATTCGTCGAGGTTTGACCGACACCAATGAGAGCTAAATTTTTAATATGATGAATTAATATTCATCCATTTTTAGACCAAAAAACTCCACTTAATTTGAAAAACACTTGCTCAATTTCCTCTTATCGAATGGGAAGCATGGAAATATTTTTTTATTTGCATGGGATGCAACATTTTAACTTGATTTTGGCTCACATTATTCTATATAAGAAAATCAAAGCCTATATTAAAACTTTATTTACACCCTTTGAGGTCCAAGGTTTTCCGCCTGAGGGCGCTGTGTCCCCCTCTGGGTTTGTTTTTGTTGGGTTAGTCTTGTTATGTACGTTGTGTTGCTTTGTCTTTATGTGCTTTCCTGTAAATACGGTAGCTGTGTCTGAATAAAATGTGAAAATCCACTAGTTGCCTTCAGTTCCTTTTTGACAGGTAAGAGCTTTTTGAATTATTCTATTGGTTAATTGAATTGAACTCGAATTGATGTCTAATCAGCCTATCTCCATCAAAACACTCCGATAAATCATGTACATCCTGTTGTCCATATTTTTACATGAAAAAAAGGCCGCTTTCTCAAAAAAGATAAGGCTCCTAACTTTAAGAGTACTTGTTTTAAGAATAGAACATCTCATCTTGCTTGTCAATTCCCTTATTTGAGTCATTTAGTGAGATATTATTTGAATTCCATTCTCGATTTCCACCTCAACTTCTACGTGAGGAATGTCTTCATCTTTCCTTAAATATAATGCACGATTTCTACACATCCATTACACGCTGCATATCAAGATTTTTCTGTTATTATTGGTGTTCATTTTATTTCTTTTAAACCGTCCCAAAATAGCCCTAGTGTTGCTTCAAACGGGACGTTAATATAACTAAACTAAACTATATGGATTTAAATCTAATAATTTTTTTAAAAAACATTTTTTTTAGAATCATTTTTAACAATTTATGCGATATTTAGCCTTAGATTACTAATAACAAACTGTGTACGACTTCGATGCTTTGCAGTTGTTGTTTCTTAGTGTAAATAGAAAATTCAGGCTCAAGGCATAGTTACCATATGCATCATTTCTAAAGAACTGTTAAAAGATGAAATTTAAAAAATTTCTGTAATAATTAAATATATCATTAGGTGACAACAAGTTTCTTTACGAATTAAAAAATTTCTCAACAGCTGAAATGTTACTTTCCGAACGGAAGAAAACATGTTATTCGGAACGGAATTCTTACTACATTTTCGGAAATGAAGTTTTAAATCAATATCCGGTTGCTACGTAAGCCCAAACTGTCATTGTATTTTCATGAAGCCTATCCACAAAAATGGAGCATTGCTTAGATGCTCAAAAATAATTACAGGCAATAGAAAGTTTGAAAATAGAAAAAAAAAAATGAAAGCGTGAAAATGTTGATGAAAATGGAGTTTAATTTAGTTTAATAACTCTAATTCACTTAATAACTCTTAATTCAGGAGGCTGTATGTCTCTTTTTTCGTTTTTCTTCTTTTCATGGTAATTTCAAATCTCGATTACCTATAATTCAGTTTTGCTTCTTTTTCATCTGCTGTCACTTTTTGAACGATGAATGGTGAGAAAACAGTGTTGATTTGGCAAAACCCGATCATGTATATTAATAAACTATTTAAAAAAATGAAAAAAAAAATTGAGATAGTTTATCCGAACCGAACCATGTATGTTTCAAATCTGAAATTAATTTTATGACTGTTCGAATTTTCAAATATTTTTTTTTCGTTGTTTAAAATTTGTACCTTTATAGACTTTATGAATCAAACACAATAATCAATAATTTTTCAATGTTTACTTTTTTGTAGCTCCTTTGAATGCAATATGGCTTCAGTCTAATTTATTAGTATACATTTTTTACATTCAAATGACTGTGATTAATGATTTTTTTTATTTAAAAAAGTAAGGTCAAATAACAAAATGAAACATTTTTACCTCTTTCTCTCTCTTAATAAGCATTTTGTACTTGTATTGGATATTCATCGCCGGACTGTTTAATCCTTCATGGTACATAATGAACCCTTGAATTCATTGTTAATTTTTCTCCAAATTTTTAATGATTCCATTTTTGTAGTAAATATCTTTAATGAAGCTGATTAAAGTAATGATAGTGATCATTATGCCAAATGTCACTTGCTATAAAAAAGAAATCGCATGACTCTTTATTGCTCGGTGTAACATTGCATTCAAAAGGTCCACTAAAACGTTTCACATATCTTCTATATAATTCACTCTCCTGAATCTGAATTATTATTAATAACTGATGCTGTTAGATCTTGAAAAGTGTTTGGTTAAAATTTGAATATTAGTAACATTCTTTTTTAGTCACTTCTTTTTTTTTTTTTGCTTTATTATTAAACTAATTTTTTAAATTATAGCTATTTTACTTGTATTGTATCCAGATGACAAATGTAAATGCATAAGTCGTCTAATGTCATACTGTCTTGTGCTCTGCTATAACATCCCAGTCCTTTTTCTTTTTATATCATTTTAATGGATTTCAAAATTTAATTTGGACGCTGCAGTTTGATCTTATTTTATCAGCAAAAATCGATTCCTTTATTTCTGCCTTTTCATAATGAACTTACTGAATACTCTACGGGTCTCTAAATTACCTGGCGGTTTTATGTGAAATTATTATATAGAAAGTGCTGATGTGGGTCTTATTGAATAATAGTGGATATTCACAAATTAGTTGGACAAAAACAGTAGTTTATTATGTGTCACTTCATAGTCGTATATGAGAGTACACATAATTTTAAAATAATGAAAAACATTAAGTTTTGTTTGTATAAATGTTTGTTATTGCTGTTTTTCGCTACTTTGAAAATAACTCAGGGCGGTAAATAGTTCTTGCCATATGTGTGTTATCATATTCTCGATGAACAGACCAAGTGCTGTGAAAAAAGTATCTTTTTGCGGAACACTTAAATGCTGTTCCCGCCGGAAATTCCATCCCACATGCGCAGCAGAATGAATTTCATGAAACCATAAATAGTATTTTACTTGCGGTCATGAAAGCATTCTTGCTGCTCTTGTTCAAATTTATCAAATGATGGAGGCAAAAAAGTTAAAAATCCCTTGTAATCCAAAACTTTGAATTCAGATTCACTGCATATCCCTTTTAAATTGTTTTTTTTTTTTTGTATGCATAAGTAATATTATAAATTGAACAAATAATTGCCCATTCGGTATTACATTGGTATTGCAATAAACCATCCAAAAGTCGTAAATGTTGCAAAAATAAAGCTTGCTATTCAAATGAATAAGTTTCAGTGAACGATAGTTTTCTTTTAAAAAGAAATATACTTGAACTCCAATTTAAGATTCAAGCTTCTTTATTTAAAAAAAAATAAATAACGAAAGCATAATATTTACAATCAAAATAAAAAGTTGGCACTGTCAGTCCAGTAGAGGTTTTTTATGCCCACCAAATTACGTCAACAGAGTTTCATTTTCACCACGTAAAAGTTCCATGCACTTATTTTTCCCTTTATTTACATGTTTTTCTTAGCGAAAAGTTATTTTAAGATTTTAGTGGTTTTTTAAATCAAAAACCGACGCATATCTCGCTTATCTTTGGGAAAAAGGTAAGGTTATCGGATTTCTACACAATTGACTCACCTTCACGTAAAAATTAGCCATTTTTATACAAACATTTTCCACATTTCTATAGTTATGTGGGAAAAAATTAAAATTTTTATCTATGACTAAATAGTGGAACGCGATAAAAGTCATGTGGCAACATAGAGTAACAATTTTTTATTGAGTTCCTGCGTATTACGTTAGTTCCTGGGTATAGGATTTCAGCTGTTGTATTCTGACCATTTTCATTGTTTTACTTCTGGCAATTCTATTCGCGATTTTGTTTGAATTTTTTCAAATTTTTTGCTAATTGTGAAATTAATTACTGTTATTTTACAAAACTCCTATTATTTTTCTTGAAGTGCTATATTATCATGTATCTGGGTTAACCCACTCTAATTTTTTTAGTGTTTAAATTCGGATATCTAAATATTACTTTTTCCGTTTTTAATTGTATTTATTTGAGACACCTGAAATAATAGAATCGTCGCCAGAGGTATGTTTTGTATGTAGTTTCTTTTTTGCTTTTATATAGGAATCTCAGTTTTTCAGCTTTTTGAACTCTGTATAATGGAGTATACTATATCCTTTTTAATTCTGATGTGTGAGATTTTAGACAGCAAAATTTTTATTTTATAAAATATTATATTTGTAGAGAGGTCGTAGAGATTTAAAATCTTTGTTGGTGTTAAAATAATAAAACGTTAAATGTGGTCAGATTTACAGATTTAGAATTTTTTGCTCTTTTCATTTTATAACAGAAATGTTATTATTTTTTTCCCTTCATTTAATTTTTCAAAACTGTGTATCTCTCTCTCTCTCTCTCTCTCTCTCTTTTTTTTAAGATCTTATTCAAAAAAAGCAATGTTGATTATTGAAGGAGGTGGGTCTTTTAATCATTTATCCGAACATGATAGTATAATAATATTTTAGCCTTGATTCATCTGTGTTTTATTTTTAATGTTTTTAATACTCCCAACGCAGTATGTAAATTTGGCAAACAAAATATTTAAAAAAATTATTATAAAATACATGACAAAAATAATATTTATCAAAGAGAAAAATGGACAAAAAAGTTTAAGACAGCCCTCTGGAGCGCTTTGAACAATTTTCGTCATCACTGTTTACAAATAGTATGTTAGTCTGTAAAAATTGTTAAATATTTTCTTATTCTGTGGTTAATTTTATGTCTTATTCAGATTCTTTAAATCTTTTTGCATGTTTTATTAATTTGTAAAAGCATATTTATATATACAACACTGTTCTTTCATAAAGAATGTCATAATCCGTTTAATATCTACAGTGAATATGCTGCGAAATGAAAATTTAACAGTGTCTCAAATATTAAAACAAGTATTTCTTATTTACATCAAAGCATAAGAAGTTTGAGGCATTTCTTTTGCTCTTTTCTCACTACTAATAATTTTTCTAAAACCCATTCAGTTTCCTTGTTGATTTTCAATGCATATTTTACCGGCTCATTAATCACTACGTAGTATGCACAAGGCCTTTTATAAAGTTTTCCGTCGTCACACATCAACACCATGCTGAGAAGTTCTCTTATTTATTTTTTGGAATGAATTCTTTATCTTCAGAATTTGTCTCATTAGTAATGAACTTCAGAAAGATTTATTTATTTTATGAATAGGTCTTAGCGTATTTAATTTCTTGTGAGACGAGACTGTGATTCCCCCCCCCCCTTTGCAAAGAAAAGTTAGCATTTATGAAAATGGGGTTGAGAAATTTAATCTGATTTCGCTTAGCATTGAAGCTGTGTTTGTTTTACTGTGGACATCATACTATTTTTATTGCCTTATTTTAGACTGAAAATGCATCTATAAATTGCATAACGCCAAAAAAAAAATAATAATAATCAGAATACTTTTTAGAGCAAATTGTTGAATTTAAATCTATCAAGCTGAGCATGTGGTTACTTCTTGTGTAAGAGTGCTCACACTATTTAAATTTTTTTAATGTTAATTAGAATTGTAATTAAAAATTAATCATAACTTTTAACTTTTTTTCCTGAGTTATATCAGTGCATATTGAAATATAAAAATTATTTTTTACACTACTTTAAAATTTAAATTGACTTTTCAATTATACCAATTTTATTTCTATGCAGTATTTTTCCTTGATTTTAATAAATACCACGAAGTATTTGGTAGTATATTTTACTATATTATGTTTCGTTATTTTAAGTATAATAATACTCATCCCATGTTGCGATGGTATTAAATATATATATGTGTGTGTTCAAGATATTAGTGCAAATTAATTTTTTTTTTATGTTAAGGTGAACGAATCAAATCTATATCATCCTGCTATGATGTTTTAAACTAGAAGTTCGTAACCTTTTAATTTGATGAAATGAAAAAAAGTTTTTAAACTTGCATTCTTTCCGTAAATTGTGGATGTTAAAATCGTTACAAATAGATTAATGACTCATAAAAAATAAACCAGACGAATCAACTCTAAAATATTGTCATGCGACAATGCTTTGAATTAAAGGTTCGAGATTTTTCCCCTCTGTAATAATTGCAATTGAGATTTCCAGGAGGGAATTAATAAGCATTTTTAATTTATCCATTTATTTTTGATATTGCTACCTTTCCACGATTTTTTTTCACTTCCTATATTTTTAATTACTTATTATGCCTTTTAAAATAAATAATTACAAATTTTATTTATATATTTTGTGTTGTTTTTGTTATATTCAGTCTCTAATGGATAGTGAGCATTTGAATTAAATTTTTTTCTTTTAGCATTTATTAGGCATAATTATCCCTTTAAGAATGATCTATGAATTGATTCATCTCGGTTGATCAACTAAATAATTCTGCAAAAACAAATAACATTTTGTGATTTAAAATTTCTTGGAATTCCACTAATTAAATATGCCGGCTCTTAATTTTAGTAGGGAAGGAATGTTTTTCTAGTGGAACCTTGACGCTAAATAAATTCTTTGTTTCAGCATTGGGAAGAACTAGTGTTGCTATTTTTTTGCATTTTGCTTTAAGTAGGAGTCAACGAGCCGCTAAGGTTCTTGTGACTCATCTTCCTGTCTGGCGTTCCTCAAAAAGAAAAATAAAGCAGTAAATAGTTCCATTCTGACTAGTTTTTCTGCCCTTCATAGCTTTTTTGACTGATCTGCAAATTGTGGGTATTTTCTTTCTGTCATACAGAATTTGTTGCCGTAGTGACAGGAAGCTTCTTATTGATCGATGTTTACATAGTAAACTGCTCGAAACCAGAATAGATCAATTGTTTTTATTTGTAATTTTGCAAAATGCTTGAAAATTGTGCTATGGGCGTTGTGCTGCTGTCTTGGAAATTTTGAATTCATTTTATTTTTTAGTTGTTGCAACAGTTGAGTGAGAGTGAAAAATTATCTTTCTATGTATTTTTGTACGCGTAACATCGTTTGAAGTTTTGTAATGCAAAACATTCTAATCTTGTTTCTCGAAAATGAAAGGCCTTTGTGCTCTGCTCGGTCTATGAACGTCGCATGCGATTTGTAAATATTTCTTAGATGATTTTTGTTTTATAATTTTGTATTATTAAGAGAGGAATTGAATTATATTCACTCAGAAATCATTGAGTGAAAATACCAAAATGTCTGTTCTCTATTCACATACATTAAAAAAGTTTTATTTTTATTAAATAAAAAGAGAGAAAAAAATGTTTTTGGAAGATCAAGGGCAAGAAAAAATTTGCCAAGTGTTCCAACGAATTTCTTTTCATTCTTCCCTTTTAGAACTACTTGAATGCTGTTGCCGCTACAAGTGCTAGGGTTAATGACTCCGCAGTTTCCACGGAGTCTTAGTTTATTCATATAACAGGATTTGTTTGGTCGAAGGGGGGGGGGAATACATTTTCTAACGGTTGTTTTCACTCGGGCTTGCACTCGATGTGTAGGACTACATGCGTTGATTGCATGACGCAAATGACGGCAGTGAAGAATACAAATATAGAAACTAGCAGATGTTCAGATTTTTTATCCAGTCTTTCGCACATATTTCGACGACAAAAGATAATAAAGCTCAAGCTATATTCTTGGCTAGTATTTTTTGATAGTGGCAAAAAAAATTGGAAATTCGAATTTTTAACAGTTAAAAATCGCTCAATGTATCTATCCATCATTTGAATCCATATATATGACGTTACGGATTCCAGATACGCTATCTCCATTCGTTGTAGCTCTTTTTATGAAATTTTATCTATTAAAAAATAAAATAATAACTTTTCTTTTCTAGTTTTATATTAATTTTTTAGAAAAATGACATATGTGATTAAATTAATTTTTAAAAATTGTTCTCCTTCGTTATTTTTGAATTTCTTAAGCTTGCATAATTATACGTTTCAATTTAATAAAAAAAAATACTATATATCTGAAATTCCTCTTGAATCAACTTTCACTCGCTTTGTTACTTTATCGTATGCGAGATATATAGAAAAAAAGTATAATAATCATCAAAAAATTCGACCGCTAGATTTTAACGAATCTTTTATCTTCAGAGCTTTTTGAGTCCAAAAAGCACTTGTGTGTCATTATATAAGTCAGTCAATGAAGCGCGATAACTTTGCTTTGAGCTAGAAAGGTGAAATTTGATATATGATCTTAACATCAAATTTGTAAATTCCCATCTAATTCCGAATGAAATCCTTTCATAGAAAATTAGTCTGTGTATGTTTCCGAGTACAAAAGTATCTCAGCTCTATGGTACAAATGAACACAAATGCAGAAAGTTAGTATGGATGAAATCTGGCACATAAATTTAGCATAAAGGGTAGATCCTTATCAAATTTTAGACCATATCCACCGAAGGTTTTTGCATTTTCGTACACATGTAAGCTCAAAAACTCAATAATGCTACACTTTATATAAATGAAATTTGATATGTATTCTTGTTATTAAAATTATAATTGTGTCCAAGTTTGACTTTAAATCCGGCAAAAAAAAAAAAAGCGATCTTGATGTTTATTCATGCTGGTGCGTGTGACTGAAAATAAGCATCGGAGCACTCGTGGCGTTCAGAACCGTGCTTGAGATCCTCAGTTTTTATGCAGTTCTTACTACCTTTTATAGGAACAATGCATAAAAAGTTTGATAATCTACTTTGTTCTTTTGTTGTTGCTAATGTATTTATTTAATAATCAAATTTATTTTTATCTTTTTCTCTTTGTGGAAGACTATAAGCAAGTTTTGCTTTTTATTGCAGGTTTCTCATTATTAACTCTCAAAAAAATTCTACTGTATATGTACCTTATTTGCCTTTCTTCGTCGATTTTTTTCCCTCTTCTCTAAAAGTTACAAGTTGTATTTGATTACTATTTTTATACCCTACTGTTATGTATGGTAATTTATATGTAATTTCTTCTAAGTCAAAAACAAATAGTTTTGCAATCTTGATCCTTAATTTGTTGTTCGCTTTTTTTCAATGAATAAAAATGTGCTAGCCATGTTTTGCTTATTCGTTATTTGATCAAAGATAATAATTAAATTTCCTTATAAGGCTATTGTTATTTCATATGTGATATTGCATAATTTATTATCTGCTTGTGATGCCTTTGATTACATGTAATCAAGTGTCTTAAAGAAATCTTTCAGGTAAAGTTGTTATTCTTTGTATTGTTTGAAAACAGTTGTGTATAATTAGCTGTATAAGATTAAAATTTTTGATTAAAAAATAAAATTTAAATCAATTTGCCAACAAAGGTCCCTGGGAATTTGTAAGAATTTCAGATTAGCAGGGGGAAGGGAAGTGCTTGCATTTCTTTCAATATATTAAAAATATTCGTTTATTATTTTTTCATATCATCAAAAATTAAACTTTTTCTACTTCTAATTGTACTGACATTAAAATTTCCACGGAATCTTTCATTTTCTGTGATTTAGGCTTGTCTTGTTTTTACCTCTCTTTTTTCAAGTCAGGCTGTATAAATTCCATTAAAAGTCAAAGAAATCAAATATAATGTTGTAACTAAAGTGACCAAATTTGACCAGAATTTAATTTAATTATCTTGGATTGCCCTGCCTCTTACTTGTAAGCAATTCGTGCTTTAAAAAAAAAAAAAAAAAAAAGATTAACTCTTAAGTCCCCCCCCCTGAATTCTTTTAAATTTTTACTTTATGTTAAATATGGTGCTATCTAATCATAAATAATTTTTTTTGATTTGGTATTTATTTCAGAATTTATATGTAATAATTAAAAATGGAAGGCAAAGTAGAATTAATAAATTGTCTAATGCTTGGTAGTATTGTTCGTTTTAGAAATGTTTATTTATTTCTAATGAATGATTCTATCAAGTAACTTTATATTCCAGATTTGAAAGATTAGTTGCAGTTGTGATATTTTGATCCAAGATCTGAAACATTTTCTTTAGATACATTGAAAATCTGGTCATGTTAATTATGAATTATGTTATAAACTATAAAATTTTTACTTGTTTATTAATATATTTATTTCATTCTTTTGCAGAAATACTTAAAATTTCTTGTTTTAAGTCATGTAGAACTATGTTGTTGCTGTGGGGACCTTTGGACCCTCCATGGAACCCCGTGGTAAAGCTGTGCCACGTGGCACAGCCACAAGCCCAGAATCAGCTATGGCTTCTGAATTGTTTGATCAGTTTGTATCTGCTGCAACTTTCAAATCAGTGCTTCACACTAATCGTCAGCTTTGTGAACTTTTGCGACTAAAGCCTACAACTGTTACAAATTTTTATCCTCGACTAAAAGCAAAATTACATTCATGGCGTGCAGCATCCCTATGGGCCAAGCTGGACAAAAGAGCTAGCCATAAATGTTACAATAGAGGAAAGGCCTGTCCTAACACTAGGGTATGTGCTTTGTTATCTTAATTATTTTAGGTTTTCCTTTGTATTAATTTAAATTAATGCATGTTTATTCTCCGATGTTTATCTTGACTATTGAAAAATCATGTTTGCTTATTAGCTTGCCAATATAAAATCTACTCAGCTGAGTTGAGCCAGCTTAGTAGTGAGAGGGTTAGTATAAAATTTTCTGGGAGATTGAACAATAATTTAATTTGTCTTAAATTATCTTTGTCTTGGTTCTGCAAAGAATGTGAACTGGTTTGTTATAATTATTATAGAAACTAGTTTCAATCAATTGTAATCTCCATACTTTCTTACAAACATCAGTGATACTATCAATAATATAATTAATATTTCTTATGCATGTGTTGTGTAATTGTACATCTTGTGCCCTTCATGTAGCAAATCTGATTGGTTTCAGCTAATTATTTAAATATTTTATGATGTTTTAAATGATACTTGAATGAAATCATTACATTACTTTGAGATAATAGTTATGAAAAATCTATTTCATTAGGTTTTAATAATTGGTGCTGGTCCCTGTGGCTTAAGAGCAGCAATAGAAGCTCAATTATTGGGAGCCAAAGTTGTGCTTGTGGAAAAAAGAGACCGTTTTTCAAGAAATAATGTTTTGCATTTATGGCCCTTCGTTATACATGACTTGAGAAATTTAGGAGCAAAGAAATTTTTTGGAAAATTCTGCGCTGGCTCTATTGATCACATCAGTAAGTATTTTTATGCTTTCTATTTTCTATGTTATGTGAATGTTCCTCATTCCCCCCCCCCCTCACCTCCATATCTTGTGCTTTATTTAAAATAATTTTATAAAATTGAGATGAGTTCAGCATTGTATAGGGAATATTAAGCAAATTGTACTTAATTATATTAAAGGCTGTACTAAAGTTTTTATATAGGACCTAAGCACCCTTGTTCTGTGACATTAGTTTCTGAAGAATTGTTTTAAATTTCTTACAGCATTGCAAATTTTTGAATCACAAACTAATTTATCCTTGTTTCTCAAAAGTATTTGTTACGATTCAAAAATAGCAGAGATATAATTCACTTACTTTCTGCTGCAAATCTGAAAAGAGAATCTTTGAACACATCAGAAAAACAAATTACCTGATATGTTCTATTTTAAAAAGTACTTCAATAGGTGTTGATTTAAATTTTATACAAAATATTCCAAAAAAGTTGAAAAAGATAAAGAAATTAGAATGCTGATAACAGAAATTTTCATTGAAATTCTTAAGGATTTCCCAAAAAGATGCTGTATTTTAAAGTTTCTTTAAATTAAGTCTATACTTATTTTGGTAGGCACTGTACATTAAAATGATAGTTGTTTGTTCTGATTGTTCTTAGATCCCCTTCCTCTTTTCCTTCTTTCTTCCCTCATCAAAAGTTATTCCAAGGACAAATGTATGTGAAAAATTTCTTAAAATATGGAATATTGAATTAAATAAACATTTACATATGAAAATTTAGGCTTGGAAGTGCATTGTGTCTTTTTTACTACCTTTATATAGAATTTAATGTCTATAAGTGCATTCCTCCTAGTCATGCACATTCAAAAATGTTTTCATATGTAAGCAAAATCCAAAAAGATTTTTTGAATGTTATCCTGGACTTCCTTTTGATTTTGTGCCTCCCTCTCCTCTGAAAAAAAGGCTATTTTATGCAAGTTAAAATACAAACAAATACTCAATAGCTTTGTGTAAAAACCCAAGAAGAGTTGTCTGCTTGGCCTGACATTTATACAAGTCTTTAAATTGTGTACATTTATTGACCTATAATCTATTTTGTTAGCTTGGAGTTGCTTGAATATTGAAATAGGAGATTTTTTGTAAATATATTCTTTCTTTTTGTTTAATATGTTTACATTTAGAATGATTCATAGAATTAATTTTATTTAAGACATGTTTTTCTTTTTTTGTCCTAAATTCCCCTAACCCCTCTGAACTAAATTCTTTATTAAATGTATCTATACTTTTAAATCTGTGCAGAAAATTATATTAAATATTATTATCATTGAATGATTTAAAATAAATCAGAACAATAATATAAATCATAGAATAACAAAATGTAGAATATAACTTTCTCTTTAATTTCTTAGGTATACGGCAGTTGCAGATTATTCTTTTAAAAGTTGCATTACTTCTGGGTGTAGAAGTTCATGAAAACGTTGGGTTTGAGAGTCTGATTGAGCCACCTGAAGATCAGCATGAGCGTAAGTATTTGTAAATGATTTTATTTGGTTGTAAAGATGGCCACTTTATATCATATTCTTGTTTCCAACCTTATTATTGTCATTTACAAAATATTTCATCAATATAAAACTTACAGTGCTTGAATTATTTTTTAAATTATTTTTTACAACAATCTTTATCAGTTCATAATACAGCAGTAAGAACATAATAAGCAGTTTATTATATTGGTGAAAATAAATAGTTATGTTATGTAGATTTATTCTATAACTGTATTTTTCACTTAAAAGAATATATGCAAAGATGACATTGAAGGGATGTTGTTTTAGTGTCATTAAAAGTCCTTAAAATCTGCTTATTTTTTTTTCTTATATAAAGGAATTTTGAAACATATTTGCAGTTGTTATACTCCCCCTTTCTATCCTGGGACTCTGAAAATAAAAGTGTGTGCTCATAGGCATTTATGGCCTTGCCCAATGTCTTTAATTTTTATGTCGGAGGATGGAATGATAATTCCTTTGTTAGGGAGTGCTGGTGAATTGTTTTCAGCTGGTTTCACATGTGTTGCAGAGTGCATTAAACCATTTCTTCAAATGTATCAGAGTTATAACCCATTTTTTCCTTTTTTTATGCATCTGATATACATAAATTAGTAGAACAGCAATTGTGTTTTTTAAAGTTACTTTCTCAGTTGAAATTATTTCTTCAGTAAATTGTTAATGCCAGTATGATTTTTCTAACAATGTATCTTGTAATGCAGTTGAGCACAAGCATAAGAGGGGATAAATTATTGAAAAACTTACATTCCACAGAAGTAATATCTCATCAATCTGTCAGAATCTGCACATTAAACATTCACTTAAAAGAATACAATCAGAAATGACATGAAAGGATTTTTTTTTCAGTTGTACATAATATTACAAACAGTCATCTTAAATATTTTTTTAATTTATTAACAAATTTAGAATATTAGCAACATTGGCATATTCAAAGCATTGCCTGTTTTTGGGGGGAACAGATAGTAATAGAAATAGTTGTCAGTGACATGAAGGAAATTAGGCTCTGATTTGATTTCTGTATGGAAAAAGAAAATTCTGTTAGAAAAAGAGATTGTTGAAATTCAATAGAATGCTAATGCTATTGTTCGATTAGCCAGAAACTTTTCACTGTTTATAAAATATAATAAATTCGGTAAATCTATTAGTTAAAAAAAGTTGGAAGTGTTTAGAAAGATATCTAAAAAAAACATTTTATTTCTATAATTAATAAAATTAGTTTTTAAATTCTAGATTTGTTTACTTAAGTTCTTAACCTTTTTTCGAAGAAGTGGATTATTAATGGAGTAGCATCTTTCCTTACACTACTAACTATAATGTAATTAAATAATTTAAGATACGGTGAATATCTTTTAATAAGATTTTTTAAATGTAACTTGCATAAGAAAACACTTTAAATAACTTAGTTTTAATGCTGTGAATAATATTCAATTATTCCTGGTAGTATTTTATATTTGTATAAAATTGGGCATTTGCTTAATTAATACCCATCTTAATTTATTTCATCAGATTCATATTTTTATAATAAAAAAATATTGTTAAGGTTGGTTCTTACTTTTTCTCTAAAGATACTTAAAAAGTAGTTATTATTTATTAAGAAAATTAATCTACAACTCTGTTTAAAGGGTTTTTTTAATGATTTGTGTCAAATGTGGTGTTTAATATTTCAAATATTACTTATTTTGGAAATGCTATAAAAATAAAAATCATGCAGAACAAATGCAAGCAGATTATTTGCAGATTCGATCACTCCTATAGAAGGCACATGATTATTAAATTGCTTTGCATCTTTGATAATACAGCTGTCACTATTGTATAAATTTTATTTACTGGGACATGTAAGTTATTTTAGATGTTTAATTTCTTTTTCATTTGTAACTTTTAGGTATTGGGTGGCGTGCTCAGGTTTCGCCTTCTGACCATCCTGTGTCTCAGTATGAATTTGATGTTTTAATAGGTGCCGATGGGAAACGGAATACTCTTTTAGGTGAATTTTCTTTAAAGCTTCAAGATTTTAATTTTAGTGAATTTTTCAATTCTCTGATTCTAATTTAACAATCAATTTAATTTAATCACCATAACTATTATTTGCATCTGTAAACATACCAGTCCTCATTGCATATTGTGAGCAAACTAAAATGAAGCTTTCTGATACAATTTAGTGCTATATTTTTTTTTATGTTAATCTTTTGTTGTAGGTTTCAATAGAAAAGAATTTCGGGGGAAACTAGCTATTGCCGTCACTGCAAATTTTATTAACAAACACAGCCCTGAAGAAGCTAGAGTACCTGAAATCAGTGGTGTAGCGTTTATATTTAATCAGAAGTTTTTTCAAGTGAGTTACTTTCTCTCAACCATTGTTCATTTTATTCGTACATAATAAGCAATGTTGAGCTGTATATGATGTACATGAATATTACTTGCAGTTTTAAATAACAGTTTTTTTCAAATAAACTTATTTTACTGCTGTTTAATAGTTCTGAGATAATATTCAGTGATAAAATTTTCAAAATCTTACAAGAATTGTCTAGTGTATATATAAAATTGTCATTGCCAATTTCTGTATATGAATCTATAAATATATTGTTTCATATTTTGTGTTATTCTTTGTTTAGGAAATGAAAGAACAAACTTCTATAGACCTAGAAAATATAGTTTATTACAAAGATGATACTCATTATTTTGTAATGACAGCCAAAAAACAGAGCTTATTGGAAAGAGGGGTCATTATTCAGGTATGTGGGTTTATTCATTTAGAAATGATTTGCAATATATAAAATAGACTATAATAATGAAAATTTTAAAATAAAGTAATAACAATCATAACATTTTTTAGGCAGTGACAATAATAGAAAAGTACAAATAACCACAACAGGAAGTTGTATATGTTTCAATGCATCTCAAAGAATACATTTCATTTAATAATTTAGTATTCACTTAAAATAGAATTTTGTTCAACTATATCAATTTTTTCCAAATGTATTTGGCTCATATTTGTAGCAGTTAATTATAACTGGATAATATGACACCATCTTCCCCCATGCAGCAAATTTAAATTTCCATGTATAATGAAAATGAATGTATTGTAATATTTTCCTTTTTTATTTTTTTTTATTTAGTATAATTTAATTCACTAATTTATTTTAAATTAATGAATGTCCATAATTAATTTTTTTTAATTTCCCATATTGTGTATAATTGGTATATTTAATATTCTTGTCTGCAGAATTCTGTATTTCTACTTTTGATTCACATTTACTTGAAGTTGGAAAATTTCAACCCATGTCATCTGTTATTTTACCCATGAAGATGTCACGTTATAATGATATTTTAATATTGCTAATTGCCTTATTTCTTTGCAACCAACTCCCCTCCTAATCTTCAAAACTAGCAATTTTGAAGTGTCGAATTGATTTATTTTGATTAGATATATGTGAATTCAGTAGTTCATACTAATTTTAAATTATGATGAACTTTAAAGACAGATTCATGCTTGAAATAATTTATTGAATTTCATTTTTAAATTAATATTTTATTATTCTATTGTTAAATTTTTATATATTTTAATAGTTTTTATTTTTATTTGAAATTTGATCATGTTAAACATTCTTTACAGGATTATAATGATACAGCAAGACTGCTTGCAGCAGAGAATGTAGACAGAGAAGCTCTTATGGAATATGCTAGAGATGCCGCTGATTTTGCTACTAGTTATCAACTTCCACATTTGGACTTTGCTGTTAATCATTATGGACAAGCAGATGTTGCCATGTTTGATTTCACTTCTATGTATGCTGCTGAAAATGCTTGCAGGGTTATAGAAAGGAGGGGACATAAACTTCTGCAGGGACTTGTTGGTGACAGTCTTTTAGAGGTATAATTTAACATATTAGCTTTATTTTTTGCAATCCTATTTTGATTTAGACAATGTTCATAATGAAGCTTCACTTTATCATTTTTTTATATAGATTTTGGTTGTTATAAAAACTAGAGAATTACAAAAAGTTACAGATTAATTTATAGGAATAGTATTAAAAAATATTCTTTTCTATTTTTGAAAAATCAAACAGAACCATTAAACCTACTTGTAAATAATTCATTTAATATACTGTTTTGTTTTCTTAAATGTAATGTCTGACATTATTTATATTAAAGTGGAATTTTAGTTTCTTATAACATTAATTTATTTAATTATCATAATCTATGTTTCTATTTTTTGTTTCATGGTTTATTTTATATTTTAAGTATACAAAAGTGGAATTTATTACTAAAATTAATTTTTATATACATTTCATGTAGCCGTTTTGGCCAACTGGATCTGGATGTGCTAGAGGCTTTCTCAGCTCCTTTGATGCTGCATGGATGATCCGAAGCTGGGCATCTGGCAAAATGTCTGTTTTACAAGTCCTCGCAGAAAGAGAATCCATATACCGACTCTTAGCCCAAACAACTCCTGAAAATTTAAGCAAAGATTTAAATCAATATACTTTAAATCCATCATCGAGATATCCAAATTTGAATCTTTCTGCTGTTTTACCCTTCCAAGTTAGGTCTTTATATGATACTGATGGTAAAATAGAAGATGTCATTGACACTAATGTTGAATTACCTAAGAAGAAACGACGAAGAGGTAAATAAAATTAAAAACATTAAAAAAAAATTAAAAATTAAGATTTTTTTTTTTTTTTTTTTTTTTTTGAAAAGGATAAAAAAAAAGTAAGGATGGTTAGTTACTGCTTGTAAACTTTCAGTATCGTGAAAAAAAGATATTCTTGAAAGCCTTCTCTAAATAGCCTTTTTAAGTTTATTATATTTCGAATAAAGATAGGCATGTTGATATCAGCAAAGATAGTGCATGATTTAGCAGGAACTGAATTTTTAAAAAGCTTATTAATAATAAAATAATAATGTTGCAAAAAAAACAGCTAAGAGCTTTGGAACATGAAAATCTCGACTTTGTATATATTTTATTCAAGGAGTATGGGATAAATTCCTTCTATGTACTTACTATAAGAATATTAGTTGCTTAAATCCAAAAATTGTTAAACAAGTCTATCCTTGCTATTACAATTCATGCTATTAGCCAATCTTTTTGTTCTTGTAAATGTAAACAACTACAAGAAAAAGAATGTGATTCTATTTAAATGAAATTTAGTAAAATTTTGAATAACATAGCTCTTTGAATAGTGTAATTTCACAGAAATTAATAAATTTGAAATATCCAAGAATCAAATTGATAAGTTTTTATCAAAATATTTAGTAGGTCATTGTTTATGAAATTGTGGTAGGTAATTAAGATTCTGATGATACTATCCCATCACCAGCCTGTTGTTGGGAAAGGATTATTTTGATAAAAAAAATAATATTGAAGTTATTACTTGTGAAGTCCTTTATAGAACTATTATATGATTAGAAGTTCAGAGAATTGCTTATCTATTTTTACTTGCTGTAGCTGTTACTTAATTTTGGAAGTTTACACTTTATTTATTGTAGCAATAAAATCTAAACCTATACAATAATACTTGCGTATTCAGATATTCCCAGTTGTTGTTTGTTAATTTATTATTATTTTTGTAATAAATTTCTTATTTTTTTTAACTAGAGTGTTTAAATATTTTACTGCATATTTTATTTTAAATTCTTCAAGAGTTTGAAAATGCAATATATATTTGTCAAAATTTATACTGGAATTACTTTTCTTACTTTAGAATCGATGATACATCCCGATACCTTGTTAAATTGGTGTCAAAAACAAGTTGCATTGAGTGATAAAGTTAAAATTCAAGATTTCACAACATCCTGGAAAGATGGATTAGCTCTGTGTACTATATTGAATCATTATCGGCCTGATCTCATTGATATTAACAAATTAGATCCTGAAAATGTTGCCCAGAACAATCAGCTGGTAAGAACAATAAGTTGTTTGCAGATTTAAAAGACTTTGGTCACTTAAATATATATATTAATTTAACCATCCATCAATCACACTATCTAATAGATATACACTATAACTATGTATAATTTTTTTCTAGTTGTAACTCACCATAGATACCAACGCATAAAATGTCTGTTGCAATTCAGCAAAATAACAATTATATGTTTCTCGAGGAATCTCTCATTTTGGCGGCTCATCAAAAGGGTAACTGTTTGGCAAGCATTTTAATGTTGCCACTCAGCCGTCTTGAAAATATTTGAGAAGGCAGAACTTAATGAAGAGATATTGATATAATATTAAATCCAGCAAATTATTATTAATAGAATTGAAATTAGCTAACAGTTATAATAATTTAACCTTGAATGCATAATTTAATAAAATTGTGAATTTCTATTAATAATAATTTGAATGCTTTCAATTTTCTGTCGAATAAAAATTTATTTCAAGTTAGATTTTTATCTTTTTCTATATTCAATGTGTTAAATAATTTATTATTCACTTTTTTTTTCATAGGCTTTTGATATTTGTGAAAAAGAGCTTGGCATTCCTCCTGTTATGACTGGTCTGGAAATGGCTGAATGTGCTGTTCCTGATAAATTAACTATGGTTTCTTATATATCCCAGGTTTATGAAAGCTTTCGAGGCGAGATTCCTGTTGGTAAGTACAACTTTTTTTAATTTGCTTGTTTTATTCATTGGAGGTTTCCATTCTTCGTAGTTTTGAGTTTCTTTTTAACAAGATCATATGCAAAATCTACATTTATTATTGAGAACTCTGTTACGTCTATTTCCTCTCTGTTCCTCTCTGTTACGTCTATTTCATCCAACACAATAAGTATCTAGATTTTGTATTTAGACTCATACTGCATTTCAAATAGGGATTCAATTTGCTTAATTGAACTGATTAGGATTCAAATAAATAACTTAATTTTTTTTTAATGTGTAGAACTTTGCATACTTATTAAACTTTACTTAACATTTTAAAATTTTACTTTTAGTTATTCTTGTTTTGCCCTACAAACAATTCTGTACTATTGAGTAAAATTCAATTTTAAATCAATCTAATACTTTTATGACTAATTTATCATTAAACTATAATAATTTGAACTGCACTTATCTGTCATTAAATTTTTAATATTTATGTTTATTAGTGTCTCGGAAATCTGATATTGGAGAAGAACGAACTGCAAGTCCAAGTAAACAGTTTTATAGTACGCCTTTATCTATATTAAATAAAGTGAGTAACAGACTGCAGAATAAGCGTAAGGTGAGTTCCCTCCTGTTTTTTTTAAAGACTTTTGTTAATAATTTCGAAATATATGCTGGCACAGTAACTCTACAATTTTCTCTCATCCCCATATTTACAAAAAAAAAAAAAAAAACTAATTTTATTTATCTTTTAATGCTGTAATTTAAAATGAAAGATTGTTGATATATATTATAAAATAAGGAATTAATATATGCTGTTAATATTTCATTGATATTTTTTTCTGTTAAATTTTGTGTGCTTAAATTATTGACTGCATTTTAATAGTTTGAATTTGATGTATGATTGGAGAATTTTAATTAAAAAATAAAACAAGATTTTTGCTTCTCTATTTTTTTTTTTTATTATTATTATTATTTTTCCCTTCTTTCATTGCTTTTGAAAAGTTAGAGGAATTCTTAGATAACATGCTGATCTTCCAATTTTGTATATATTCATCACTTTTAAAGATAAAATATATTCTAAATTTGTACCTTTTTTTTTTATAATTAAAGAAATATTTTTGCAACTGACAATATTTGTTGCTAATATGCCAATAGAAAATTTGATTAGAAAACTTAGACATCTGTTGCTGGACAGATAATTTATATTGCAAAATATTTATGCAGAAAATTTTTTCTAGTATTCTGTTGAAAAAGAAATGGCCAAAGATAAAGAAAAAGGTGAAAATGTTCGAAAACGTAGTTCTCTTCTCACCCACAAGAGGAGATCTCGTGAGAAAGCTTTTGCACAGGTATTATATTTTCAGTTCAAAATTAACAATACATTTTTCTCATAAAGTGTGTTTGTAGTTTATTTTAAACATTAGTAAATTTCAATTTTTTTTTAATTATTAATGGTTTTACAAAATTTAAGTTCTAATAAAAATGTTTAAAGGCATAGATTTTTTTTTATTATTAGTGCAAACAGATGGATTTTAATAATTAATAATAATTTTCAGTTCCAACTTCAAATTTTAAAACTTTTCAAATTATGTAATCTTATAAGTAATGGAAAATGAAGATTTGATCAAAAATAAATCTGTAAAAAGTTAGATTTTATGTTTCTTTTTTTTTTTTAATTTTAAGTGTCTTAATAATTTTTTCTTTGACTTTCAACTACTTTGTTTTTGAAAATTTAGTAAGCATGCTATGGAAACTATAATTTATATGTATGGATGTTTAACACTTTTCCTTACTTAATTTTTAAGGACAAAAATCAAGATATAATATTGACTGATTACAAGAGCATCCCAATAAATAAACCACGAGAATCTATTAATACCCGTGTTAAGAATCTTGAAGAGAAAATGAAAAAAGATGCAGGATTACGATGTCATGTTACAGAAGAATCTGATACTGTTCGAACACCTCACATTCGATCTGAACAAGCAGAATTAAACATAAAAATGATACAACAACAACTTCAGAACAATGGCAATGAAGCAAATGTAAAGAAGAATAAAGTACCAAAAGTTGGCAAGTTAAGAAAAGATGAATGGAATGTAAAAATCATTGAAGAAAAAATTAAACAACAGAATACTCAACAGCAGAAGAATTCCACTCCTAACAAACCTAGAGTTTATCATGAAATTTTTGCCTGTAAAGTAAGTATATTTTTTCTTTGGAATTAAATTATATATATAAATACATATTCAAAATTAAGTTTTTTTTCTATAAGACTTCATATTTTTAATTGAGTGTCCTTATTTATCATTGAGTTATTTATATTGTTTTTGAATATTTGATATTTTTAAAAAATTTCTAATTATTTCTGCTTTTACCTACTATTATTTCTTCTTAAACCTTATATTGAATTTGCAAATCATTAGTTACTGTGTATAAACTAAAATAGTGACAATTGCAAAATATTTCTTAGTGATGTATAAATATTTTACATTGTAAGCAATATAGATGTTAATAAATTTTCATGAGCAATCTTTAGATTTCTTAAAAGAGAATTAGATAACGCAAATTATATCTTTTCTATCCAATCTGACATAGTCTTTCAGTTTTGAAATAAAGTGGAAATCATTTAAATGAAATTTTATCTTTATAGAATTCCTAGATAAAATTTTTGTGTTTTTTTTTTCCTGTAATTAATTGCATTCCATTTCTCTGAACAGTGTTAATTGAAATTGCATTGCATTGAATTGATATCGATATTTTGTTATTTTAGTTGCAACAAATGAATGAAAAACTAAAAGCTGGAGGTACTTTAACACCAGAAGAAGAGGCAAGATATAAAAAATTTGATGCTTCACTTACACGACTGAAAGACAGATTATCCAAAGGTAATTTAGATGTTGGTGATCGTGGAAGGAACCAGATTGCAGCAATGACTGATCATATGACAAAGATATGGGATTTGAAACAGGGAAGAAAGAAGGATCCTTTGCCTCCAGGGCCTCTTGTTAAAGGGGTACGATTCTATTTCTGTGGCCTTCATGAAAAGAAATCGTATTAACTTGAATTCTTTATATATATGCATAATTAATTCAGTTGTTCCTTTACTTTTAAATTTAATTCTTTTTCTCACTACTTAGATTTATTAAAGACAAAAAAAAAATAACTTCTTTGTGATGCTGACATTTAATTTCTTCTATGTCTCTCAGAATATAAGTACTGTAGCTATAAATGCCTGGCATTAATTTAGTTATGTGTCAAAATCATGAGCTTCTATGATATTGTGAAGTTGGGAATTTTCAGTAGTTACATCATACAAATGAGGTAAAATTCCTTTTAAAATACCTAAAAGCTTAGATACATTGCTTACTGCCTTTTTAAAAGAAAACTTTGACCTTCACAGAGAGCACATTATTTGATATCCTTGTAAGTTGATCATATAACTTCAAAATTATCACCAAAAGGATAATTTTCCTAAGAAGAATGATAAAAAAAAAAGTGAATTCAATTCAAAGTTCTCGATCTAATTTACTAGTCATATTATGTATATTATTATATCTAAAGGAAACAATTTACAACCAGACCTCTTAAAATGCAGTGTATAATCTGAGACGCCTCTAATTTCCATAGACGGCCACAAATGATTATATCACTCATGATTGGTATAATAATCTTTTTATGAAGGAGCTCCATGAAATGAAATAACATTTAGACACAGAATATTTTCTTTTCACAGAATACTAATCAGTGATTTTAAAATTAGATTCGACTGGTGATATTATTTTTTAATTCATAAAGAAAACATCTTGAACTGCATTTAATTGGGCATTATACTGCACAATATAATTTTTCTTTATTATATCTTACTATTGTATTATGAATGATTACATTTTATGGAACTGAAAATATAACATCATTTTAGCCACTGCTTACATAATATTAAAGATAATGTGAATGTCAAAATCTATTTGAAAAAAAAAATTATTATTTAGCTATCTACTATTGCTGTACATGTTTTTAAACATGAAATTACAATAAATTTTTGGATGCAGAAATTTATATATTGTTTTGAAGATATAATTTTAATTCCTTTCTTGATTTACATTCAAAAAGATATGAAATCTGTGAGAACCAAAAAATAATTAATTTGTTAATTTATTTTTTATAGTCTTATAAGTACTCAGATATTCTTTTTTAAATAATTTTTAAAGCATATAATATAAAAATAATAAAAGGTTGATAACATATTCATTATAAAAAAAACATTCTTAGTTTATTTACTAGAAACTACTATTTGATTTTTATGATTTAAATTAAAAATATTTTAAAATTATCAATATTACTAAAATTTTTGATTATTTTAAAATGTTTTAAATCAATAATTAAAATTTTTTAGGCAGTTGAGGTTGATTCTCAAAGGAGTGCTGCAGGCAGTACAGTTTGTTATTTTTGCAAGGAACGAGTCTATTTGCTAGAACGTCTCAGTGCTGAAGGCTTATTTTTCCATCGTACCTGTTTCAAATGTGAATATTGTAACACTGCTTTAAGACTTGGTGACTACTCATTTGACAAAGATTCTGGGGGTTTGTGTTCTGCCTATCTATGAATTTCTCAGTTGCTCTTCTGTTCTATTCAAAAATAATATTTTTCATAATTTTTATTTTGAATTTCAGGAAAATTCTACTGCAAACCTCACTTCCGCATGCAAAAAACTGATCTCAGGCAACAAGAAATCATGAAACGTAAAGAAGCATTCTTATCTTGTGCCTTAGAAAACCAAGAAAAGGAAAAGCTTTATAAGATTCTGTTAGATAATACCGAAAAAGCTTTATCACCTCGTCAGTCAACAGAAACTGCTAAATCCATTTCTGAAGACAATGCTGCTGGTGAGAAAGAGAAAAAAGAGGTGCATATATCACCTACTAACTTACTAGCCGAACCACCAAATACCATTCCTAGAGATCAAACACCAGAGCGAGTTGAATATGAAAACAGTATAATTGAAATGTCTGAGGACGAACTGTTGGTAAGTGAACTGGAAGAGGAAGAATTAACACAAAAGAATTTAGGACCATCTCAAGATTTAGCAACCAGTGAAGATGATTATTCAGATTTAAGGTAATTATATAAAATGTTTCTTTTATTCGATGATAACATATTCTTCCAGTTAATTTTCAATTAAATATGTGTTGAAATTTTCAAAACCATCAATAAATAACAGATATAGATTATATTGTAAATCCGGGCCAAAATTGTTCCTTCATTCAAAATTATTCATGTAATTAAAATGTTATTTTAAAGATTTCTTTTTTGAAGGAGGAGAGAATATTTTTTTTTTAATGTATAAACATAAAAAAATAAGTAAATTCATTGCTATATTTTTTATCAGAAATTTTTTAAGAAAACAAAAGGATGCTCAGCCATTTTTAATTGAAATATTTTGACCCTTTTTCATGAATTAATTTTGTATAATTTAATAGTTAAGGTACTTGCTTCCCCCCTCCCCTCCTTTGCAGAACAAAGGATTCTTAATAAAGATATTTTATCAAAAAAAATTTAGCTCAAAACTAAATTTTTGGAAAAGGGGGAAGAAAAAATTGCAATTTTACTTATTTTTATAAATGTGCATGATTTTTGTTGTAAAAAAATGATGCACACTTTTAAAATCTATTCATAACTCCATCTTAATATTATATTTGTTATGAAAAATTATCTGCATTTATTTATTAATATTGTCCTTTAACTTAAATATGAATCTTTCTTTACTGCATCTATATTAAAATTGCATCCTAGTTTTATTCATAAATATGAACTGGAAATTGTCATTTGATTATTACTGGAATTGCCATCTATTTATTGTCATTTGACTCAGTCAGTTTATTTACTTGGTTTAATCCTTTCCCATTTTTGTTTTAGTACTGATTCAGAGACCGATGAAGAGGCATTCGCTGAAGAACTGGAAAGATCATTAACTGCTGATGAAACCAGAAAATTGGCAGAAACTTGGAATAGAAAATATTCTGCTGAGCAGTCACTTATTTACAGTGACTCATCATCATCTGCTGATGATGAGGGATCAGACACAGAAATCGGCAGCGATGACACAAGTCAAGACATCGACAGCGATGCAGAATATAGCATAGAGCATGACGAGGAAGATAAAGGTATCTCTGTTATATGATTATTAGAACTTAATTATTAAAAGCAACAAATTTTTATTCTATATTTTGTGCTTGATTTTTTTTTTCTTGCCATCTTTAAGATTTTAAATAAATTGTGAAATTAGAAAATTACAAGATACAATATTGTGATACATAAATTCACTTTTATTTTATGTTGAAAATATCTTTAAGCAAGTTATTTATTTTTATTTTTTTATTATTATTTTGATTCTTATATTTTTTCATTTTATTTATTTGTAACAAAATTTGAAAAAAGATTGGGAAAAGAATAAATAAAATTGTATATTATAATAAAAAAATTGGAAAAAAATAAGAAAATTGTAGATTATAATAAAATAAATTAGCAGTATGAAGTTTGTGCTGTTTTCTACATTTCTTTTAGTACTGTTTAATAGATATTGAAGAAAAATCAATGCAAGTTTAAAGATACCAGTGTTATTTATCTTTTATTGACTATTGAAAAGAAATAGTTTAAATGCAGAAAAATAGAATTGTATTTTTCTGTTGCAGCATTTAATTTTAATTACAAATCTGCATTCGAACAATTAAGATAAGATTTTTTTATATTAAGAAATTATATAAAAAAATTTTGATATGAAGATATTCTGTTCTGCAGTAACCATTGCAGTTTTCTTAAGCTGATGGTGAATTATAATTAAAATAACTTGCATAAATATATCAAATGAACAGAAGGGGGGAAAAAACTGAAGTTTTGCAACTGAAAATGAATCTGAAATTCCATCAACAGATAAACTGCGAAAGCTTAAATCTATATCAAGCTATTTGAATACATCATGTAGTCAGAATAGCTTTTATTAATATCAAATATTTCACTTGGCAATATTTTTACATTGTATGTTAAACTCAATTTAAATGGGAGGAAGATGTAGATGTATATTTCATAAGTGTCTGCTATATATCCATAACTAAAATGTAACAAATTAGTTTCATTTCAAATAGATGGGGTGCAGGTAGAAACAGAGGTAGAAAATTCAGCTATGCCTAAAACCCCAGAAGAAAAGGAATTCACCATGGAAGTTCCTGTTATTGATCTGAAATCTATGAACCAGATTTCTGAAGGTAGTGTTAAATCTTCATTTTTACAAGAATTTTGGAGTAAAATTATAACTAAAACTTCATCCAAACTATTCCTTTTGTAAAAATTGATCCTATAATCAGTCTAAGATGAAAGAAATGAGATTTTACCTATCAAAGGAGAATATTGTACATACAAAACAAATGCTATAAGTACATTAATGATTTATTTTTAATTTTAACTATATGAATGAAATTTTAAATAAAAATACAAAATGAGACATGTAAAATATCAATAACTAAAACTTCATCCAAACTATTCCTTCTGGAAAAATTGTTCCTATAATCAGTCTAAGGTGGAAGAAATTAGATTTTACCCATCAATGGAGAATATTGTACATACAAAACAAATGCTATAAGTATATTAATTTTTTTTATTATTTTGACTATATGAATGAAATTTTAAATAAAAATACAAAATGAGACGTGTAAAATATAAATATTTATATCAAAAGGCCAACTTCTTGAAATTTAACTGTTTTGAATTATGATTTAATCTATTATATGTAATTTCATCATTCAACGTTTATTATATTTTTACTTTAGATGATACCACTTCTGAATCTGATTCTGATGAAATAACAGATAGCGAAGAGGAATCTGGTGAAGAATCTGGTACAGAAGTAGATTCTGAATCAGGATCTGAATCTGAGTCAAATCCATTACCACCTCCTCAAATTCCTACAATCGTTATTTATGAGTCACCTCCACAAAATCCAGAACTTGATCAAGAGTGGAATGAAAATGTAGCTTCTGAGAAATCCATTCCCTGTGTTGCCGATAATACCATTATTCTGTCATCAGATACTTCAGCTGCAAATTCTGGTGATGAACAGAATGATCTGCCAGTTGAAGCAATTGCTGCTAATTTGGATCCATCTGAAACAAAAGCTGAAGCTGCTTCAGCTCCAGATGACAGAAATGCTGATGGTAAGTTCACCCAGCTAAGTGATATGGATAAGAATCTTGATTCCCCTTGCTCTAAAATGGACTTTGATGTTTCTGTTGTTGAAATTTTGGAAACTGTTTCCTCTCCTGATTTAGAAAGTCCTCTAAAATGTACTGCTCCACTTGCTACAGGTGAAAGCTCATCAGATTTGAGTGTATCCTCGGATATTGAATCTCTTGCCCAAGATATTGTATCTGGTGTTTTGAAAGCTGCTCAAGATTCAATTTTGCAGAGTGTCTTATCCAGCAGCATTAACAGCAAAAAAGAAACTTCTCCACCATCTGTAGTGAATGCTGAGAACATATTAGTTGATAAAACTTCTGTGGAAATGGTTTGTTCTCAATCTGTTGAAAGTCCTATAAGTGATCTTATCACCCCTGAAAAATCTAAAGGCAAAGAAGTTCAGATACCTGAGGTTGAAGAAATAGATCTATGTTCCCCTACATACAAGGTGGAGAAATCTGTTTTGACCAATAAAATTACCAATGGAAGCAAGGAAATGATACTTGACTCGACTAGCAAGTTTGTCGAGAAACCTTCTAAAACAGAAATCCACTCTGTTGAAGAATTACCAATTTCTACTGAAGAAAAACTCTCAAATGAAAAATCGCCTTTAAAGGCTGTAATTAACAAAGAATTAGAAACAAAAGTTGGATTCATAGAAGAAAATGAGCCTTGCCAACTGATAAAATTAGATGCTAATGACACAATTATTCTTGATGACAGTAATGAATATTCATCTTGTAATGAATCTCCAAATGATTCTAAGAATATTACATTTAGAAAAAAGAATACCAGCTTTAAAAATAGTGTGTATGAATGGGATAGTGATAAGAGTATATCTTTTCCTGGCTTTGATTTTGATGAAGATATTATAAACGTTGATGATTTTATTAAAAATGATGGATTGTATCGTGCTCATCTTGCCAGTCTTAATGATTCAAATGCTGAAATTGTTGAGGAGGAAGAATATATACCTGAATTAAAGAAAGTTTCATGTGCAAATGAAGCAATTAAAACAAGTCCTGATATTACAAAGCCATCAGATATTGTTAGTTCATGTTTATCTCAAAGCCTGCCAAATAATTCAAGTTCCTTTTTAACTGGTATCTCCTTTCCTAAAACAGTGTCATATACTTCTGCTGAATTTGAAAATGCCAAATTGGGAACCACAGAACCAAAATCCAATAGCAAAGATCCTCTAAAATTGTCAAAAGAAACCTGCTATAATAGATTCGCTGATGATATAATGAGTAGATCAGATTCTGCTGTAATAACATCCACTGTTTCTAAACAAGAAACATCTGGATTAAGCTCATCTAAAGAAGAAACAAAATATAAAGGCTATAGTGGAAGCTTTGCAGAAAAAGTAAGGCCAAAGAGCTTATTTAGTGATGCTATTTATCTTCGCTCTTTGGATATAAAACTACAAAAGCAGCCATTTCCATCTTTAAACAAAAGCGATGATAAATTAGATGAATGCTGTAAAAGTGAAGACGATCCAGTAAGGAGAAAACTTTTTGATGACAGTAATAAGAGTATCGAGTTAGATTCATCGAATATAATTACTTCCATCAAAATGCCAGTTAGTACTACTGCATGCCAAACACCTATTGTAGCTGCATCGGATGTTTCATGTTTAAAACATAAAACACCTGTGGAAAGCAGTGATAAATTACCTAACTTAAGCAAACAAAAGATTTCTGGCCATAAACAATCATCTGTTTCATTTTCAACTCAAGATTCATATACAGATTTAGTATCTCCATATACTTGTGTGCAGACTAAAACACCTATAGAGAAAAGTTTTCCAACAAAGGTCAAACCTAAATGTGATATGGACATCTCAAAGCTGAGGCAAAGACGTGAAAAACGAAAAAGTGTGCATGAAGATATTCAGGGTCTTCCATTTGCAGACGAAGAAAAATTAATTTCTCCTGTTGATCCTTTTGGATCTTCTGATGTATTTTTGACACCTAAAGAATTAAGTAAACCAGATTTGTTATCAAATGTAAATTCATCTGTACCTTCAAAAACACCTGATTTAATTGATGAAGACAGATACTTACGTGTACAAAGTACAGTTGATCAAGAAAAAGCTCGTCAAGAAGCAAGAGCACGTGCCAGATTAAAAAGTGATGAAGAACTTGGTTTAAGCCCTAATAATTATCGTAAAAAGTACCGTCGGCAGCTTTCACTGAATTCCATTAATTATGATGAACTTTGTAGCGATGAGTTTTGTGATCAGGATGATGAACTTGAAGATGACATAATAAGTAACATTTGTCAAATGAAAAACACTGGAATTGAGGATACCTTCAACATGATCAAAAAGACTGAACTCTGTCCAAGAACTAAAACTCCAGAAACTCCACTTGCATCTAGTCAACAATTTTTCCAACCAATAGAATCCAAGCTATCCTCAACTGAAGATGAATTATTTTTATCAACAGATTCTTTAGATGTTCCAGTGAAGAAAGCAGATTTATCACAAAAAAAGGTAGCTCCTGTCATAAAACCTCCAATGCATTCCACTATCACCAGTTCATCAGAAACTAGTCCCGATATTTGTATCGTAGAACCATCATTTGATTCTAAACCTAAAACAAAAAGCAAAAATTCCCTTCTTGATGGTTCAGGAGAAGAAGAAAAATCCAAAAACAATGGAAAGAAGTCAATTTTTTCAATTTTAAATTTTGGCAAAGGCAACCAGTCGAAAGAGAAGGCAAGACAAAAATCAAAGAGTTCCGAAAAAGATCTCTCATCCTCACTTCCTAATGATATTGGAGCTAGGTCTGCTGTCAAAACCAAACCTTTCTCCAATTTAAAACTTTCAAAGTCAAAAGAAAAATGTCCAAAACCTAAATCCAAATCTGCCCCACCAGAAAGTTTGCCAACAACACCACTTGAAAACAATTTTCCTCAGGAATCATCTAATATTTCATTCAATGCTCAACTGGCCAAAACCATACCTAAATACACTGTCTATAGAAATCCAGAAACTACCATATCTACTTTTCCTGTTCATTTACCTGTACCAAAAATGGAAAATGGGCTTGCTCCTAAAGCTTCTGGTAAGTTACTTCAGCTGCAATTTCAGCTTTAAGTTCTGAAGATGTTGCTGGCTACAATGTTTGTTTTATAAGTGGCTTGATTGTTAGTTTCGTATATTCAAAGCATTTTGTGATTGCTCCTCCCACTTTAAATAGAAAATCTAAATTGTCCAGTTTTGTTTATTGCTTTTGTGTCAAAGCTTGATTCATGAAATTTACTGCTTTACTATTGACTATATTTCTGAAATTCTTTCTTTGTGTCAACTTTTATTATATTTGCATAGTATTGTGGCATGCTTTATTTTAGAAGATGCCTTTAACTGCATTGACTAATAAGCTTGTTTATTTTTATATGTTTCTTGATATAATGTGCATGTTGCTTTCTTTTCTTTTATTTGTTTAACACCATTCTTTTAATCCATCGAACTGTATGCTGTGTTGAAATAATTCAAAATATTTTTCTGTTATCAGTAGAATTTAGAATCAGTTAGCAAATTAAGGTTGTTGATTTTTTTTTTTAAGTTGTCTGATTGTTATCTATATAATTATTTGTTAACATGAAATATCTTTAATTACTGGTATTCATTTTCTTTAATATACTTAATTTATAAATAATGTTTATTTCATGAACTCAACTACAGTATTTATCAATCATAAATGTTTTAGCTAATTTTTGCCTCAAAATAGGGGTAGGGTATGCCAATATTATTGCATAAGATTGCTGTTATCGCCTATCAGGCTAATCATGTAGTTTCTATTTCTTGTGTATAGCATGAACATTTTGCACAATATTCTAGTTTCATGAGACAGATACAAATAACTCACATTTAAGCATCCATACTTTTTTCATATCTGATACTTTTAATTGTCTAGAAATATTATCAATTAATAAATCTAAAATTCTGTGTAATACCTAAAATGTGATTTTAAATTTATAATTAAACAATTCATATTTGGACATTTTATGAGTTCCAACTTTCAAACACTGTTATATGCTATTTCCTTAACTGTCATATTCAACACTTCCTTAATATTATGTTTTAATATTAACTTAATTAACTTTCATTGTTTGTCTCATAATGCTGATTGTATTATCCTATAACCCATAATGCCATTTCCAAGCCTTTAAGACCAATTCCAACAAGGGTTGATAATGTGAATAATCTTGAGACAAAATTACATTTATCAAGATGAAATCTTTTCTTTAACACAGTGTGTTAATTTGGAGACGAGCTGCAAAATTAGATGCAATCCCTGTCTTAAAAACATGATTCAAAATTATATAGGCTACCCCAACATAGTGCTTGTATCCCTTTAAAACAGGGTGTTAATTTGATTAAACTAAAGCCTGTTATGTCTTATGAATATTATTATTAGAAGAACTACTTAAATTTGATTCAGTGCTGTGATTACGTTCGTGTTATCTCATTCCTTCAACAGTTATTCTTCTCATACAGTTTCAAAATTAGTAATGAAATATTTGGCTTGGATAGTAAAAAATTTATCTAAAGATATAAATCGGGGCAATCTGAAAATTAGTGGCTTTTAATAATGATAAAATATGTTTGAAAGTACAGAATTTTTCAGTTTAAATGATTAACTTAACTCATTTAAATTATCTTATCATTTTCTGCGTAAATACTTTAGTTTTTAATATAAATTAACATAATTATAAAATTATTATTTTTTCATTCCATTAATTAAAGTTAAAAATTGTATACAAATTTCGATCTATAATTTTAAATTTAACTTGAATCAGTCTTTGTTTATAATGTAACTAAATTTAAATGTATTGATCTTGGCTTTTACCTGTAATGATGTATTTTTATTTATTTATTTTTGAATAAGTAAAATAATAATTTAGTATTTGAAAATTGAATGTTCTCGAACATTCTTAACTTTCCATTCATATTCCTCTCCCCCTAACTATAATTATTTTAGTTTAATTTTGTCTTTGGTAGATCAGCATGTATTGTGACATTTATAATTCGTTGATATTAACATATATTAAGAGCTAATTTGAACTAATTTTTTTTTTCTGTAAGGTACTTGAAATATTTAACTAAAAGAATAAATGTTTTTTAACATTTGTTAGCATAATTGGGAAATAAGTTCTAGACCTTTACAATTGGTTTCATGTGATAATTGCTAATTGTCCTCTCCTTCTTTCTCTGTCTCACTTTTATAGAAGATAGCTTCAGTGATGAAGATGATACCCAAGGGAGCAGATCCGGACATTTTCCAAGTTCTGAGAAAGCTGACAAAGTAAACATTTAATTTGCACTTTTTTTTCTATTTCTTTTCTTTGATTTGATCATATCAACATTATTTTTAAAATTTTCTGTTTTGATTCTTCGTAGATCAGTGTCCTTTACAGTTTGTTTATTAGAGCTGCAGAGTTGCATTGAAGTTATTTTTAAAACTTGTG
>JAPMOR010002970.1:26473-39481 GCA_026543865.1 Argiope aurantia | reverse complement strand
ATAGCAAGAAATCTAACTACATAGCAAGAAATCTAACTACATAGCAATGCCTTATTGAAAAAAATTATTTCATCAATTAACCTTTAGTAAAATTTTTATCTTATTAAAATCTGTAAAATCATTTTCATAAAACTGATTATTAATGTTCCATTTTGCAATTATAAGTGATATAAAAAAGAATTCCTGTTTAAGAGTATGCTTTCAAAATTAGAAATATTCAGACTACTACATTATGAAAACTTAGTTGTTCATAATATAAAAATTTTAATTAGAAATTCTGTCTTGTTCAAATTCTGTTCATTAAAAATTGTTTTTAAAGATGTTGGTCGAAACCTTTGGTCGAACCTTCGCATTTCTCTTAACTGTATGGAAAAGTTGCAGTAATCCAGGTTCCGATTCACTGCAAAAATAATAAATAAGCACAGAATTTTTTCAAAATGAATGCAAAATTAATAAAGATCAGAGAAAAATGTCTAATAAGAAATTGGTTACAGAGTATTGCCGAATTTCGATTAAAATTCTTCTCGTTATTTTGAATAAAAGAACAAATGAAGGTGTCGAAGCAAAATTAAAATGCTGCTTTTTTATTTGATTAAACAGGTAACGCGATCTCAAATTTCGATGTACAAAAGACTTTCGCATGCATTTCATTCTCTATCTGAGCTCGGTCAGCTCGTGAAACTGAAGAGAAATCGATCATTGAAATATTTACTATGAAGCATCACTCGAAACAAAAGGATATATTAAATAAAGCTTACCTCCTTAGCTTTAAAAGAGTTTTCTATGAAAAAGTAAACAAACAAACAATTAAAAAAATAGTAAAGGCTTATTTAAAGCTGTTATGGCTCCGAAAGAATGTTTTTCAATTCAGATCATAGTTTCAGTAAAGTGTAAACACTTCCACTCTAAAATAAGTCGAGAAGCAGTGGGACAATTTATCTTTAACAAGAGTTTCGTTGTTCAGAAATTTACATCACGATCTGATTATGAAGAGAAAACGATGGGGAGTTATTCTTTCCGATCTGTTTCCGTTAATGACCATCAGTATCTCTGCTTATAACTCTAATTTCCTCAAGTGCAATCACTATTTGCAATTTTTTTTTCTGTAATGATTTATTTTTAGTTTTAAGAGTTTTGAATATTTGAAAACAACTTGAGGCAAAAGAAAAGAATTAATTCTAACGAAGTTCAGTTTGTATAATTCGAAAAATCACTTCAATGATGCAGAAGATATTTAAAAGTTCTGAGATATTTAAATGTTTGCTGAGATTTTTCTGAGTTAAGAATATCACAAAATTTCTCATGTTCCTTTACATATATTGCATCCATTTTTATTATAATTGACATAAAAAAAAAAATTCAAAACTATTTGCTTAATATTCATCACAGCAAAAATATTTTTTTTTCAGAATCTTCAAAATTATCATTTTCTTTCACTATAAACATATATCATATTTTATTCCTTGCCATTTTTATCATTAATTATTGTCAAAATTGAACATAAACCATTCTTAATAAATAAACCTAAGCATAAAAATTACATTTAAAAGCAAAATATATTTAATATAAAAAATAATAGAATTAATTATGATTAAAAGCAGCGTTTTGAACGATACAGAAATTCTATTGTCAAGGAATGTAGTGTGATCAAAGTGCTGAGGAGAGTAACGCCATTTTTGGCGACGAGAAATTGACGCCAACCTCTGGAGAGGCGGGGTCAGGAGAAAGGGCGTGACTGCAAGAGGCGAGGACCAGAAACATAACTCGGATCGTCAGATCACTAACCGGCAAATCGTCCCGCGAACGTAGCCTTCCTTTCCGACTTTTAAAAAAAGAAACCACAGCAACACCATGCAGCAGGGGTTGCGAGGGGACGCTTGCCTCGTGGACGAGGACCTCGAGAAACCGAAATTCGAACTCAGGATGAGACATCGGCCCGAAACCGGGTTCAGAACAGATGACAGAAAATCTTCTCCCATAAAGGATGATTCTAAAGATGACAAACCTAGAAAAGGTAAGTTTTTAGAGTGGAATTTATGAATGACAAGAAATGAAAATGCATGATAAGATATCATATGTTTTTTTTGTTTTTTTTTTTTATACCAGACATAAAGAACGTTTTTAAAGTTCTATAGAATTTTAATAAATAATAATTCTTTGTATAAAAAAAGACCCTTGAAATTATGTGTCTTCGGTTTTAAAAGATGTTTAGAGATGACTAGATCCAGCTTAAAGGATGTACAATTACATTACATCAGTAGAAGCGCGGAAAAAGTTTAACTATCGTAGTTAACCCTTTAAAAGACAATTTTTTTTTCTAACCATACTATAATAAAATAGTTTTAGCATTGTGAGTCCCTTAAGAAAAGTGATTCATTTAGCTTATAAAAATTTAATTTAATTAATTAATTAATTTCGTTAATTAATAATTAAGTAATTAATAAAGGCACACCCTTGTGAGTGAGACAAAGAAATGAAATTTTTTTAGGATTGAGAGTTTTTATAATAAAACAATTTGCATACATCTTATTGAAAAATTTATGAGAATTTATGTCAATTTACATTATTTCATACGAAGATTGATGAATTTTGTGAGAAACATACTTCCTATGGCCCTAGGAAAGGTTATATCAGTTATGAACCATTCGCAAGTTAAATGAGGGATGGTGATTCATTTTTAACATAATCTAATTATTATAACGACCCATTTACAAATTAAGAAGGTTTTAATAATTAATTACTATTGTGAATCGATGGTATGAGAATTAAGGTCATTTAAAAATTGTTGCTAAAATGATTAGGTTTTCATGTTTTTTTTCCTCTGCAAATTCTTTCCTTCTTTAATAGAATTATTTAGTGAAATATTATAATGGTCCGTTTGTGTCATTGCATGAAAAATATTCAGTCATACCAAAATAAATAAATAAAATAAACTTACAAATTTCTCCCGCAATTCCACTTCCTTTGAAAAAAAAAAACTATTCCTCCTTGATTTATGTAAGTAAGTATTAAAAAAAAATGTATTTGTTAAACGTTAACGAGCTTTTTCAAATTAAAAGATGGCTGCCTAATTTCTGAAAAATGAAGGTATTGTCAGAATTTTTATGATGTTTGAAATATTTCGCGTGAAGAATTTTTGAATAACATACAGTCTACCTACGGAATAACAATTGGACATCAGAGACAGACAGAGAGAATATCTGAAGTTTTCTCATAATACTCCAGAATGCTGTTATTGCCCTTCTTTGTATGAACTGTCAATATTTATTGTTTATCTGAATATTTATACTTGTTCAAATCCATTTTATGAATTTAATATGATCTTTCATAATAAACTATGTCTTATTCTGCTGTTCAGTTGCATAATAATCAAAAAGATTTTAAAAACGATATATGAATTTTATTCAATAAGAACAAATCGCTATTTTTTGTGTTTCGAATTGTGTTAAATTATGTTTGTGATATATCTCTTTTATGTTGTTATATTTTCCTACTACTTTAAATTTAAGTGCGCTGTAAACATCAAATGAAAGTATTTATTTTAGAAATAAAAGACATTATTTGCAGAAATAGATTGGAGGGAGGGGGAGTTAAAGAGATGTGGAACCAGTATCAGAGTAAAATGAATATGTTCTTCATTTAAAATTTTCTCTTATCTTTTCGAATTTTTTATTAATAAAATACTTTATTTATATTGTAGAAATAAACATAGCTATTCATAAAATCTCTGTGATATTTGACTACTTTTATGATGCCTCCAAATCGAATTCATATAGGAGCCAAATATCAATAATAAAGTAGATAAATACCTAGGACGCCCCCGACTTTTGGAGGCCCCATGGATATGAGGAATTATTTTGGATCTAGTATTTTCAGGATAATCTAACTGCTTTCCTTTGATTCTCATGCTTTCATCTGATTTCTTTTATGCAAACTTATTCAAATTAAAAGGAAGAATTTTTTCATGCTTTTGAATCCATATTAGTGTGATATAAACTTTTTTGTAGTTGATTCATTGACTCACACGTCAATAGTTCGGGCAAATTTTGCATTAGGCTAATTAGATTATTCTGAAAATATTTTATAATCCTTTAACAGTTTTTAATATTACTATATTCAATTTTTTTGTTTGTTACTGAAACTTACAGTTCCTTGAATTCTACTGAAACTTACAGTTACTGAATCCCTTTGTCTTGAAGGTGACCTCAATGAAATGTTTCGTTTTACTTCAGTTAGTTTTAATCAGTTAGTTTAACTCTTCAGATAGTTTACAAGAATATCAATACATTTTTATTTTTTATTTTTGAAGCTGCATGAAACGTATATGCCGGCTATCTTTTAGAATTATTCTTGTCTAAAGAAGTCATACAAACTATATCCTTGGAAGTTTTAACACCACAGATGATGCATTTTCTAATTAAACTAGCTTGTAAAAATTTCGATTAGAATTTCATACACTTCGGATCCCGATCCTCAGAAGGATTGTGATAAATCTTTGCAGGACTTACTTTTGTTAGATTTTTCAATATTAGACAATGAAAACAATTCAGAAGTTCTATCTTAATTTTCAAGTCATTACTTGAAATTTTACAAATAGACACGTTCAATTCATTTTTACTTTTTTCATATCACCCATGAGTGTCACAAAATTTGATAAACTACCTGTTACTCGCAAAATTTTGTGTTGTTCAGTTCTATAAGCGACCTATGGAATTTGTTAGAACATCCATTCCTTTATCTTCTGAAAATCAATATGTTTTATAATCGAAACGATAAAAGATTGTTATCAAATTTGTTGTTTGCCTCTTTAATAATCGAATTGAGGCGTTTTCTGATGAAGCCCTGCGTTTAACCAACGGACAATAGAAAATTGTAGAGTTTTAAAGTAATGATAATGATAAAGAAAAATGAAACAATTCGTTTTAATTACCTGCTACGGTCTACTATTTTTTTATATTTGTTAATGTCTTAAAATATATTACAAATTTTGTAATGTACCTTTATAAAAATGTCAGCCAAAGATTTGATATTTTGACTTCAGAAGATCCTTGTGTTAAGTTTTTTGTTTTTTACTTTTGTTTGCTGCATTTTTTTTTTAATAGGAGAAAAAGTTGTCTCAAAAAGGAGATTTCTACAGATTTCTAGTTCATGAGATTTTTATTTTCATCTTCATTTAAGGAACTTTCCTAATTTCTGCCCGAAAATTAACCACATTAGCATGCTATTTTCTAATATTAGAACTTGTATTTTTACTATCAAATTTAACTACTTGCAAGAATCTTGATAATTATTTGACATCCTTTAACCTTTTTTTTTTACTTAATTACACTAATTGAAAAAGAAATTTGCTTGAAGGACGGGTGTAATTTTTTGCTGCTTCGAATAGTGATTATTAAGATTAATTGAAGATTTTCAATGTTTGTAATATTATACTCTTTATGGAAGAAGCGAAGAATATAATTCATTTGATCTTTTCATTTCATTAGTGAATTGTCATGAGATACTTCACACATTGGCAAACAAATTTGTAATTGAGGTCTTCATTTCTGAACTTTATTATTTATTAATTCTTTATTATCCTCTTTATTTCCTTTTTTTTTATCGTCAGTAAAATGTGAAAAATTTTAAAAATCGGAGCATTTGTTACGTTGCGCATTATTTGCAATATTTGGGCTTTGCTAAGTAGCTTTCTGAAAATATATATTCAATATTTTATTTTTTCACTTGCGATAAAAAACAAACAAAAGCTTATGCATTTATTTTTTAAGAATTTAAATAAAGCTTTTCCCGTTTGTCATCGGCATTTCTACTTTCTCATTCACTCTGCATTCCTAAAGGTGCTACACTAAAGAATACGGTACAATAACTAAGCTGTAGTTTTTAAAACTCCAAATATAATAAGCTAACTGTATTCTTTAACTGACATTTGGCGAGTTTTCTATTCTTTGGCACATCTTGGCAAATATTAGTGAGAAGTCTGTATCTTGCTTTTTAGATTTATCCCTAATTGTATTATCAAAAACAGTTGTTAACCGGATGGTTCAAACTCGTTTTCAAACGACATATTTCTCATTTGTAGCATATGGGCAAGGTATCGCAAAGCTGTATCAGATATTGGAAATATTTTTTTTCTTGTGCAAGTGATGTTAAATATTGACTAACGAAAAGAACATATTTATTAAATATCTGTTTGAATCGACGAATCAGATTAGCCTGATGCAAATTTTAGATTAGCCTGAATCAGATGCAAAGCCTGATGATTGCAAACCTACAGATGTATATACAACTTCTCACAGTCACAATAATAATACTCGTTCTCTGAAAAGTAACTCGTTCTCCTCTTTTCCTGCCATTTAAATGGTTATAGAGTTTATGTTTTTATGTTAAACTTTGTAAATAATTGAAAATATGTTCTTCATAGTATCTTGAAAAAAGGCGTATAGTTTTTATTAAATGCATATTTAAAATTCTTTATTCTTTTCTTTGAAGAGATAATATACTTAAAGAAAGACAAGTATCCTTTAACTTAATTTTAAAATTATTTGTTTTTAACTCTAAGTTTCTGCTTAACTTTTTAACTGATATTCAAAATGATGTATTGAGGAAATGATTTTTAAACGGACAATCCATGTTATTATCATTGCTTTCTAAAACGGATAATTATTAAAACGGGACACATTATTGAAATTAAATTAAGTCAAAAATTAATATCCTGTTATTAGCTACATTAATATTTTTATTTTAAGTAAGGTATAAAAATGGCATTTATTATAAAAGGCATTTTTTTTCTATGGCATATTTATTTATATATACAGTGGTGGCCAAAATTGTGGACACTTTTGAAAATTTTAATGTTTTCTAACTTTGTATGCTTATAGAAAATGTAACGTTTTACAAAATGGAAACACTTACATATCATTTTAAAGAGAATTTAATACTGATTTCAATACCACAAGCAAAATTCAAATCTTTGCAATACAAAAAAAGTTGAGAGGCAATAATTATCGAGATACATTAGATGCTGATGACTGCTGTGAATTGTCAGTACTTAGTATGGTAGCTTTATTTTTTATTAAAGTTTCACATCGATTTTTTATGGAGTTGACAAGAGTTTTAAGCTCTTACTTCGTTGTTGCTTGATGCCAGGAAACAATTATAGACTCAATTAATCCTCTTTTATTTGATGAACACTTCATATCTATAAGAGTTTTCAAACGGTGCCATAAGTTCTCAATAATTTTCAGTTTAGGACGGTTTCGCGGCTATGATAACAATTCATTGCTCTTTGTACTAAATCGCACTTTCGATATTTTTGCTGTATGGCAAGGAGTTGAATCCTGCTGAAAAATAAATGATGCATTGTTAGGAAAGAGATCACTGATGGAAGGTGTAAGTTTTGGCTCTAGAATAGTGTCAATGTATTTTCTTGCATTTATTGTCCCATCGATAACATGAAAGAAACCAATACCATCTGCTGACATGCATGACCAAATCATTAAACTAATTGAGTTCTTCATAGTTGCCTGAATGCAGTCAGAATATGGCGTTTCGCCTATTCTATGTCTTATCTATTTTCGCCATCGCTACCAAATAACAATATTTTTGTTTCATCACTCCGTATAAGTTGTAACCACTGATCATCTGGCCAATTAATGTGTTCTTTTGCCCACTGTAATCTTTTTATGAACTGCTGTAAATTTTTTCGTTGAATTTTACCTCTTAGTCTAACATCTAATAATCTTCTTTTGATTGTTTTTGAAATGACATAAATGCCAGCATCAATCAATTCAATTCACTTCTGGTGGCCACTGATGACATTCTTCGAGCATGGAGACATAGTGTTTTTATTCTTCTGCCATGTACAGATGTGGTGTACCATTTCAGCCATTTCCCGCTTTGTTTTTTATTGAATTTGTCTCCAGATATCGTAAACAAAATTCTTGGACGCCATATATAGTTACTGAACCACCCACCTGTTTTGCAATTTCAGCATTGGAAAGACCACATTCTTGTAACACAATAATCTTAGTTCCCTTTCTGAGTGTCCAATCTATTCTTTTATTTGATGGCATTGCTTCATGACTAAATATTAGAAATATTTACAACAATTCCTACTAAATATTAAAAAGCATAACAAAATTTCTTACTTGTGATTTGTTTACATAAAAAACAGTCTTCCTTCTATAGAAAAAGGCACAATTATGACCTGTTCCAATTTTAAACATGATGTCATCTTCTTCAGGCAGTTATTAAATTTTTTTTTGTTCCCTGAAAAAGAACAGTAATTGGCCAGGAAAGTTAGAAATTACACTCCACTTCATCACTGTGTTTGTTATTCAGATTAAAGTAAAAATAACTTTTATTGTATTGAAAATATTTGAATTTTGCTTTTTGTATTGAAATCAGCATTAAATTCTCTTTAAAATGATATGTAAGATTTTGCATTTTGTGAAATTTAACATTTTCTATAAGCATACAAAGTTAGAAAGCATAAATATTTTCAAAAGTGTCCACAATTTTGGCCACCACTGTATATATTTTAGTAATTTGTGTTTCTGAATTATGCCCAATTCTCTAACTGAAGTTCTAAAGCGAAAACTAGAATGCATTTTAAAGAAGAATTTTTTAAATTTTATTTGGAAAGTGAATTTTAAATGTATTCAATTATTCAATAATGAGATACATATTCTTTTAAATTTAATTCCTATCTTTCTATATATCAAATATTGAATTATAAACACTTTATTTTTAAAATAGTTAAAATGATACTTCTATATATTATAGGAAATTTGAATTTCATTTCTGGAATATATAAAAGTAAATTAAAAACTTAATGCCTAAATGTAGGCATATAGGCTTGTCAGTTCAAACTAAAAGTTCTTGATTCTATTCCACAATAGAGATTCTGTTAGCCTATTTGAAACATAATGCAAAAAAGCAAGAAACAACTTAAAACAGTTCTGCTCTACATTTGCACTTTGAGCTAGAAATGCTGAAAACAATGTGATACATTTTAATCATAATGTTGGAAAAATCTTTGAAAATATAATGATATTATTATTATAAAAGATGTATTCTGTCGAAAAGTTATCTTTTAATAGCAAAAAGCAACCAACTTTTGCTCTTTCTCATTCTTTCAAAGGTGGGTTGGACATTACCAATCAAGGGGTAGATACCATAAGCTTGAATTAATCAATAAAAAAAACCACTGATCTGAATAATTTTATATAGAAATAGACATACTATCTAACTCATAGTTCTTAATGATTAAATTTAGAATATTAAATTTGTATCTAAAAATAATCGTTTCTCAGTTAAGAATTCTTTCAAAAGAATTAGGCATGACAAATTAACTTATGTTTTTAATTCCAAGACATTTTATACATAATAATAAGGGATACAATATTTCAATGTAAGATTTACTTACACAAAAATGTTTTTTAATTATGCCTGGAGCCTTTTTAAAGATCCAGGTGGTGAAATTTGGATCCTGCTGGTTATGAGATGAGATTCATCAATAATTTAAAACAAAAATAATATGCGAACCACTTTGATTTATGACTTTACATTAAAATCTGATTAGAACAGATAATTTTAATTTAATTTGGTTTTATTTATCATTGCATGATACTTTATCAAATTATTTATTTCCCAACTTTGGGATGTGGAAAATTTTTTCTAGAGACCCATTAAATCTTTTTTACTAGAAGAAGAATAGAAATACACATAGTCATCACAAATATTTTAAAATTAGTTCAAAACCAGATTCCATCAAATTTTGCGAAATCTAAAATATAGCCTTGATATAAAAATTTTCAAACAAATGTTTAGTGTTGTTTCTCTTCTACGTATTATCATTTATATTTTTTATTCTTCCTAAATTCATTTGCTAATATTGTTTCTTTTTCCTTCCATTTGTTGTCGCTGTAAATTGTTTCGTATGAAAACGGAATGATAATAATTAGTAATAAGGTTTATATGTTGAATAAGTTGATTATTCAGTACTGGTTGTTACGTTATTTCTTTAACATTTCAATCAAATTTTCTCTTGATCTTTTAAAAAATTTCAATGATTTTTTTTTCATAATAAGTTGAAAATTATTAGATCGCAATAATTTTTCTTGTATTATTATATATATATATTTTTACATAACTTCGAAAAATGTTATTAGTTGCAAAAATGCTTCATTAAGAAATATCGTAATTTCTTAATTACGATATCGATGAGATACAATAAAAATATGATTAATTAATCATAATATCGTAATCGTAATTTTTCAATAATATTTGGCTATTTTTACGACATAGAATTTCGGTAGAAATCGATCCATATTTCATCTTTTGTTCGAATCTAGATCGATTATCTTTATAGGAATCGATTCAGTACTTCTCTTAGTAACAATATCATCACTTCTTATTCATATTACATACATGCAAAGAAGAAACCACCTGATGCTCCACAATACCAATTATCTCCGAAGAAAAGTTGTGCGGCTTCGTAAGAGGGCCTCGTCCGCCCCCGGGCTCCGTTTCTGCAGCTGTGTCATAAATATAAATACATCTGAGGACTGTCCAAATAGAAAGGGGAAGGGCGCGTGCGGGACACTTCTTTTCAGAAGAGGCGGTTTTTATCTGGAGAGCCCTCGGCTTAATCGCCTACTTAACCTCTTGACGCCTTTCAGCTGCCTTTTCGCCCTTGACGTCTCACTTTGCCTCGCCGAACACTTCCATCCACCCCCACCCGGATTTTTTTTTCGTGCAATAAAAACGTTCTTTTCGTGTACGCAACCGTTTGTGTGTGAGTGATACATCCCTTAATTGCGTAATGATACACTCCACTCCTTTATGATATTCATAAGCGGCGCTTATAACTTCTATCGATTGCGGTAAATGAAGAATAAAAAGTTAAATTATAATGTCCAGTTGAGGCTAGACTGAAGTTGATTTGTTTCCGCTTGAAATAATTTATTTTGTTTTAAGTTTAGACACATTGTATTCATATTGTAAAATTCATAGGCCATCTTTATCACCAGGTTTTGCTCGGAATAATTTCAAACTCATACTTTAATCATTAAAATTAATTTAATTCTCTGTTATTACAAACCTATAATGTTATAACGTTCGAAAATATAACTATTAAGCAATGTTTATCGTATTTTTAATTCATTTAAATATTGGTTTTTACTTTTTCGTACACGAATTATTGAACCATCGTAAATAAATAAATAAAATAGAACTTGAGATTTTGACGAATCTCCAGGTTTCAGCTCTAAAAACATATTTTTGGCCTTATATCTGTCTGTCAACACGATAACTCAAAATTACTTTGAGCTAGGCGGTTGAAATTTGGTGTACGAATTTACAACCGAATTTGAAAATTTCTATCAAATTTTAAATGAAATCTATTGACAGAAAGTCTTGAGTATCGAGCTGTTCAAGTACAAGTGAATTCTATGACTAGAAAATACAAAGAGCTGGGTACATAAAATTTGGTATAAAAGTTTATTACTAAATTATCCATACTTGTCAAAGTTTGAACTAAATCCATCAAATGGTAGGCTGTCTATAAGTCTGTACGACTGTACTTTTGAGCGAATGTAAATGCAATAATATAAACCAATTTGGTATACCTTGTGTCTGTAACTGTAGTTTCGTCTCAAATTTTGAAGTCAGCCTGTCGGCAAAAAGGCTTAAAAATACATGCTCTCGAAGAAAGATGCAGTAAAAATGCTAGATTTCCATCAAAGATCTATATTTCGTAACTATTATTCACCAATGCCATGGAAGGTGACCATATTCTTGGTCTGTAATTTTATGCGAAGGCAAGGAGATGTGGAATTTATTAGAAAGTTTACGAAAACGTTTCGAGGAAACCTCTTGTTTTATTTAGGAATTGTCATATTCCTTTCTCTTACTTAGGTACTTTCTCTTACTTAGGTACTTTCTCTTACTTAGGTACTTTCTCTTACTTACTCTTACTTTCTCTTACTTTCTTTTACTTACTTACTTTCTCTTATCTTTAAAGGTATTCGCTTTTAAAAGTTGAAAATAATTGATTCAGTTGATTTCTAAGAGAATTTTAGAATGACTTGTAAATTCCAAGCCGCTGCTGTTTATCTTTTTGAATAGTTACACCGACACATGTAACCGGTAATATGGTGGTTTAAAGTTCAGTCAGACTTTTACCATGAAAGGGCTCTATTATCTGAAAAGAAAAAGCATATATTATAAAATACCAAATTGAACCAAAGCATACCAAATTGAATTAGTACAATAATTATTACTGTAGGCTAATAAAACTATATTTGCTAATCTTTCTGAGAGACACTTCTTATTTTGAATTCGTATTGTCATTTTGAATTATTATTTTTTTATTTTTGTCAAAAAAAAAAGCAATCAAAACTCAACACACGAATTATTTTTGACGGTAGGTTTCGAGTGACATTGTCATATATATATATATATAAAAATTAAAAATAAAAAATAAAATCATGGAGTCAATTTATTTCCAACTTAAAACACATAGTTCCATTTTTAAGAGAAATGAATTGAGCGTTTTAAATGTATATATTATTTAAAATAAACTGCAATAATTTATTACACTTTAATTAACTCGATACTAAAGAATGGTAAGATATTAGGATGCAAATAATGCAGACGAATTATCTCACTTTTACTTAAAAAAATTATAAGAATATATATTCACTTGTATGTGTATAGTGGCGTTTTTATAAACCCATAAAGTTGCTGGCATAATGTTTCCATTTGAATCCATTTATTTACGAGATACTGCATTAATTCTTAAATTAATAACTGCAATAATTCTTAGAAGAATCGTATATGGACTGATGTCAAGTCACATATCTGATCTAGAGTTAAATATGTTTTTTTTTTTCAAATCAAACCTTTCAATCACTAATAAAATTTCCTACTTTTGATGAAAATATCAGCTGATATATTAACTGTATCAGTGCCCTCCAAATCAACTGAATGCTCCCAAATCAATTC
>JAPMOR010002970.1:0-26463 GCA_026543865.1 Argiope aurantia | reverse complement strand
ACTGTATCAGTGCCCTCCAAATCAACTGAATGCTCCCAAATCAATTCTTATTATCCAATTTTTTATTTTATTTTACTACGTGTTATAAATTGAGGCATTTTTTTTTTGGATTTTTAGGTGACTACATGCAAATTAAAATGCTATTTATTAATATAAAAGCTGAAATATTTTGACCTTTAAGTAAACATTATGTCTGGATATATAATTACCCCACCACCACCACCACAAAAAAAATATATAAATCCATCTCCTTTGTGAGTAAATAATATGTCCAACAAAGCTACAATTTTTTTAGAAGTATATTTTTAGCAGAAACTAAACAAATATATCGTTGGTACGTTTATAAAAAAAGAAGCAGCTTACTGAAAAAAGAGCAATAAATGGCAAGATACTGAGTATGCTTTAACAGCAAATAAACAAAACATTTATCGAATTATTAACATCACTACGACTTTTGCTTATTTGTGAAGTTTATTTTGAGCTTTCTTTTTAATTGATCGAATTTAAAGTTTGTAACAATTAGATAATTAGGATAACTAAACTTTAATATGAGGATTGCATGCAAAGGTTTTAAGAAACGCATTTAATATATTTTAAGAATAATTTTATTAAGGTTTTGAACTACATCTGTATTGTTAAACTGGAATTCACGGGTTAAACTGTAGACAATATCGGTTGTTTTTTTTTTATCTTACTGCACGAAATACAAACTCATGCATGAAGTATTATATGTTCAATGCATAGTTTCGTTATCTGCTAAAACAGAATTTGTGAGTAACACGCCATCATGCCATCCTAGTTTGTAGTCATCCGTCAAGGTCGCATGCGACGCAGGATGCCGCCTGTCACATAATCTTCCCATTCAAGAAACCGCAAATACTGTCATTCTTTTCTGAAAATTTACACTCCTTCCCTATCATAGTTGTTAAGAACCAATTTTCTACCGATTCGCTCAGGAGGGGTAAGAGGAGGAAAGTCGAAGTCACTATGGATAAAGCAAAGAATTGAACAATTTGTCGTAACACAATACCCCTCGCGCAATTATACGCTCTGATCGTTTTACAACCCCACTAAAAGTAGTTGTAAATACCAAAAGGGGAGTCATCTCAAAGTGGGTGGTCACGATTTTTGTGGTTTTTGGCCACAGACCGCTGGTCAGCTCTGGAGTAGGAAATGTAGCTCAAAGAGCCATAAAAATACACCCACTGAGTTCATTGGATACGTTGCGTGGTCAGTATGGAGGGCAGATAGGTAGAATTTCGGTTCAGGAATTTATGTTGTTTGAGCACATTCCCCGAAAAGCATTCTTAGCACTAAAACCCTGAGGCTCCAAGTGCCTCAGGGTTTGGGGGAGATTTTTAAAGTTCGTAAGTCATAATGTTTGTTCTTACTCCAGTTCTTGAAATCGTTCTACATGACAGACCCACCTTCTTTGCTTTGCTTTCCTATAACTTTCTTGTACTGAACAGTACCGTAGTTCAGCTTTCAAGTCTATCAACAACTGCTGTAGCACGAAGTGGCAACTTTGAGAGACCCCCCTCCGCCTAGAAGTTGTGCCTCTCTGAAATCATTGCAATACAATAGGACACTTTGACATGCTTTTCATCATAATAAAAGTCATCGTGCCTATATATATAATAGCTTTTGCGCATGTTAAGATGGGTTTAACTCTTTAACTCGACAAAATACGGGTGAAAGGAAAGATGAAAGGAAAAGATGTTTACAATTAGAAATTATTTGGCTGCTTTTCTGTAGTAACTTCGGAGCAAATTATTTTATTAGAAATATTTTAATTTAAGTAAAAATTCAAAATTTTACCTTTTCTGTGATTACCAAATTCCTACCTGTGGAATTTTTTTTTCTCGATTTTTATTAATTCTTTTAAAATTTAATTCAGGTGATTTTCAAATATTGTAGCAGCAAGACTATGATCTATTCAAACATTATTTTTTGAAATTTATATTTCATTCTTTTGGAATTGTTTTTATTGGGTTAAAGTATTTATTAGAAAGGATATTATTAGAGAGTATATTATAAAGTTTAAATTATTTTAGAGTTTAAAAGGACTAAAAGAAGCAACTGATATTCCTTTCATTTTCAAATGAATCTAAATAACCAAGACCCAAAGGCATTTAATAAAGTGATGTGGTGTAACTAAAGGATTGAGTGTATTATATTAATTATACAAAATTAGTTTTTACATTAAAATATTATACATGATAGTATCCAGTCCTTAGCATTCCGAAAAGTAATGAGAGGCATGTGTGAGTAAAAGGATTTCTTTAGTTGTTTAGAAATATCAAAAATAGTTGTAATAATTCCTAAAAATTAATGTGAAAGTTTTGGCTATTAAACGGCTTTTATACTATCATTATTCATAAGAATGTGATAATTATTAACTAGTATTCTTAACTAATATTCTCAACCAGTTTTCAATACGTTCATCATCCAAGCCGAAGCAAATTTATTTACAGAAAGAGGAAACCGAATTGTCAAAAGACGCTTTATTGGCTCAGAATCCCATAATAAAGATTTTTAAACATTTTTAGGTTCCATAAAATTTAACAAATTTTATTTTAAATGTAGAGTTAAATTTTTACTTTCATCAATTATTGATGCTTAATGTTAAGTATGTTTAGACGCATCAATGACTTTAAAATGCATTAGGTCCATATTCAAGACCACAATAGTGTCCAGCTAATGGAAAAATTTAATTTGTTTCATAATAATAGTAGTAAAAGAAAATAAATATGAAATATGTTATTTTTCATCAAAAACTAGATTAATTTAAGCAAGAAATTAAAAAAAAATTTCTCCTAATTTTTATTTTGAGGGTTCAGATAGTTTTTATAGATTTTTTTCAATAATTTCGTTATTGGATTTTAAACTTGTAAGGCCAAGATAAAATCCCATGTCTGCGAAGCTTTGCTTTCTTATTCTTTTTTGTGAGAAATTATTGATAGTGAATGATAGCAGCTTTATGATTTTTTCTTATTCGCTATTTTCGCTATTTCGAAATTCGGAATAATGCAGATTTGAGAACTTCAATAGTATGATCTGCTGATCTTATGGTGCCTTTTCTGTTAAGAGTAATATGTCAAAGTTTCTCAAGTTTTTCTTAATAATTTTTGCAACTTACTTTTTATAGTTTTTTTTGTTAAAAATCAACATTAACATAAAATTCAGTCGGTAATTATTTTCGGGAAAATGTTTTTAAATTCTTGATATGATTTTTTTTTACTGCACTTCCATTGTTTTGCAGTTGGTGTAATTGAATTTTTTTGCAAATTTTCTTTTCACTTTTGATATATCAGGAAATGGACAAGCGCAAATTGATCTCTGCTTGAAAACACTCTTTTTTTATTTTTTTATTTTACTTTTACACTGGATTGATATTCAATTGAAATAAAACGATTGATTTTGATCAAATTGAGGATATTAGGAAAATAGTTATAATGTACGATAGTTAGGTTAATCTAAAAATTAAAAAATATGTGCTAAACAAATGACAGCCGTCAAGGAACATGGTTTTTGATTAAAGGCTCCGTAATTGTGCGCTAAAGCATAGTTTACAGTTGCATTCACAAAATAATCCCAGTTTAAATATTCACTTGCTACTATTATTTTGGAGCAGAAAGAGAATATGACTTATTTCTCTATGCTCAAGATATATTATATTACAAAGAATAAGCGCAGTTCCGCGATAATAAATAAAAGGGATTTTTATCAGTTATCTCAAGTGGTATTTATTATCAAAATTTATTTTAAAAAATCTTAAAACTTACTTTAATTCAATAAAATCTGTATATAAGATTATTTCAACTTAAAAACTTCATTAAATTTGCTAATGCATTAAACAGTAAATTTTATTTGTATCTGCCAGTAATTAACATTTAATGCAATTTTAATCAAAGAAGTTGATGTATTAATAAATTTTAATCAATAATATTTAATTTAATTCTAATTTTTAGTTAATAGAATTAACTTTTAAACTAGTTTAAGTTAATATATTTGAGTTACAGAAGTGCGATGAATTAATCAGCTCATTACTTTAGATAGATGCTAAATTTGAACTTTTATCATAAAGGATTAGGAATAATATTTTAGAACAATACTATTTTTAAAATTTTTAAAAATACTGAAAAATTGGTTAAAAATCGTGAAAAAAATGTTTTTATTAATATATAAAAAATATCAAAGTTATAAATAAGTAAAGGATATTTTCTTATTGTTACAAAAGCAAATCAAAGAAAAAGAAAGGGGAGAAGGGAAATTTCACAATGACAATATTTTGTCTTCAAAATATGGTTATTTGGGTAATGCGTGCCAGTTGAAAACTATTTACTATACAAAGCAGAAAAAAAGGGGGAAGGGGGTGGATGATTTGGTTACCCATAAAAGTAAATTGTAACTGCCCTTCAAATAGGAGTTACTGAGCATTATCTTGTTAAATAAGTTAATTTTAGGATTTACATATTTCAAAGAATTCTTAGATATTAAGGTCAGGAAAAGTAGAGACAACATTTTAAAAAATTTTCATTCTTACAAGACTGGCTATTCAACAAATTCAAATAAACGAAATTCTACTGCAGATTAGGAACTTTTCGCATGCCACATTTTAATATTCATATCAGAAATCATATAATATTCTTTTTAAATCTGAAGTAATTTTACTGTGGCAGGACCTCACAAGGCATCGGTACCAAATTTTAATCAGGCAATGCCTATGGTATAATGAGGACAAATGACACCACAGGCACAAAATTTATTTTATGATTTTCTGTTAACTTCTGACGTTTGAAGTTTAAATTTACACAAAAATAATGCTTTTTATGCTCTCCCAAAAACTGTTGCCAGAGACGTTTATTTTTCTTTTCTTGTCACGTCAGAGAATTTAATATAAATTTTAGGGTCACGGGGCCCTAAAATTTGTATTTTAGAATTTAATTTTAATTTAGGGTTGGATATTGGATATTCCCCTAAGCTTAGGAGAATATCATTACATGAAATGCTAAATATGATCCTAACATATTTAAAAGTAGTTTCAATATTCAAACAAAATTAAATTATTGTAAACCTACATTGATATTCAATGTATTAAGATTAAACCCTTTTTTATAGACATGAGTCGCGCAGATGTGCCAAATTATTAATATGAAATTCGGCCATACTCAGTTTTCAATGTATAGTCAATTTGAGTTGTCATTAGTTATACCAATTTAAGTTGTCATTTCAAACCAGCAGAAGTGGTCTATCAAAAACTTTCTCTCCTACTCTCTAATAAAGATGTTATCTTGGAGAACGCCTCACATGGCGTTGGCGTACAATATAAACCTTGGGTGCGAATATAGCATTTTTGCTGAATCTAACGTGTAATTCTTGGCTAGTTATTTGGCGATTAATCTCTGGCATGAAGGTATGAATATCCAAAAATTGAATTTGTATTTCAGAAGCGTTTTACCCAATCTATTCGGCACAAAACTGCGCATGTATGAACATCCTATATCAGATTTGACATATTTAAGTCTTTGTGCTTTTGAGTTATCACGTTTGCATGTTTCTAAAAGTACAGAAAGACAGACGGTCAACGCCATATTGGATTTGATCGAACTTTTATATGTGCTTATACTATAAATGGTAAATCTGTGAACCAAATTGTATCTATCTAGCTCTCTTTGTTTCGTCACTATCGCGTTAACTTATATTCGAATAGCTGGACACCAGACTTCTTTTGCACGATTTTTTGCTGAAAATTTGATGGAAATCTATAAATTTGCTGTAAAGACAGTATACCAAATTTCATAAAGATAGCTCAAAGAACTTTTGAGTTATCTTTGTCACAGACGAACAGACGGATATTTTCCAAAATTGTGTATGTCGAATTCAGGTAGGTCTAAAACGTGGTGATTCGTCAAAATTTCGAGTCCGAATTTTTTGACGGTTACCATATTTACTTTGTAGTACATACACGGGAAAGTAAAAGTTATATGCACTTGATTTTTTTTGTTTATTTGCTTGTCTGAATAGTAACTGTAATTCTTTGCATCTGATTGAAGGCGAAGGGGGAAAAATTTGAAAAACCATCAACTTCACGAATCAATGAAAATTTATCAAATCTTCAAAAAAGGAGGAAAAATTGGTTTTTAATTTTAAAAAAAGTAATGTCCGATAGATGAATTGAATATAGCATACTTCATAATGCTACCGTATAGTTTGGGTGTTTCATTGCATGTCTGTCCGGAAATACTTCCTTTTCCCCGGAAGAAAAAGCCGTGTAGAAAAAAAAAAGATGCAAATCTGTCCGACGCCCGACTAGGGCATTTGCTGTCGTCTTCAATTAGGCGATCTGGTAAAACGCATCTCCAGAATTTCGGAAAGATGATCCCTTCTTTTATCGTCTGCTTCCGTTGCGAGATAAAACTGCACCCGACCCTGCACATCCAATGTTCCCTTCAGTCCCCCCGCCCCCCTTTTTTTTTCGTGGGAGTTTCAGTTTTATGAACCTGAAGGATGGGAGATGTATTGCAATTGCATACTGTGAAGCTGGCAAACTTTTGAACTTCAAAATCAGTCATTATTCTTACAACAATTTAAAAGTTTACTACGAGCATCAACGTTTATTTTTAAAAATAAGAAAATTGGAATTAGCATCGGTGTTAAGCCTTGTTCCGACGGCCTGTTACTGTTATGGATAGGGTCGTGAATCTGCCAACTGACCCATTTTATGACCTCCCCCGCCTGTAGACTTCGGTCGGAAGCTTCCTGAAACTTGTCAGTAAAATGAACAGACATCAAAGAACCCCGGAAAACACAAGAGAGGGGACAGAGTGTAAAATGTGCCTGTCCGAAATTTCCAAATTTCTGAGGTGTAAACTCAGAATATTTCTCGAATTCCACATTAAAATAAATGTAGCATTCTAGCATCAAGATAAATAAAGTTAATTTTTATGGTGGAATGAAAAATTTCTATAATAGAATATAAATTTATGATATCTAAGATGGTGATATGAAATACAATATACTCCCAAGTATCCGGTTCGTGACTATCCGGCTTCTGTATTATCCGGCCTAATTTTTCAAAGATTAAAAACTGTAAGTTTTGACTCTTATCTTTGGGTTATCTTTTCATATCTGTGGATCTTTTATCAGTGAAAAATAAAATCAGTTTGAGTCAATTTTTTAAAAAACTAGGCATACGATTTATGCTAATGTTTCATTTATGTTTCCTGCGTTTAAGTTCGGCATTATGGAATTGATATTAAGATGTGAAAAGTTTATTTCCTTTAACTTACTTTTTCTCTAATGAATTCTTCAAACGTGCAGGGCAGGATATAAACATATATAAACTACCAGTACAGAGCCTTCTATTTTAACTCGACACATTACGTGCTATTGCTTCAATGATTCACGAGCCGCGGCTGTGTTCATATTGAGATAAATGGAGGTTTTGGTACTCAACAAGAAGTGAGAAAATACGTCTTGTAACAGTGAGTTTTGGTATAAAAACTTTGTCTTCTGGTATTGGTGGGCAAAGGAATGAGTTCACAGAACTCCGACTTATCCGGCTTTTTTGTTATCCGACCTGCCCTTCCGCCACATTAGGCCCGGATACTCAGGAGTGTACTGTATTATTTATTCTCATTTTAAAAATGTATATAACTAATTTCTGTAATCCTGAAAGTTCTTCTCAACACCTCATTGATAGCGATTTTTGAGGCAATTTAATAAATAGTAGTGAACTTTGGAATAATTTACATTTCTCGAACCATTCTACTTCAATTAGCAGTTTCTTATTTCCATAACTCATTGATGTGCGCATTTCAATCTATTAATTATTATTCAAATTTTTTAGAGGAATTATAGTGTATAAATATTTTCCTTAAAAACACACTTGAAATGTTGTTTTCTAAAAAAGACATTGAGATGTATAAATTATCATTTATATTATACAAATCATTAATTGGTGTCACTTTTTTTTATCATATAAAGATACAAAATACTAAAATTAAGGATGTTTAGTGTACGATTTGCCTTTTAATTAACTTTTTAATTATATATTATTTGAATAATGACATATAGAGAAACTTGCATTAAATGATGAATACTTTGCATTAAAACTTTATCGTAAATTGTCCCACCTTGTACTGCGATGATTCTAAAATTATTCATCTATATAATTTTGAAATTTTCTTTTCAGTTATGTAATTCTTCTGATCAACCCTTTTTGATTTTAAAATTATAATATTTTTACAAATGAGTCAAAATAGTATGTTGCTTTCGACAATACGAATTTGCGATTGTTTTGAATAAAGTCACTATGGAGATGTAATAAAAGATGAAAATGAATAAATGAAATTTTAAAAATTTATGTGGATAAAAAGATGATGTTTTAATATCCCTAATCATACAATCTATCATTAAAATATATTTTAATCTATCAATATATCTAGAATCTATTCTAATTTGTCTCATATGTAGCAGAAATATTTTTAAAAAAAATCTAATTAAATTTAAAATGGAAAATTAAATATTTGATTACCAATTCGTTGCAGCTTACAGCAAGGTAAGCTTTTCAAATTATCTAGATCACTTTAAAAAAATTTTAAAATTATCAAAATATTATTGTTTAAATTTTTTTTTTTGTATCATATAAAACATTTGATATTTAGTTCTCCTGCTTCGGAATATGAAGTGGACTTTTTAATGGTATAGAGAAAAGATAATTATTTGTTTTCGATTCTCAGAATATTTTTTCAACATTCAAGCATGTTTAATAAGTAAATATTGAATACTGGTAATATTTCTATCATAAACAAATGCATAAAGATGTCATTATCAGGATCAATTAATCATAAAAAAAATGCTTTAAGATCCATAACAATAAATAAAGAATTCGAATTAGATGAGCTCTGATATAACTTAAAAGTTTTTTTTTATTGCAATGTTTTTTTGGACAATAAAATTTTGTGCTTACATTGGATTTACAAGTGCCATATACTCGAGCATATTCAAATTTTAAATAAGAACCATTTAAATTACAGAATATTATTCTTGGGATTTTTTTTTCTGTGTTTTTCAAATTCGCTTACACATATCAATGTAATCAGTCGAAAACTGACTGATTCACAAATCAACAGCGCTGGCAAACTTTGTATTAATATATTTAAACTGTGCTAAAAGTATGAAAAAAAAATTAAATTAGTTAAAAAAATACTTAAAAATTTTATATGCGAATCAATGGAATGAATTCTTTTAATGCTGATCTTTAATTAAAGTTTTCTTTTTTTGGCTTCTCATATTAGTTACTTTGTTATTTATGTAAAGATCAATTAAAATAATGTCTAGTTTTGGTGGTTGGGGTGAGGCGAAAGAGGATTACAAAACTTTTATAGATTCAGAGCTCTTACAGGGCTTATTCTGGCCTACTCATAGTAATTTATTTGAAGGCATTACAATTAAATTTCCATAGAAATTAGTTATGAGCTTTTAAAATGCTGGGTTGGTTAAATATTGAATCTTTTTATAGCAAAATGAATTCTAATGGTGTTGTATCGAAACCATACTAAGTAAAACTGAAGTTCTCAACACAATTGAAATTGCGCCACACAAAAGCTCGTGGTATATTAAAGGTGTTTTTTTTTTTAAGTCATGCTATGTCAATACCCTGTTGTCACGATGCTATGTTATTAAATTGTAAGAAGAATATTCCATTTTCCATTTTTTTATGAAAATTTGTTACTAAAATGCAGTGTTTTGGGAGAGATAACGGTTTGAATTTCATGTCTTAAGGGCCTAACAAACTGCGAAAAACAGTAATAGTAAGATTGATGATAATTTGGAGGTTGGCAGAAATGGCGCCAAGCCCATTAAAGGACATTAGAAAGTCATTTTAATCAAAATAATTAATAGACATTTTCTTACCATTTTAAGGTCCTTTTTTAAAAAATAAATTTAGTTTCATGTACTCTTTTCAGACCAAAGATGAAAATATATATATGCATGTTTGCTGGTTATGGTAAAGGAAAAAGAAATGCTCGATATAGTCATTGAATATTCCTCTTTCGATTAGGTATCTAACCTAAATGAAGTACAAAAGTAAAAAATACTAATTAATCTAGAGTAAATGTACATATTCAGAGGTACTCATATAAGCATGGCAGTAACATAATACAGACCAGCATACATACAGAATATATCAGTGAAATAAAAAGAAGGGAAAAAAAATGTAAAAATTGGTGGAAAAAATAGATGATGCCCATAAGAACCAGCAAACAAATTTATATATTACTAAAAGCAAATTAATCTGGTGTAATAAATCAGAATTAGCCAGTTTGCTCGATACTTTCCAATTAATGAGAGTTTTACTTTAGTAGCACTAGAGGACACTTTTCAACTTGGTGACTGAAGAAAACGTTTACTACCCTTTCTATTACAGGAAGTTTCATATAACTGTACAATTTCGAAAATATCTGGTTTAATGTCCTCATATCTAAATTAACTGTCATTCATTAACAGAAAGAGTACAGAGCTTTTAAAAAAGGTACTGAAAATAACAAATAACTTATCAGATAAAACTATAATAAACCTATAAAGTAATAAATACTATAAAAAATAAGATTAAAGTTCATATAACCGTACAATATTGTGAATATTTTGTTTAATGTCAACTATCACCACACCCCAGTTAACCATAATTCATCTACAAAAACTGAGTTTTCCAAGAAAAATTCTAAATCAATCATTCATCATGGTCATTTTTTGCACCATTGTAAATATAGGAAAAATAACCAGTGCCTAGTCAAAATTCGAGTAAAAACAAGAAAGGTAACGATATAATAAGGTTGACAGTTGATTAATTTTGAAAATCATGCCATAATTACTGTAACAGCGAAGATCTTCTTGCCCCAAAATCTTCTGGTCATAATTTCTCATTATTTTGAATACTCATCGTTGTTAGGCAAGAATATTGACGGTTGTGTGTGTGTTTCAGATGATCTGAGCTCCATCCGACGGTACCGCACGGCCTTCACTCGGGAGCAACTAGCGAGGCTGGAGAAAGAGTTCTGCCGCGAGAACTACGTTTCCCGGCCGCGGAGGTGCGAGCTTGCGTCCGCTCTCAACTTGCCTGAATCCACCATCAAGGTGAGTATGAACGATTCATTTAATCATTTAAGAGATACTGAATTGATTTAACATATTGAATACCACTTTGATTCCATACGGCATACTCCAGCATTATAAGCTGAAGATTTTGGCAAAATATTAATTGCAACAGACAAATTAATTTGTGCAATCAAACGTAATGCAATCATCTTACTGAGGTCACCGATGATTTTCTCACCCTCCTTAGCGCTGAAATGTCGTCGTATGTTATGTTTGTATGTTCTGCGTCTCATTGATTTCTTCATACCTTCTTAACACTATCTTTACCATGAGTTGGCATATACCTATTTTCTAAAAAGGGGTCAAAAGGACCCCTTTCGGTATTTAATTAGGAAAGAAATATAAATTGACCTATCTAATATGAAGTTAAAGTAGAAAAAACATTTATAATTTCAATATATTTGTTGAGGTGTTGCGTGATGAAAAGTAATTCCTCTGTGTTTAGTTACTAGAAAGTGCTAATTTTCTAATCCAGGTCTTCAAAACCATCTATTCTTCTACCAAAACACTGACTCACACGTCTTCTTACTAATAACCTATAATAGCTTCTATCTAACTGACTTTCGGCTTTGTCTTCTTGCTTCTTATATACATACATTTTACTAACACATATTTATTTCTATATTTATACCTATATCTATGAGCATCCCTATCAAGCTGTTACGTATTTAAATATAAATGTATGTATTCTCAACAATATTTATTCGAATCTTCAAAATGACCCTTTCGATAAAAGTAGGTATTATACTACATGCATACCTCTGAAACTCAAAAAAGAAAAAGATAATATTTACGATGATATGTTTTACAAATATGTCAAAATTAATTTAAATATCCTTATAAAATACGGTAATAATTTTCTTGAAGAAAATTAATGAAAAGTTTTCTCAGAAGGGCCAAAATGATCCCTTGGTAAACCTAGTGTTAATAACGGCGATAAAATTGAATATTTTAAAAACATTGAGCAGTTACTCAGAATTTTTCTGATAAACTTGGCTTCGTTGGTCACCAAAAATCACCGTGGTGCTATGAACGAACTGAGTGGTGGTCATCGGTGGTCCTCATGGCATTCAGCATGTTAACCCTTTATTTACCGACGGTGCTTTAAAGTACCGCTTAAATCCGGCTGATATCTTCACAATATGACTATTTTTTCTAACAGTATGTAAAAGAACACGAAGAACGTATTTCCAATAGAAAGCAGTAGATATAAACTAAAAATAAAGCTAAAAATTCTTTTATTATTAATTAAATTATTTTTATTAATTAAAAAAAATCTTTCTTTCTTCTTCCTGGGTTTATTCAGTACCAAAACTTAAGTAATGGTTCAAAAATAAATTTGAGAAATTTATGGTAAAATAATTCGGTAAATAAAGGGTCAATACGGTATATTATTTGAATACTAATAATTATATAATAAAATAATAATTATATTAAGATCTTTATTAATTACTGCAATACAAAAGTTGTTTAATATTATGTTGCAAAAATGTATATTGGTATTGTAAAATTGTATTGAATTGGTATTGTAGTGGTATTGTTTCTGTCATTATTTCATTTCTGACGCTCTACGAAAGGGTTCCTCTTAGAAAAACCTGGAAAATTTACAAAAATAACTTTCATAGGATGTTCGAAAGAGCAATGTAATTTCAAACTATCTTCGTCTATAATAATATGGAAAGAGTCACGCATTGAATTTCTGATATTTGAATCGTCAGCAATAATTAATTTAAAAGACAAATTACTTGGACACTAAAGCATTTCGTGTATTCCTTAAGTTCCTATATGGATTGTAAGAATAATGAATTTATTAGAACTTCAAGAATATCCAGAAAAGAATGTGAAATCGAATTAAGAGTATAAAGGAATTCTTATTATAAGGAGTTAACAGATTGTTGAAATTTCTACCAACATATATCGTTCCGAAATGAGCAATGGCATTATTTCAGGGCAATTGTCGGACAGTAACATTATTATTCTTGCATTATAAATTAATTTGTGTTTTAAATATTATATACAAAAAAAGCGATAAAAATCATCTGTGTTTTTAAAACTAGACATATAAGGAGTTTTGCGTAACTGCCATTTACTAAATCGCCCTTAACATACGTAAATATGTAAAAGCTACTTATTCTTCCAAATCTTTCCAATTTCGATACTGTCAACTATTGATAATAACAGCCAAGAATAAGGTACTACATATATTCTTTGGAATATTATAAGGCAAAAATCATTCTGATTGAATATAATTCTATATTGATTACAAAAAAAAAAAAAAGTCTATGCATTGGAAGTTGTTAAGATATTCTATCAATATGGGCGACATTGAGCCATTTTTATTAGTTATAATAAATTAAAAATTATCCTTCATTTATCATTGAATTTTCAATGTAAAGAGAAGGCAATATCACACTGGCACATTTATTGATTTCTTTTACCTTTTTCTTCTCAGGTTTGGTTCCAAAATCGGCGTATGAAGGACAAAAGACAAAGGATGGCTCTCTCCTGGCCATATACTGACCCACACTTCGCTGCTTACCTCATAAATGCAGCCTACGCCGGATATCCCTTGCCTCCACCATTTGCCGCCTCTTACTACGCAGCAGCGAGATATCCGGCACCACCCAGCACCCCAGCTTATCTCGCCAGGCCTCAACTGACGCAACCACCGCCTCCACCTCCGACACAACCACCTTTGCTTGCCACGGGCACATACATCAGAGCAGATGGTAGTCCTCCCTTCTTTGGACCTTGCGTTGATCCATGTAGGTGCCATTTGGTGGGTTTCACCCAACCTCGTCCACCTGTAGCACCACCTCAAGGTACGCCAACCCCTCCCCTTGGTGATACGCCTCCTCGCACCACTGTTACCACCCAGCAAAGAACACAGCTTTTCCAGCCCTACAAGACTGATCTTGATAGACCTTGAAGATGATACATCTGATGGACTCTTCCATTTAATGATCTCCTAAAAGACTGTAAGGACTCAGAGGGGAGGCAGGTGTGTCACACCACCCCGTGTGTTAAGTAATCACAATCGAGAACGTGCCATGTGCCCTTTCAGATGATTACTCATTCTCCTAAAAGACACATGGACACTGAACATAGTTGGTACAAAAATTAATACTGTATTCCACAGACCGCAGAAGGTTTACATAACGTTTTAAGCAAAATGGGTGTGAAAGAGAAGTTCAGGAATTTGAACAGAAATTTGAAGTTAGTGTATCTTAATCAAACCTGAATGCAGTTGTGAATTTTCTACAGATATTAGAAAGGAAAAAACAGATTTTAATAATTTAGCTGAGGAAATTAACTGCTTCAGCGGGCATGTTGAGGCACAATGACTTCTACTGTCTAACTATTTCAAACTTTTCATTTTGCAAGACTTTCTGTAAATCGTCCTTTAGAGAAGAAGTAACGAGAATCTGCCAAAATAGTTCTTTTGGGAAGAAAGGCCTTGTGCAAGACTGATGTCATTTCCAATTACGCAAGGGAAGCTTAAGTCTCAAGTCCGTCTTATCTTCTGCATCTTCTTTTATTGAATCGAGCTTTCCAACACTCCCTTTAGGAACAGTAAGGATTGAGCGCGAGGCCTAGTAGGCAACAATTCTTTCGTTTGCTTCGCTCCCTGTTGGTATCAAATAACTCTTTTTGTCATCTTGCGAGGTCGTCCCCCAAGAAAGAGTGTTTTCCTAGTCAACTCACATGGTGGATCGACCGGAGTGGTGAGTCGATTGTAAATACTGTACATCTTTGAAAGTATTCCTGTCTTCATTTGCACCCAATAAAAGTTGTTTTATTCATAATGATTCTTTGCTTTATTGTACATCAATTGAGAATCTGATTACAATTGGAAATTCCTGCTGGCGGGATGGGGAAACTAAAACTCTGCACTTAATCATTGCATCTAATCAAATAAATCTAAATTTCATAATAATGTAAATATTTGACATATTTGAAAAGAATTTACTCCAATAATCAGTATTTTGAGGGGTAAGGTTAGTAAAAGCGAAAATTATTTCATTTCTTGGAGCTCATTTCATGGATCAGACGTGCAGAGAAACACATATTCAGGTATTAATCAACTCGCATGGTGTGATTCAACGACGTGTTCACGTAAGTTTTTTTTTTTTTGTGTGTGTGTATGATTTTCCATCTTGGACAACTCATTACTTCATCATTATTTACTTTTTGAAATTTCCCTTATTTATAATAAATTAGGGTGTAAAAACATTTTCCTACTTAAAAACTTATTTAAGAGTGTATTTCTGTAACATATCGTTCCTAAAGACACATTGACATGAATAGTATTAGAAAAGGTGCTGAAGACTATTTTGAACGACTAAAATATATACATAAAAAAAAAACTTCTTTGATTTTTATTTCTTTAAATTAGTTACCGATTTCTTTAACTACAAGTAACTAAACGTCATTTGAATAAATGTTTTTTAAACGTCACTTTAAACAATAATATTCTTTCACGTGAATGCTAATGGTTGAAAAATAAAATAGAGTTAAGAAGAATAATGTTTCTGAGATTAATAAAATAGCTTCAGATATTTCTCAAAGCATTTATTAAATGTACTTGGACACTTAGTTCATGCAAGAAATTCAGTATTTAGGGGCTTGGAGTATTTGTTTACATATTCAAATGTCTGGGACAAAATGAATGTGTAGACAACTTATTTAATGTTAAATTATTATTTCAGAACTTAAAAATTTAACTGCTAAGAAAATTTCGAAAATTCGATTTCTGCCATCAGAAAGTGGAATAGTGCACTTACATAATGTTTTAGTATATCATCTTTATTGACATGATAGGTTTTTGCAGAATGTCTGGAACCTGGACTTGGAAAAAAAAAAGTTCTATATCAATTCTGAAATTAAATAAAAATTTGACTAAATTTCAATCAATGATTTGGGTTATCTTTATCACAGACAGACGGGCAGTTTTCAAAAATGTGTTTGTCGAACTCATTAAGGTCTAAAATATGGAGATTCGTCGAAATCTCGAGTTCGAATTTTCCGACGATTACTCTACTTTTTTGTATACTTAGCATACGAGAAAACAAAAATAATAGTCAATGTAAATAATTGATTATTCGTTATTTTGTACATTTCGATTGAAATGATTGCCTTTTATTTTCTCTTACACTATGTATAGAGGAAGTGTTGTAATTGGTTGAAAATTCGAACTCGAGATTTTGACGAATCTCCAAGTTTCTGACCTCCCTAAGTTTAAGAAGAGCGCAACATTTTTGGCATTACGTCTGCGAAAATGATGCTTTGACTAGACCGTTAAAATTTGGTATGCAGAATACGAACAAATTAATTCAAATTTTGAACGGAAACCATTCAAATCCAGAAAATCTGCCTGGCTATTCGAGTAGAAATGAATTCGATAGCTACAAAATGTAATGATTTTGGTTAATAAAATTTAGTGCACAAGTTTAATATCTGAAATATAGATACTTATCAAATTTTGAACCAAATACTTCAGATGATCGTTCTTTTATTGGTCTATACTTTCGTATACACATAAGTATAATAACTCAATGAATGGAATTTGATATGCTATTTTATGACTACAGTTTTAGATTTGTGTCAATCTGCAGCCAAAAATTCATTGAAAATATAAATTATCTCAACAGATTTAATAAGTCAACCATCTAACTCACCGACCCGCCCGAAGGCACACGGATTTAAACCATAGAACTGAATGACCGGACTGCCGCTAAAGCAATTGGCGGGAACTGTGGTTGAGTCCTAAGGGTCATCACCGTCCACGGTATAACCCTTCCCGTAGGAAGTACGTCCCGTCATCGATGGGAGGAGTTAGATCCCCCACCTATTAGTGTTCCCTCCAGGGTGGCGGGATCCAACCACCATGCCGGAAGCATCTCATCCTCATTTCGAGATGCCCCCCGGGGGTCAACAGATTTAATAAAACAAAATGCTAGATTCATGCTAAAGATATATATTTCGTAACTATTGTTCACTAATGTTAAGCAGTGATGAAGGTAATTGTCTTTACAAATCATGCCCTTATACACGGTCCACGTTTTTATGTAGAGTAAGAGGGATAAGACTTTTATTGTAGAGTATGCGAGAAAGTTTCAGGGAGACCATTCCATCTTGCTTTTCATTTTATTCAGATTAAAATTTTATTTCTAAAATTATTTGACATTCCTTCTGCTACGAAATTACATTCTTGTAACAACACAAAGCAAAGTTATTTTATAAAAGTATGTCTCAGTTTTTGTGCAACATTTTCAATTATTCGAGTTACGTGTAATAGTGTATTCTAAAATATTACTTTTTGGGTCAATAGTCTTGTAGAATCAACTGAAAAGTATTAGGATCACGAACTTTCTTATCTTTCAGTAATCTTCCATTGGGCATATTCTTTCATTAATATTTATAAGCAAAGTGAGAGACAAAGATAGAATCTTCTCTGGAAAGATATCGTCAGTATTTACTAAATTACTGACGATAAATTAAACGATCTTTTTTAGCAATTATTAATATCTTGCAATGAATAACAAAATGATAGTAGGATTTCTTTCAGCAGCAATTTAAAAGAAAACAAGGCACATCTTCTTATGTTGTTTTATGGATCTACGAGATTTTAGTTTTTCTTTTCAATAGTTTCCTGGGAAAAAGATGAGCAATAATAAGTATTTTGAAAATAAGATCAATAATGCTGATGGCATCTAAAACCTCATGAATGAGACAAAATTGAATTTTAAACAATCGAAGTTGAAAGATTTCGATGCACCAATAACCCACAGCAACGCTGGTAAACTTTCGAGTCGATTTTACATGTTTTTATACATTCGTATACAAGTAAAATTTAAAATAATGTTAATTATACCCTTAATAAAATTGTAAAAAAATTGCAAATATTGTTCCCATCAATTTTAAGCAGTTGAAGAAATAAATTTCCATTTTTTGAGAACGTGCACTCATGTCTTTTAATAAAGTTCTTTTTAAACTTCAAAAGCTATCATTCATTTTTCTTAAGTTACACTTGATGGGATTCATTTTATAAATGTTTTCTTAGAATAAAGACAAATGAGAACATTATAGCATGTAGATGTGAAGATACTGAGAATACGTGTTGAACATGAGAAAGTTTTACTGCTATAGGCCCGACACTTCATTCGAACAGAACTGATCCTGGTTCAAAATAACCTTCTTTTTTATTTTAACATCATAATTAGCTTGAAACTGATATTTTATTATCGTTGCAGTTGAAGAATTTATGAGGGAAATCTGGAAAATAGATAAAGTCAAAGCACTTATGTTTGAGAAGAGATACACGGAAGAAGGCACTAGTCAATCTTTTTACTCTTGGTTCACTTGCAATAATTGGTCAACTAATAATGACATCTGAAATGTGAGAAAATTCAGATATGAATAATTTGAACGATGTTACAATTAAGGATCCTTGTTTCTTCTTTCGAATATCTGAAACTTTCATCTATAATATAGCATCGGAAGCTGGTTTTAAATTTCGAAGTCTTGCATGAATGAATTAACCCTGTGCAATCGGATGGTGTCTCTCATTCAAGACAGTGCATCATTCTGACGTTTTATTTATTTATTTATCAATTTTGATTGTTTAAAACACCTACAGAATGTTAAAAAAGATGTCGATTAATTTTTCGGGGAAATTCGACTTAAAAAGCCCTTGTATTAGGTGAACAATTATACATCGAATTACTTTTTCGATTGCAAAGGGTTAAAAAATAAAGGTAGTTACCATTTTATGAATGAAGTCTCGTAAAAATTCTATGAATGAAAGGGCTATAGACTATATCTTTGTATTTTCATTTTTTACTTCTGACTCATATAATACACACATAATTATATATCAAGAAACGATTATCAAAAAAAAAAGTTTCATAATGAATGAAAGCATGAATATAAATGAATAAAAGTAAGACAGAAATTCTCTTTAGGATATTTTTTTTTATTTAATGCTTGATTGGCATAATTAATAAATAAATTCCTTTCTGTTATAACGTTTTAACTATTCATTCAGAAAAATTAGATTTGTGATTTTTGTGTGAAAAAGCTTGTTTTCCTTTGTAAATTATCAAATAATTTGAAATCAAAACTGGGGAAATCTGAAATATATATATATTAAATGAAGTAAAATATGATTTAATATAAATGCTATCTACTAATTTAGATCTATAGTTTCTTCGAGTTGCTTACTGTAACTACCGAATTATATGCAATATTAAAGTCTTAGTCTAACTTACATTTAAAAATCTTAGGTCTTTATTATCTAATTCTTTGTTTCATATTTCAGAGAACTACAACCTAAACCCTTCTTATATGAGATTATCTGCCCAAAATAAAAAAAAGGTGGTCTTCTTAAAATTCAACTATTAAAACTTATTAACAATTATTATTACTTAATTAATAATTATTATTTCGAAGCTGAATAAATAAAAGTTTATGGTATATAATTTATTAGTTAGCTCTATTTTTCAGATTTCGTATAGATAATCCACATACAAAGCAAAAATTAATAAAATGTTATTATAATATAGAGAAATTCTGTGATTAAAGCAATTTATATCAAATACATGGCGTATAAATACCGATTAAATAATTTCTTCTTTGGTGTAAAACTGAGTTTAATTTACAGTGATCATTTCCTTTTCGTTGAGACATCTCCATCTTCTGCACTTGCTCTTCTATTATTTTGGAATTTGTGCTTTTTAAAAAAATTTATCGTATACTATTGCTGTTCTTAATTGAGAAATAATTATAAATTTCATTACATGGTTCTTATGAACACTTTCGAACTTCACTTGACATTTTTGCTTCTTTCAGTGGAAGAATGATATATAGGAAATTTATCTTCAAATGCTAAAATACCTCAAGATCTTTTTCTACGTCTTTTATATGAAATTGTTTTTCTGTACTGTTTTCTTTTTCTGTTAAATTATTTACTTAAATTAAAATGTTGTCTTTTCTTGAAAAATTTTTTCATCGTTTTTTTCTTTATAACTAATTATGCTCATTATTTCTCGACGATTTCCTTAATTTCCCGGGGACACTATTTTTCACTATAGCTAAACTATTATTCCTTTATTCTAAACTATTATTCCCTTATGCTAAATCATTACTCTCTTTTTTTGAACTCTTATTCCCTTATTCTAAACTATTATTCACTTATTCTAAACCATTATTCCTTTATTTTAAACTATCATTCTATTATTCTTGAAATTTATTATAAGATGTCATTTTGTACTGATTTTTATTATTCCTCTATTCTTGAATTTTGTTCTAAAATAGCTTTTTGTGATGAAATTTTTCCAAAATTTTCGAAAAATAGTGAAAGAAAAGAAAAAATTAGTTTTGTATCATGAAATTTTCAGAATTTTTTCATTGCTTTTATATGACATCAATAGAGAATGCTTCTATATAAATGACAATTGATATTAATACTATAGAAAAGCTGCCAAATTGACGCTTAATCGATCAATAATATAACATGTCTTTCTACACCGCTAAGCTTTTAGCTGAGCATTGGCGTCTAGCAATTTTCATATGCACTTTTTCATAAAGAAGAAGTTTATATAATTTGGTATTCAAAATTAAATTTTATTGAAATATATCAGTTACTTATTAGCATGTTAAGATTGTAATAATTTTCAATTCATTCAATATTCAGAATTATTTAATTGCATGTTTGATACATCCCTTATCATTCGTCGTTTTCAGCTGCTGTGAGCTATAGTTTGTTAGCACCGAAATTTGAAAAAAAATCCAGCAATCTGTACAGACATACTCTATATCAGGCAATACAATCCACTAACACCAAAAATAGAGAAATCTGGAAAATTAAAGAAAACTTGAGAAAGGCTAAAGAGAACAAATGGATTAGATTAAATGGAATTAAGGCTGACATCGAAATATGTGGAAACCAGAAAACAGATAAATATGCAAAAAAAAAAAAAAAAAAAAAAAAAAAAAACGACAGAAAGATCTCATAGATATCGTATTTTCAAATATTTAGGATGCAAATTAAAAGAGAGATGACTATGCATTGACAGATTTAGATGGATCATATCGAGCAAAGGACGCATAATATGAAAATTAAAGCCGGAATCAAAAATTAGAAAACGAACATTTCACCCGTTGATGGTGCAAGTTATGTCGGAACATGGAAGATTTCCTGAATACTTCTTCAGATTCTGAAGGATACAAGACAGCACATGTATATGGAGAGAATAAGCTTTACTCAGCACTATATGACAGAATGTGTCGAAGAAATTAGAGGTAGACTCATTATGAATAGTAATTTTAACACAATATTACAATACCCTGGAAATTTAAAAATATTAAAAGAAATGATAGAAAATATTTCTAGCCTTTTACCAACAGTTTGAAGATTCTTTGAAATTTAGTTGGCCGTTGTTTTTTTTTCTCATGCAAAATTTGGATAGTTAATGAACATAACAGCTAGTCACAATAACCTCTGTTTATTAACCCCTATTGTTCTTAGTAATGTGCGTGTGGTAATGTGCTAGTTCTATAATTTAAAAAAAATGTACAGACATCTGTTCAGAAAACATGAGTGACTTCTGTATTTATAGGTCTCCATAAGATGCATCGATGAGATTTATTGAAGTAATCGATTATTCTGCCTCGAACCGATTTTTCAATGGCAGTGATTAGTATAAATCACATGTGTAATCTTCCCTTTAAAAAACTTCGGATGAGCTCGCATTAGAGAGAGGTTCTCCAATCCTCCTAGCTGAATTTTGAATGAATCCGAGCTAAAAGGGGGGAGTGATGGGACTTCATAAACGTCAGGATGGGCCTGATATTCTATTAATCTCTCGCGAGGCGCCAGGCAGGGGCGCTAAACGACACCCCTAATCCCATTAAATAATTTGTCTCCCTTCCCCGCTCTGCTTAATGGACCCTCCGGGATGTGTGTCGGGGCGGAAGAGCCCCATCTGGGCAGGGAGGGGGATTATCGGATGCGCTTTTCTCCTTGTCCCCCATCAACAAGTGCCCCCGCCGTTGGCGAGAGGATAGATCGATGGGGTGAATTCCGCCGCTGGAGTGTGATCCCCCCAGTTGGTTCCTGGTTCACTTTGGCATCTTTCCGGTCAACCATGTCGATTCGTCCTAGTCCTAAATAGTGAGGAGAACGAGCCATGCCAACACAAGCAAGGGGTCTTTCTGACTCCCTCATTTCTTTTTTGTTTAGAATTTTTAAGAATTGTATATAACAGTTTGCACTTGTTACTTCCTATGTCCTCATGGTAGAGCTATAAGAAGATTACAACACCTGAAATCAATGGAACAATACATCTCATTTTTTTTACGCTAGTGTTGGGGTCAAATTGTCCCCTGCGTGGGCTAGCGCTTCAGGTTCATTTAATGTAGTGGCAATGACAACGTACGGACTCACGTCCCTTTCAAGACAGAGATTCAAATATTTTCGCGCGAGTGTTCTTATTCACAGACAAAAGGATGATAGTTCAGATGCGGCAATATTTTGAGGAAATTTTAATCTGATCGAAAGTCATTAGAAAAGTAGTAGCATTCTTTTAGTGAAAGTCATTAGAAAAAGTAGCAAAGCTTTTAATGAAATGCATTTTCTTATAATGTGAATAATTTGTTTTGAAATTTATGTTAAAAATTCATTTTAGCCCAAATGAGGAACGATAAAAGTGTTTGTTTTTGAATATGTATATAAAAGTGAAGGACAAAAGTTATGAATTTTCAAAGTTGTATGTTTCAGCTTCTTTTTCCAAAACATTTCAAATGCAAACTATATGTAAAATATCGGTTTATTATCGGTTATTCTTTCAATATTTTTATACAGAAAGAGCTACCTACTTTGAACATAATAAGTTTTTTATGAATATAATGTGGAAAAAAGAAATAAACACAGAAAATATATAGGAAAAAGGGGCTAGGTTCAATTTTGGTTTTTGTATTAAAAATCGCATTTGTTTTCTAAATAGAACATCTTTGCATAAAAAAAATATTCTTATTCTTTGAACATATTTTATTTCTATACAAATAGCCAATAAGATAAAGAGTAAGTGCCTGACAATTTGAGGTCAAAATGTCTCCATGCATGGTGTGTATGTTAAGAAAAAGTGTATGTACTGAAGGGTTAAGTCTCTTATCGAAATAGGATAAATTTATTTATAATTTGGAGATGGTTGCTTTAGTTTTTCCCTCTTGAGTGTTACAGAAGCTATAACGGCTTTCTTTTCTTCAGTGTATTTAGTACATGTATGGCTTGATATGGATATCTTAAGACTAACGTCTACCCCCGCCCCCTTATAGTATAGTTTGATACATATGTTCTCGGAATTATCATAAAATTGCTTGTCAGTGAGTCTTACGCTGCTATAGAAGTCTTATGCTTGTCTGTGAGTCTTACGTTGCTCTAAAAGTCTTATGCTTGTTTGTGAGAATACTTACATGAACACAACAGCTAAAAATGTGAAAAATTGTTTGGATGGAATTCAGCTTATGGTATTAATACTAAAATAGCAGATCTGCATAAAATTGCGGAAACCCCTAAAATTATTTCCAGCAAAGGTATAGTTCATGCAATGAAGCTGATTGCATTCAGGTGCTCAGAATATTATTTTTAAAAAATTATTTAAAAAGAAATTCTTTACGGAACTTGTTACGTTTTCCGGTCCGTTTTGAATGTCATGAAAGACATACACAGCTTACTTCAAATTACGTGAAATGTAGGGCTGACAGGAAGAATATGAATCGAAGTCTAATTTTGAAAATACATGCATGCGAATTTTAATTAGAGAAAAGAGTGTGGAAAATAATGTTTTTCAAAGTATTATGAATATAAATAAATAAAACAAAAGGCAAAAATTTTCTTAAGAGTTTCACACTTTTTATATTTTGGCTTGTATAAATCTCATCTGTGGGCACTTAAAAAATGGGGATGGGGAAGTTTCGGTACGATGGTTGATTCTTGTCTCTCTGGTGGGTATAGAAAACGGTGTAGGGTCGAGTCACTTCTTGTCGATAACCGGACATGTCTTCTACGGAGAGGTTGTATCGAGGACTGTAATGGCTATTATGACCCATCATTCGATTTAATATCCTGCTTTCGGGTGAATTGAAGTGGCTCAAATGTATCTCTGATTTATATTGCATTGTATTGGCCAGATTTCTTTGTCTTGGTTATCTCGGTTTGCAACTAGAATAAGTTCTTTCCTTAAAATTTTTTGCCTCCAAAACTTGTAACTTTTTCCTAATTAACTGAAATCTTCTGGCCGGCTTACAATTTTGGTTTGCCGGATTTAGATCTGGAGCAAGAGATTCTATATTGGCTATTGCAACTTAATGAGCTCATCCAATCACGAGAGCCGAATACTGCATTGATATCAATATCATCTACTTTCCAAATCTAATCTTCAAGTGAGATCGACAGGACAACTTGAAACATCTTGATCCATTTTCACTCAAACAACTTGATCCATTTTTAGCATTTTTTTTTCGGTTGCTTTTTGGAAAAGAGTGAAGAAATTTGCATTTTATTTCTGAATTCTGAATTGTACCGAAAATTGAAAATTTTAAATTGAAAGGAGAAAAACAGAAAATCGTATAACTTCAAATACAAAGTGCTATTGCCTTTAAAAAAAATGATTTGCCTTCCCTATATGAAAACAAATCTTTACTGCCATCAAATAGAATTCTCGAATAAATACTTCTGAATGAGATATCATGAATTATGATTTTATTTTATTTTTCTGTAATGATAGAAAATATAATTTGATAAAATGTGTTTTTTTCTGAATGCATTCAAGATTCTTATTTTGTCTTTACTTTCATTAATTGCAGAATTCATTTAAAAATAGTTTCCCTTTTGATTCGAATATTTCTTTGAAAGCAAAATTAGACAAAATATTGATTGATTATTGATTTATTTAAAACAATATTATAACAAATATGAGAACATACAAATTTGTTTTTTTTTTATATAAACCACTTATTTCTTGCTTATGGAATGAAAGCAAATTGATTAGTTTAAATTTTTACCTATTAAGGTACAGAATGAATTAAAACATGCAATTCCCCTTTATCGAACCAAACCGAACTTAATTTTCTTTAAATCAGTTTCTTTCTAAAAAAAAGTGTACATATAAAGGAATCATTATTTTTCAGACGATTTTATTAATACATCTATACAAAAAAAAAAAAAAGCAACGAAATTTTTTTTACCAAATCATCTATTACCTTAATTGCGAATAAATTGCAATTCTAATTAATTATGCATTAAAAAAAGGGCCAAGATTCGAAGTGAGGGGTTATAAATTCATTATAATGAGTCCACACGTGTTCTGAAATCCAGGTTCCCCAAAAGTTCGAACGCTGCGAAGAAGAAAAGAGGCGAATGGAACACAGCGAAGCAGCCCTGATCCCCGTGTCAATTATTCCCGCGCCGAAGCATTGTTTCGATGCTTCCCTCTCATTACCCGAGACAAAGGAAGGCGCCGAAGGAAATGCAAATTTGCCCTCTCAATGCCCTTAATTGCTCATTAACGACATGGTTAATTAAGAGACTAATTAATTAGTCGAGCCTCCTAATGACGGATTAGAGAGACTCCCTGATTATGAGCGTCTTGCTGCTGCTGCCGTTTTTTCTTTCTTCTCTGTTATTATTGGCTTCGTCGCCTGTGTTCATGGTGCGGATGATTCTAGTTTCCTGCTTAGACTTTCAGTTTTAACTCTGGAAAATGGGGAGATTTTGCTTTTCGAAAAGTCGGCGGTAGAGTGAATAGTCACCCTTCTGTTTAGGATGGAAATAACATGCGGATTATAAGGGATTCTACCTTTGTTTTTATGGATTTGTTGACGAAGGAGCGTAGGATGCTGTTTACTTAAAACTTCCTCTTTTAAAGGGAGTTTTAATTCGAGGATTAAATTATTTTCTTTCACTTCAGACCAAAACGCAGTCACAATGTGAAGATTATTCGTTCCTGTTAGAGAGAATTAATCTATGCGTTAATCACAACTCGCAAACTTGCGACAAAGCTCGATTATTGAACCTTTTCTATTTACTACTACCTTTTCGATCTGTACATTCTAGCCCGAGGAATGTCTCAAGCTTTGAACTGTAATGATACATGCAAAAATATTGTAAACAAACATTAAATAATTTTAGCTAATGTTGAGCTAGTTCAAATATCTTATAAAATGGACAATTAGTTAAGGAGCAAAATCTGTTCAATAACGAACTTCTTTACCCATCTTTCGTTATCACGAATTTATTAC
>JAPMOR010002966.1:0-10835 GCA_026543865.1 Argiope aurantia | reverse complement strand
ATATATATATATATATATATATATATATATATATATATATATATATTCTACAGTCAGGAAAAATTATTAATGAGTAAAAATCCTTTTGATTAATGATAAAAGCTAATTTATAATAAAATTAGTTTATGGCCATATTTAAATTTCCAAAATATACTTTATTATAATTTATATCGTCGAAAAATATTTTAATAAAATTTTTTAACCATTTTTCTAGAAAGATTACATTTTTCAAATTATTTCTAGTCGACTGAGATGCAAAAGACTTTATTTTATTTTTTGGTTTCTATGCGAAATATTATTTATCATAAAAATATAAAAAATAAGATCGGAAATTTATATGCAAATTAACAATTTCAAAATCATGCAATTATTTAATGTAAAAATGAAGGAAAGAAATTCGTGGAAGGGTGAAGGCTAAAATATTACAATTATTTGAATGCACCATGAAGATTGAAACAAACAAACCAATTTAATAACTTAATTTGAATCGAGTTTTAAAAAAAATACAAAATTCAATTTCAGCTAAAATTAAAAATCTTAAATAAAAGAATATCAAATGGAATTTCAAGGACCATTATTTTATAATTTTAAATGACAGGCAAAGATTTCAGTTTATAATTTGATAATAAGCATATTAAATGCCATATTATTAAAATATTATATTAAAATGTGGGATTCTAAATTAAGTTTTAAATCTTTTTTAAAAGAAGAGATGCACTTTCAGTGCTTAACAGGAAGTCTCAAAACCTCATTTCTTCTTATAAAAATAAAAATATATGAAATATCATCTTAATTTTTTATTCTTCATTTTATAAAAATTGTCCTTTTATTAAAAAAATAATATTATTTTCTTTAACTAGTAAACTCCAGATGATAAATGAGTTTCTTCAAAAATGGAAATTTTGGAATCAGTTTAAGCATCGAGGCCATCTGCTGGATTTTTAACATAAAATTACATTAGAATAATTCTTTTATTACTTTGACAATCTGCATATTCGCTAGGTCAATGAGTGAAGCGTATATTTATCTTATTACAATTAAATATGTTATTACTAAGATAAACTTTCAGCAATTTGTTCAGAAGAAAGTAATATCCATTCTAACGAATGAAATAATTTTTTGGTGGTTTTTTATTCATTGATTTCTAATATTTCTATAATCATAAATGAATTCTACAGTCATTTGTGTTAATTAATAAAATTTAAATCAATACTGGATTCAACTACTTTCTACAATTAAATCAGCATACAGCAAAATCAAATATTCTTTATTTAGCAAGATTTAGTGTTCTTCAGAATAGAGCATAAGTTCTTTTCTTCTGCCTTATATATTTTCTTTGTCATCAATTAATTTATTTTCTTTTAGAATTTAAATAATCAACAAAGTGATTAATACAATATCTGTAATTATGAAATAATTAATGAAGTGATAAACTCAATGTCTGTAACGTTAAGTATAGTGCCTATATTATCTGTTTCTGAGAATAGATGTAAGTTTGTATATTTCATTATTAAATTTTCTGTAGAAAAATACACATATTTTGGATAGAAAGTGTAATTAGAAAATTCAAGGAAAAAATTACTTTTTATTAAATTGTTTATAAACTTTCTCCCTTTAGTTATTAATACTTGTTAATTTAAAATGCATTTTATGTAGAAGAAGAAAGATCAGCATATACACAAAGATAAAGCCAGTGGTGTGGTCTCTCTAGAACTTTCTCGGATATTCTCCATTAAAAGTCTTGTTTCCTTCTTCCGCAATGGATTATGGACCTTGGATTACGGTTAAAATTACGGATATAGGTCATTATATTTTCATTGGATCAATATATAAAATACACTTTTTGGACCACTTTTTTTCGGCTGATTTAACGCTAAAATTTGAGTTCAAACTTCAGTAGTAATCACAAAACATAACCGAATTTCATTGATTTAAGTCATTCCTTTAAAGAGATATTGCATTCACGTTTTTCAAAGTATCTGAGAGACAGACTGTCTATCATTTGAGGAGTTTGGTTCCTAATTAAATAAGCATCTTTATTTAAGATGATACATTTTCTTATGAAATTTTGTTTACCTATTAATTTGCCTTTTATAATTAATGGAGTTCACTTTTACTCGAACAGCCAGCCAGGCAGATTTCTTGTGAATAGGTTTCGTACAAAATGAGATAGAAATCTACAAATTTGATTCTAATTTTATATATCATATTTCAGCTGTCTACTCAAAGTATTTTTAAATGATCGTGTTCAGAAACAGACAGACTGAGTGACTGACAGACAGAAAAATATGATGCAAGAAATGTATTTTTCAGACTCAGAGTGATCTGAAATGTGAATATTCTTCAAATTCGAATCTTTTGACGATAACCCTTTTTTCCTCTGTACTCCACACATGTGAAAATAAAAATACATACATTTGTTCTTATATTATGACAATTATTTGACAAAATGATCTTTCTCTGTTGGTTCTGTTCCCTTTTTTTAGATGAGTACTTGATTTCTGCAATTTATTCACAGTTACTAGATTAATTCCCTTTATTGCCTACCTTAACTTTGAGATTCATCAGCACTTTTAGAGAGTATATAAAGAAAAACGATCCCTGAAGGCAATGCCTTTAACCAATTAACCCTCCGTACAACACAAAGTTCCAACAATGTTTTCAACTACTTTCTGTTAGCAGACAAATAGACGCCAAAGGCATAGGAACTTCACTTAGAAAGAGTTAATTTTCTCCTCAAATGAACAGGTGAATCCTTTTTCTCCTTTTTTCCTTTGCTTCTTGTTTACAGTTAATTAATTATTCCAGAATGCAGCAATCTGTACAAAATAGAAGTAGATATTGTCGTAAGAAAATTGAAGCCTGTTTTTTGCATGGACGAATACGTATTATATTTTTAAAAGGGAGGGCATATACAATCTTTATATCAAAAAATATAACAGGAATTTAAATTTCTTAAAACGTAATGTTAAAAAAAATTGATTATAACAATATTCTTTTATTTGCAAGTTTATAAGCAATTTTCTTCATTTATTAAAGTTTAACTTCTAAAAACGCATTATAAGAATAAAGTACAATTAATTTTACTCTTTTAACTTTTTTTAAAAAAAACAATACACAATTCATTCAATAACTATTAACTGTTTTGCTGATAAGTTCAAGTTTGTTCATTGCCATTTATCGAATGAATTTTTTTTTATGATTTGGCAAGAGGACTATTAAGAAAGCAGTCAAAAAACTCATAAAAATCTGTCTTCTCAGGATTTACTTGTTTCGATGGATAAATATTGTTTTGAAGTCATGTGATACTAGAAAACTGATGGTGTCAAATTCAACATTTCCAAGTATCAAATAGAAAAAAAAAATGAATCTGACATCTATCCTCTTATTACGGCTGACTCACCACAAAATTATAAGCCTAAAAAGGTAAATTGGGTACTGGATTGGACATTGGATTGATCTGGCGAGTTTTAAAATAATCTTCAATGTCAATCATTCATACGATTTTTTCCATGTATAATATCATTATTGTGAAGAAAAGTAAACGAGTAAAATTGATATTATATATATTTTTTAAAAAAACGTTTTTATTTTCTATGTGACTGTGATTTCTCTAACATCTATAATGATGTGGCTTATCAGAGGATAATTCAAATTCTCTCAGTGAAGAAAATTTTCGAAAATTCCATCCGAAATATAAAAAATATATATATAATACTAAATATTTGTGTATATATCACTGGAGACTTGAGTCATGTTTAAAAATATATTCATTTTCTGAGTGCGGCTTTTGTCATTATTCAAACTGCGAAAGCACGGCTAGATTGAAAATTAAAAGAAAGGAATTAGGCAATAGAAAAAGCAACTAGTATTAAAAGATTTTCAGGTATGTGAAAAAAGAAGTAAAACAATCAACCGAGAAACAGTTAATTAATTATTCCGAAATGCAGCAATCTGCTCAAGACCGAATTAAGTATTGAAGTAAGAAAATATGCGAACCTTTTTATTTATATAAATGAATATGAATTCCATTTTATAAAGAGAATTTGTAATTGGTGTGCATCTACAATTCTTATATAAGTAACATTACAGGGACTTGAATTTCTTAAAGCACAATGATAAAAAATTAATTATAACAATATTCTGCTACTTTTTACTTATAAGCCGTTGTCTTATATTTGTTAAAGTTTAACTGTCTAAAAACGCATTATAAGAACAATTAACTACAAATAATTTAATACTCGTTACTCCTTCAACTTTCTTAGAAAAGACAAAATTTCTCCAATAATATATAATATTGAAGAAATATATTTATATATTACTTCTAATATATTTAAAGTTGTTCATCGCCATTTATTGAATGATCTGTTTCAAGAAGTTTCTTTCTTTTCTGATTTGGCAAAGAGATAATTAAAAATCCAACCATGACACTCCTAAATCTGCCTCCACAGGATAGATTTATTTGAATTGAGGTAAACAAACGGTTTTAAAGTCATGCGATATCAGAAAACTAATGAGGCTAAACTCAATATATATGTCTTAAAGTCTCAAATCCAAACAAAAAAAATATTTCCGGCCTGTATTCCCATATTATGGTTGGTTCACCATAAAAATTATAAGCCAAAATTGGCTAATTAATTCAACCAGAGATTTTAAATGTATTTTCATTACCAATCGTTTATCCGATTTTCATCCGTTTATGATATAGTTGTCGTGAAGAAAAATAAACGAGTGAAATAAATATTATCTCTTTTATATTTTTAAATAACATTATTTTTATTGTCTTTATGGTTTCGATTTCTCTGACATTCAGTATGCCATGGCTTTTACACGGGAATAATTTAACATTAAATGCATGATTATATGTTTTGAATTTTAAAAAATTCAAGCATGAATATGATATATTTATTTTAAAAAAAGTTCCATGTAGACTTTCGGCAACGTACAATATTTCACAAAAATCGAGCTTGTATTTAATGTAATTTTTAAATGCAATATGAAACATTCATAGCTTACCTGACAACTGGTGAGAAGTAATTTTTTAACAATTAGATTAGATGAATAATTCATTTATAGGAACTTGATAATAGAAACTATCTCTTCAAGTGACACACTGAACTTCATCACCCACCACATTCAAGTGTTAAAAAAAAAAAGAAGAAGAAAAAGATATAACTTATCTGCCAATATAATGTCAACTTTTTTCTTTCATACAGGATTTATTTTTTATGGTTATCAGCAGGCTTTTGAATAAAATTAAGTGGAACTGGATGCAGAATTGGCAACAATATGCATTTAAGGGTTAAATGATATTAGCAAAAAATATTATCAAACATGAAGCCTAAATATGAAAAATGTAATGTTGAGTAACTGAAAACTGAACTTAACTAACCCTTAACTGAAAAAGTGAAAATTTAGGATTTAACTGGAGAGGTGCTGTGTAGGAGACCGCATTTTCTTTCCACTCAAATTAAATTTCCTAATGAAAGTATTAATATAAAAAATCTATCAATATATTCTGCAGATATTTTTTTTATATATAAATATGCTTTAGAAATTTTTCAAAATATATTATCACTGAAAAAAAAATTGCGTTTGTACATACATTTTGTTCTCAAGTTACGTGTTGCAATAAATAATATTCTTTAAAAAAATATATTACATATTATTTATTAAATCATATTTATTTTTCTAGTATAAAAAGGTATATAGAAAACAATATAAATAAAAATGCAACAATAGTATGAAAAATATGAAAAAATTGACAATGGGTAAAACTGATCTTTTTTATTGGCATCATCGGCTTTCGCGGGCTTTTTAAACATACAGGTTAAGTACAAGTATAAAAATCAGCCTATAAATACTGTAGGTATTTCTCTTGGTATATTAATATATTTTAGAAATTTTCTAAACACATTTTTACGAGAAAAATTATTTATATTTGAACATACACATCAGAATCTGCCGAATGAGAAAAGTTTTTCTGTACAATTATCCTCATCACTAAAATCCCTTTCCGCTTCATTTAAATGTCTCTGTAGTTCTGCTTTATAACGAGGATCAGTAGGCTCGATGATGTTTCGAGCACTAAGTTTTTGAGCCATCTGCTAAGCCTTGTATGAAACCGGAACACTAAAAGGGAAATGCAGTCTCATTGACGTAGAAATTAACTGAAATATTTTTTAAAAAGCGTCCGCTGAAACCGGTTGAAAAATTGCACATGCAGTAAAGGTCTCGAAACAGGAATCTACAGAGTGAATCCATTCGATTGAGCTAAAAATAGAATAGGGGTGACCAAAAGTCCAACTGTAGCGGGCTGATAGACCGCACCTCCACTGTTAAGAGTTAATGTTTATTTCATTGCATTTCGTGTCTTATATAGAAATATGTTTTTTTTTCGGGCAGTATTTTTTATTGTTCAAATAACAAAAGCATTGCCAGGTTAAAAAATTTTTAAAAAAATACGGAACCACATATTTGCAAAAGCAACTAGCAGGAAAAGACTTTCAGGTATGTAAAAAGAATTCGAAAAGCGACGATAAATAAATATCTGATAAAAACTTGAATAAACAATTGGATGATCTAGAAACACGAACAGTGAAGCCAGGGATGGTGGAAAATTAATTCTTAATTCTAGATTTCATGTTTTATTTTAGCAAATGAAAGTCTTAATATTTTTTAAAGTAAATATCTGATATGACTGAAATTATTTATTGATTTTACAAACCGTGAACAAGTAATAAATATTTATTTTCCTTCTTTTTTTTATTTCAATGCCACCAAAAAATTCATATTACTTTTTTGTATAACAAATATTAAATATTTTATTATTATTTTATTTGAGTAAAACAGGGATTTAATTTAAGGTGATTGAAACTTGTTAGAATATACCGTTTTTGGTTCGTAGATTTTAAATTTAATTTTTATCGCTAAAATGTAAATGTAGAAAATAAAAATGGCAGTTTAACGTTATTGAGTTTTATACGAATAAAACCGCTTTTATATTGGAGCCTTAAGTTTTCAATTTGTAAGTAATCTAATTCGAGTAAATATTTTACAACAATAAAAAACGATGAATAAAGTGCTGTTACCACTCGCCGATTATTTTTAAACAGAGATGTATAAAGATACAAAGTAATTGAATTTCAGATAACTATCGGTGGAGTGATAATGATTTTTTTAAATTTTTATTTATCTTGATAATCCAGATCGCCGCTTTATTTTGCAGATGAATATCTTAAAGTTATTTCCTGCTTTAACTCTATCAGTTATTTTTCATTTGTTACATATATCTTCTGAAAAACAGAACATGTATTTGTTATTAAATACATTACTTCTTTTAAGTTGACGCAACTCCACGACGTTTGCCGTATCAATTTTGTCAGATATTGTTTTTCGCTAAGTATACTTTGTTTTATAGAAATATGATTTTTCATTTATAAAGAAAACAATTTATCTGATTAAATAAATGTTAATGATTGAATCATCTTCCAACTCAATTTTTAAGAAACGAAAAAAAAAAAACTTAATGAATAGATAAACATAAAAAATATTCTTAATTGTTTTTATATTGAATGTATATGATGTATTTGCACGAATTTCTTCCGAAATTACCAATATCACAACATGCAGACATTTCTTTTAATCAACGATCTCTTTATATCTACAAACGAATTAATTAGTGAATTTATTATTTCCCGATTTATCTGATTAAATAAATGTTAATGATTAACTCATCTTCCAACTCGATTTTTAAGAAACGAAAAAAAAAACTTAATAAATAGATAAACATAAAAATAATTCTTAATTGTTTTTATATTGAATGTATATGATGCATTTGCGCATTTGCACGAATTCCTTCCGAAAGCCCCAATATTACTACATGGAGAAATTTCTTTTAATCAATGACCTCTTTATATCTAGGAACGTATTTAGTTAGTGAATTTATTTTATATGAGGAATGACTTCAAAATATTAACAAAATAATTTATTAATTATAATAAGTGCAATCCACTTGTAAAATATTAGTTTCAATAATTAGCTTTTCAAAAAAAATGAAAAATTCAAATTCAAAAACCTAAACATGGGACAATTATTTGTGGCATTTAAAATAATATAGATTAGATTTTCTCAATTTTTTTCACTACAAAATGATGAGAAGAACAATTTAAGAGAAATATATTAGAGTACAATAAATCCTTAGTTTCGTAATTATGATAGCCAGTCGGTTGAATCGATATGAGTCGGTTGAATCGATTAAATAACGTTTAAAAATTAGTTCTAAGAATTTATCAAAGAAAATTTTCATTTGTAAAACCACATTTTTTTAGTTCTTTTGCGACTTCCAATTCATGAAAAAAGAAAAAAATAATCAAGCAGTTTGGAAGAATTTATAAGATAAAAGTTACAAAAAACACACACGTATAATTGGATATTTTCTATAGAATTATAACAAAAATAATAAATATAAAGGGATAGGAAATAAAAATTTTCTCTGAAGCTTTCTATTTAATTCTCTTACACATAATAACATGGCCAAAAGTACCATTTATGCATTAAGAAGGAACATAAATGAAAAGACCAGCGATTTCGTTCGCGTGGAAATTTTGATGTGTATGTGTGAGAACTGACTGTCTGATCAGCAATCAGTGTCTAAAATCGCCGGCGTGCAAAACGACAACACCACGGATGTCCTGAAATCTGCGGTTGAATGTCTCTAATGCATGCTTGTGCGCCATTGTGCACTCGTCCCATACTGTTAACTTGCACTTCTGCAAAAGGACTCCCCAGGCCGCTGTTTTTGGTGACGTTGCATGTTGAGGTATAATCGCTTGCAAGATTAAGAGGCTATTTGCAAACGGAATTTGCAGTCTTGCAGCAATGCCCGCGGAAGCTACAGCCAGATCTAGTATATTGAGGTAATTGCGTAGTTGGGCTAGCAGAAGAATCAGCACAAACGTCTTACCCGTACCCCTCGTGCTTCAAGAAAGAATAATCCCTCCTCTCCACTATTTACTCGGCGTAGAATCATTTCGTAGACTTGACGCTGCTTGAGAATTAAACGTAGTGTCATATCTATCTATCTTATATATATATATATATATATATATATCCTGAATATCTGTATTCGTCAACCAACTAGTTTTTGGGAATATTGGTTATATTATTTACAATTAAATCTATTAATTAATGTTAACATAATTAATGTTAATGATTCCCCTAAGCAATTCCTTTTAGGAGTCAAATTATGATAGGCATCTAAATAGCGCTTTTTTAATAGCCTTATATTTTTATTGATTATAAAAAAAAATCTAGCAATCTCCATGATATCATTGCGCTACTAAAAAAGTAAATTTAAAATAGTTTATTTTCTAATTTTATGGCATTCTTACTTTATATTATGTGAACTCATCGATATTAAACTCACGGATAAATTGCCGAAACTAAGAAAATATTTGCAAGCAAATTAAATTGAAAAAAAATTAAAAAACACTTTCAAAACTTTAAAATTAAGTAAAAAATAAGTTTGTCCGTTCTCTATATAAAACACCCTAATAAGGGCCTTAACACCATAATGCTATTAAAGAGGTAAATTTAATATAGATTATCTTGGTATTTTATGGCATTTTTACTTTATTTCATGTAATGCAAAGTACACTGGTGTGCAAAACGTAAGCAACAGGTATGTTTTTTGCCATAACTTCACGAGAAATCATCTGAAAGACATGAAATTCAGAAATGAGACACAGCATTTTGTGCTGAAAGAATGACAAAGCATAGTTGCGCAGAAATGAATACAATGCATACAGTATGGAATCAAACAAAAAAAGGCTTTATTGAACTCATAGTACCGTTACACATGATTGTCTATCCAAGAGGAAGAACAGCAAGCAGATGTTCCTTAGTATGGAATATGCCCTCCCCTTACTGCAATGGTTGCTTCGCACCGTCTCCCCATACTCAGCAGCAGATTGTCCAACAGTTCTGGAGGTAAGAGTGCCCATTCCTCAATCAGCATCTGTTAAGTTGGCGGGTGTTCCCAGGAGGATGTAATTGTGTCGCAAGGCGTCTCCCCAAAGCATCCCACACATTTTCTATTGGATTTAAATCAGGGGAGCATGCCAGCCAATCCATGCGAGTGATATCTTCACTTTCCAGGAGCTCCTCAACAGCATGAGTCCTGAGTGGCCGTGCATTGTCATCCATAAAAACAAAGTCTGATCCAATAGCACCTCGGAACAGACGCACATGGGGAAGGATCACCTCCTGACAATAGCAATCTCTAGATACAGAACCTCTGTCGAATACGTGGAGCTCAGTCCGCCCGTTCATCATAATGCCTCCCCAGACGACAACTCCAGGACCACCGAAACGGTCTCTTTCCGTGATGTTACTGGGATGAAACCGTGTCCCGACCTCTCTCCAAATCAACTGGCGTTGGGAATCGCTTGTGGCACTAAAACGACTCTCATCTGTAAAGAGGACACGACTCCATTGATGAGATGTCCAGTTTTTGTGCTCCCTGCACCACTCTAAACGGTGCCGCCGGTGGGAAACTGTCAAAGGGATGCAGCGTTCAGGACGGCAGTCGAATAGGCCACCTTTACTAAGGCGTCTGGACACAGTAAAACGCGACACTTGTCGCCCCGTTGCTGCATACAGTTGCTGAGCAATGGCGCTTGCTGACTGGTTTCGGGTTCTATTCGCCTGCAGGACGATATGTCGATCATCCACTGCAGTTGTTTTCCTGGGGTGGCCACCACCAACCTTTCTCACAGCTGTACCTGTGGTTTGGAAGGCTTTCCAAGCGCGCGAAACGACACTTTTGTTGATTC
>JAPMOR010002965.1:51176-64058 GCA_026543865.1 Argiope aurantia | reverse complement strand
TATATATATATATATATACACTATATGGCATAAAAGATATCATAAGCTCAGAAAAAGAGTACCTGTTTCCCAGAATATTTTAAGTAATCTTATTTATAAATTTGAATGGTCTTATTAGAATCAATTTATTATGCATTACAAAATTTCATTTGTAATACAATCCTTTCTAATTTGCAATGAATTTTCCAAACATTTAAAATCATTACAATTTTTTTAAACAAGATATTAAAATTCTGTTCAATTATGATCTTTAAATTTCATATCACATATATGAAGAATAAATAAAGCTTTAAAAATTGCTCACCTGTAATTAAATATTTATATTTTAAAATAAATTATTTAATTGTGCAAAAGTACTTCTTTAAATAACATACACAAGAAATAATATTTTGATTTCGATAATTATAATCTTTATCAAAGGAAACCAAACTCAATTAGTTCAGTTTCTAAGTATGAAAATGAAATGAGCCTTTCAATTATATTTCTTCCCTTTTCACTGAAAAACTCAGGAGCATTTTAATTATTTATTTAATTCTCCTAGAAGTTAAAAGATCTTTTATTCAAGATTTGACCATGTAAATGACATAGTCTCCCAACCAGAAATACAAACATTTTCAGTTATGAGGATAAAAAAAATTAATTAACTTCGATGCGGAACATAAATCAGAAATTAATCTAAAACACTGTGAAGGAAAACAAAGACAATAATAGAAAACAAAAAGAGAAATAAATAAAGAACACTCGCATTGCACTTTCAAAGTTTAAGAAAAAGGTCGATATTTCAATTTCGAAAACAAACTCCTTTACGAAAAATAATTCGAAAATCTTTTCAATGAATTAAAGCGAGGAGAAAAAAAATATTCCTTTTCTAAACAGCGGGAAAATACCATCATAATGGATTTTGTGTGTACCGTGTTTTTTAGTATGAGTTAATTTATTGATACAGGCAGCGATGTCGCTTTCACCTATTGAATAAGTCTTTTTAATGAGTGCGATCTTAACGTAATTCAAGTTCGAATAAATATCGTTTGCGCTTATTTTCTGTAGAAGAGAAATGAAGGGAAGAAAAAAGAATTAATTATATTCTGAAAAGTATTCGAATGAGTTACGCATAAATGAATAATTATAAAAGACCGTATACTCCATCACAGAGCTTCTTAGTAAGATGTCACGCTCATTTTCTCTTTATAAATGTTAAATTAAATGTATGCCTGATTTTCGCTGTTATTTAAATCGATATCAAAGAATCTTATTCTGAAACATTCCTTTTGTACTTCTTGAATAAATCAAGCGACTGGAAACATTCTTAACGATTTTTTCTTTGAAATGCGTTTAACTAATAGAGAGATTTTTTTACTTAAAAAATCTTTAAAACATCCATAAATACTTACAATTTCTTTTGACTGTCATAATTAAAAGAAATAAGATATGAATATTAATTTTAAAATCTGAAATATATCATGTTTCTGAATGATTGTATCTCTTGTCTTTAAAAAAAGAATGATTTACTTATTACGATTTTCATCTCACAGATTATTTCTGCTCATTTAAATTTCTTTTTAAACTAAATACAAATTAAATAAAATGTTCATTTTACAACTTTTAAAAATAAATTAATATCATGATAATTTTATGTTTTTAAAAAAATTCAAAAATGCTTTATGCAGTCTGGTAAGATGTAATTTATTAAATAAAAATAAATCCTAATTTAAGAGTTTTAAATATTTAAATTTAAGAGTTTTAAATATTTAAAAGGCAAAATGCTTTCTAATTTCCCTCATGAAAAATGAGTACCTAAAATAAAATATGCTAAAAAATATGCTAAAAATATGCTAAATTAAATATTATTTAAAAACTATTTAAAACCAAATATTTATTAGTACTATTAGAGAGAATTAATTAATTAATAAGTTACTATTATTAGCAAAGTAATTAATGTTTACACCTCTAAATAATTTGATTATATTTTAATATCAAAAATTAAAAACTTTCTTATTTTATTGAAAATAAGAATAATAAAACAAATAGAAAGAGCTGCAAGAATTTTTATCAGTGCAAATCAAAGTCCTTGAGAATGAATTCAGTAATATAATTAAAAAACACACTTCGAGAAATTTATCGTATTCTAAAAGATTCTATAGCTGTAGAAATGATGGAAGTAAAACCATGAAAAAATAATTGCAAATGAAGTTTTTAAGGCAAATAGCGAATAAGTGCATAAATTTTAAACAGTTTACCAAGATTTGCGTCATTAAATAATCTATGTGGTTAATTTCGTTATGAAACCATAATGAAATTCTATTTTCGCGTCTCTGACTAAAGAAATTTAATATTTATTATTATTTTTATGTATTTATTATTATTTTTATGATTCTTACTCAGGAAGTTAAAACATCGAAAATTATTTAAAGATGGAAAAGTTGTATTTAAAAAATAAAATTCGTCGTAATGTGTAAGACACACCATGCTTTTATGATTTTGTGTTTTGTCTTTCGGATTTGTGAGGAATCAATTATATTTTATATTTTTGTATTCTATAAATGCATACTAGTTCCTTTTTTATATTTTCTTCTTTTTAATTTTCAATGTTTTATAATTTATTAATTGATCAGTTATGATGTCCTAAAGTAAATTTTTTTCAAACTTACTATCAAATACATTCATTTTTACGAATTAACTAAATTAGAATTATTTTAATAAATTAGCAATTAACACATTTTTGAAAGTATTAAAATAAATGAACATACCCAGTACATTAATAAGTAAAAGTTCTGTATATTAGTCAACATTCACGTCGTCACATTTCTTTTCTAGCCGAATGACCTAATCATTCGAATTTTCACATTACCTCACACCTTTTTAAGCTAAATTACCTCACATTGCATCATTCTCATTTTTACATTACATCACATCTATTCTAGTTGAATTATCTCACATTGCATCATTCTCATTTTCACATTACCTCACACCTTTTATAGCTGAATTACCTCACATTGCATCATTCTCATTTTCACATTACCTCACACCTTTTATAGCTGAATTACCTCACATTGCATCATTCTCATTTTCACATTTCCCCACACCATTTCTAGCTGAATTACCTCACATTGCTTCATTCTCATTTTCACATTACCTCACACCTTTTCTAGCTGAATTACCTCGTATTGCCAGCTAAGGAATTAAACTACAAATCAACATAACATATATGCGAGTTTGACACGTACTTCACTTTACAAGTACGTGTACAAGTACTTTGGAGCAGTGTAAAGACAGTAAATGATGTCCGGGTTTCAAAAGAATTGCTATTATTTTTTGTTGTTTTCAGTGCAGGCTAAATGCGATGTAACATTACATGTTGGGTTGAACTTGAGGTACTTTGAGAAACTGTTTAGTAATTATTTTAATCAGAAAAATATTTGCAAAATATTTCTTTCCGTGATTGGCTATTCTCCCTTCGTTTAATTCCTTCTATTCTTGATTCTTGACAAGATGCAGGCAGTTGAAAAATCCTAAGAATCAGCTTCCTGGTTAAAACTCTGGAGACTCATTATTTCTGGCACGAAATATCTACATTCTCCGGAAATCCTCTCGGTTCGAGATCCTTTTTAAGCTGCCACCGAAATGTTCTGTGTCTCTCTTTAATAGAGTTCCCATTTCATAATAAAACAATTCTTAAAACATAATAGCAGCAACTACTTTTCCAATTTAACATTTGTGTGGTTTGGAACTAACTGTAGAAAACTTCTATTTAAAACTTAAGTTGACTGTATTGTGAGTTTATTGTACTATTGTGAGTTTAATTCGAGGAAATTTGTTCTATGCACTCAAAGTGAAACTAGGATTTAAATAATATTTGAATCGAGAGAGTAGATAAAGTTTTCACAGCGATCATAACTAAGCTTAAAAGAGCTTTCTGCCTTTTCACAGTTTGAATGTTTCACTTCCTTATTAAAGTTGGGTTGGCCTTTTATATAAATTTCCTCTTAGAGTTTCTGTTTAAATTAATTTATTAAAGTGCGTTTATTTCTCACATAAACGTCCATTTAAAGCCTGTGAGTTTCTTGAAATGTTCCTTTTATTAATAGAACAAACGAGTCGTTATGCTTTTCATATATTGAATAAGTTTCGAAGAGACAGATTCGCATATTTGATAAGCTTTCAGGTATGTAATATCTATATGCGTCAAATAAAGTATAAACTCAAATCTGGATCATATTTTGCACTAAGTAAAAAAATATACGATTAAAATTCTTGATGTTATAAAGTTTTCAATGCAAAATATAATTCTTGTACGAACGTTTTAACTAAATGTATATAAAATATTTTCTTGACAACTTGGGAAAAATCATTATTTTAAAATACGCTGTTTAGAATGATATTTTTAAATATCTTAAAGAATAACAAGTATCAAATATTTAAAAATCTTTAATAGATTGAAAATAAAGTAAAAAGATATATAATAAAGATTTTTATAAATAGAAATATGAGGCATTATTATATAATAATCATGATTGTAGAAACATTTATGGTGATAAAATGCCTTATCTAAATGACAGCCTACAGAATAAAGCCAAATATTACTGAATGCTGTCAAATTTCTACATAAACTGCTTATATAACTTCTATTAGAATATACGGCGAATAAATAAGCAGTTTCCTTCCGCCTATGTATTTCTACCGGAAATGGTGTGAAAAGACTCCGTTTTTGTTTAGGTTTTTTTACTAATCCACAGTTTTTTTACATTTTTATATATTGCTTTTATTATTTTTTTTCTTTTGCATCTAATCAATGTCGTTTAAGAATATGAAATGCAGACAAGTCAGTGATTATGATGAAAACAAATTAAAACGTGCTTTGCATCGATTAACTGGTGGGCTTATTAGAAGCTAAGGGGCATAGACAATCACCAAAGCAGTCACCCAGTAAAGAAGTTTGGAATATGCCACTATGGCCATCTATTGGTAGGATAGAAAGTTTGATCCCGGTTAAACATCCATACACCGGTATATTGCGCACAAAATATTACATAAATTTTGGGGGTCGATTGTAAACTTTCCGAGGAAAATGTGAATATTTTAAACACCTTTCTTATTTTTTTAATCAAATAAATTTGTCACGTGGAACCACTACATTTTTCGTGGAACCCTGGGGTTCCACGGAACCCACTTTGGAAACCACTGTGTTAGAGCATTGATCGTTTAGAACCTTTCATTCCATAAATGGCACTTTTTTTTTTATACAAGTCAGCAATATCAAATAAACATCTAGCTTCTTCTCTAAATTCGATGAGGTTGAAATTACACTTATCTAAACATTTTCTGCTTTTAGACTTGAATAGATTCCTGTATTTAGCATGAAGAGCTTTTATCATTTGTGAAATTCTTTTGATAGAACGGGAATATAAGCTCTTGACCACATTTGTTCTATTATAGGAACTAAAGTTTCACATATTTCGCTTACAGAAGGATTCTTCTTTGAAGCAATTTGGAACAAATTACTAAATTTCCCAAAAGTAGAAAACTTTGATATTTGTCTTGTCTTCACTAATTTAGACTGAACTATTTTTACTCACAGCAAAGCATCCAAGCACAAACTAACAAATCAATTACTTTAATCAGTTACACTATAGGCGGAGGGGAGACGCCAACTCAAGTGAACTCGACAAAGCTACTGATTTGAAACCAGCTCTGTCCTTGTCGCCGGAAGCAGACAATTCTCCACTTTATCTCAATAACAACCACTCCGGAGACGACTCAGTGCCATGCCAGTGCAATCATGAACTTTTTTTATACTTTTATTCATATGAAAATGCCTAATGAAAGCTTTTTATTTCATAATCAAAGTACACAAAAATCCTTAAAAAGTTGCAAAAAGTGTGTTTTTATGAAACTTTAACATCCTAGTGGCACCTCAAAATATACACTAATGTTTTTTTATAATTTTTATTTATCTTGTCTATACTAAAAGGCAACGTTTAGAAGCTAATATGAATTAAAAATCAAAAATTGATTATTTCGTAAAAAAACTTTAAAATATAGCAAAATTTCAATTTTATGAAACTTTAACATCCTTGCGGCACCTCAAGACCTACTGAAATATTTTTCATATTTATAATTTATTTTATCCACACCCAAAGGCAACTTTTCTGTGCTATTACAAATTAAAAATAAAAAACTTATTTTTTCGTTCCACCCTAATGCACAAGCATATTTATTAGAGATTATACGAGAACGTTTCGGAGGGACCATTCTACCTGATTTAATTAGCATAGAATCCGTTTATCTACAATATAGTCCAGTAATCTGACATTATTTGCTCATATATTGTTTTTAAGTTTAATGCATATATTTAAAGGAAAAAATCATCAAGATAAATACATTTTAATACATGGCAATATCTGGAATTCCTTGAAAATAATTAGATCAAATAACGAAAACAATGGAATTATTAATTTTCAATCATCTATTAAATTAAAAAAAATCAGGGAGAATCACGGTGGCTTAGTAGTAAAATCTCACCTACGAGTTGGAACACCATCAGATGAGAAACTAGATTTCATCAAACATCTATTGTGTTTATTGCTCTGGTGGGCAATCAGTGGATCAAACATGCGTCCACTAGTATAGCGCGAAAATGGAATAGAAATGTCTGTTCCTCATCATCTGAGCACTATTCAAAACAAAGCAAAGCAAACAAACAAACAAAAAAACCTCTTGCGATCCTTGATATTCTTAAACTCTTAGACACCAATATAATTTTAAAAAATTAACAATACCTAGAACATATTGCATTGTGAAAAAATATAGATAAAGTTTTATCACAACAATGCTAAAAAATGCGATTTACCATATATCAAATTTACGTAGGGATACCTGATTAATAGTCTTTCTGACATGTAAGCGGAATTCTTGTAACCATTAATTGGCAATATGATAGAAAAATAAACTTTTGTCCACATGCACATTGCAAAATAGTGCAATTCATTCGCAATATTAATATGAAAAAATGTAAGATCTTTGGGATTATCGAAATAGAATTTTATAACGAATGCATAAGCCATTAAAAATTAATTCTAAGATACATTTAACAGTTTTCAATAGAATACATTTAAAATTTTATCGAAACTAAATGAATAATGTCTTTAATTTTCGAAATTACATTAATATACATTTATCCACAAAGAGTTTTGAATAATTTAGTATGGTACTCTTTATAGATCTCATGATTTGAGAATAATGTAGAAAAACAAAATTAATATGCAAAGTTAATGATACATCATTGCATTTGCAAATAATGGTTTCGTAATGCGCTTCATAAAATGATGCATAAATTTAATGAAAGCTGAATAATTTGCATATTATAAGATATTTACCATAGTATTGTGAGGAAACTTCCTCTCTATTAGCATGCATAATATGGTAACATACTATATAGCCTCAGATTTGAATTTTGATTTGTTTGATCGAGAAATTAAGAAATCGAAAACGGAAAAGTGATTTACATTATAGAGAAAAATCTTAAAATCGGATATCATGGAGACTTCTGAAGAAACAATGTTGTTAGATTTAAAATTAAAAAGTGAAATAGTGAAAATACAGAAGACTGCAGTCTTTCCCTGATTTTTAAAAATTACTGTAAAAACTATTATAATTTGGCATATGGCTGTTCTGATATATTGTAAAGACGTCTATTAAATTTTTATTAACTACTTTAGTCAATAAATTTAAATGAGGACTCCCTTGGTAGTTCGTAGAATATCAAATCTGTATTCGCATTCTCGTCGATTATTGTATAAATTTCGGCTGTCAAACTTGCCAGCATCTATGAACCTAATTTCCAAATTTTTAGTGTATCATCATTTTCAAATGGCATTGCAAACACTTTTCCTTTATGTAACCTCATAGCTGACACTGATCTGTAACGACTGATTTGAATTTATGAAACCAAAGAGGTATTGAACTTTGACATTCTTGAATCGATTTTGATAACTGTCATATGGAAAGTCATTATTTATGCATTTTGTTGCATGGTATATTGAAAAAATTTAAGATTTTAATAATTTAATAGTAAAAATTTTACTGTATTTATTCAACAGTTCATTTGTAATAATTGTCTGTATCCAGGAAAAGAAATGTGTGACCTTCTAAAGGACGGATTTAATGGTTCAAATAAATGCGATAACAATTGTATCTTGTTTTTTATTTATAACGTAATATGTGATTAATGAATAATTAGTGTACAATATGCAATGTTAAAATATTTCTGTGGTTACCACAAATATGTGACGATATTTGTGTTCTAACAATTTGCAAAAGAAAAGGTACCAATTGGGGTTTAGTTTGTGTTTTATGGCACAAACGCCATCTTACTCAAAGATAAAACACTCATGCATTAAAATATTTGTATCAATTTATAATAAAATCCAGGCGTAAGATGTCTATGCAATCCCAATGCCTAAAAGTGTAAAAATATGAGTCATGAAAAAGCGCAACAATGATGTAAGGTATGGTGCAGTATTAAAACGCGTGACTAATATTTATACGAGGGCTATCTAAAAAGCATCTGACCTTTGGCCAGAAAAATATATTAATGAAGTGACGAAATTGGGAGCGTAATCCCCTTCAAAGTAGGCACCTTGCGCCTTAACTGACCGATCCTTCCACTGCCGAATACACTCCTGCAATGATTCATTTGGAATGGCGTTCATCTCCGTTGTCGCGTTCTGAATTATCTCTTCTTTACTCAAAATGGGATTCTTTCAATGGCATCTTCAATTTCGGAAACAACCAGAAGTTTCAAGGAGCTATATCTGGAGAGTAAGGAGGTTGGGAGACGACTGGAATTCCGTGTTTCGCAAAGAAAGTCTGGATAAGTCACCTTGACAGATATCAAAAACCATACGAACGCTTAGAAAAGCACCTTACTCAACGATCAGCAGGTAGCGACTGGCACACTAGAATACGGAGAAAAAAATTCAAGCATGCTCATTAAGTTGTCTGTTTCCACTCTGCTAGGTGGCACCACTCTAGCGTCATTACCGTATGCAGAAAAATTCTAGGCTGGGTACTTTTTAGACAGCCCTCGTACACGGTTATAAAAAACAGCATTAAAAAATTATCATGAGGAGTTTTCGAAAGCAACTTGTCGGGATACAATAAAATGATAGACGCAGTACCAAGAAACTGTAGTTTTAGTGGCATTATGTCACTTCATAGAACTTTGAAATTCTTCTGTTTGTATCCAGTATATCTGATGTGAAAAGTTTCGGTTTGTATCCAGGAGGAACACCAAATATATATGTCTGTAATGTCTTGAGAAGGAAAACATAGTTTTAAAAGCACACAAGACATTTTTTCACAGACATAGACAACAATTAACATTAAACATAAATAAAAAACAGGTTTAACATTTTAAATTCTCTGGTGTTTTCAAAACCAAACTAATTTAAAATCGCTAAATATAAAGAGTTCAGGATCCGGCCATCACACACAGAACAAAACCAAAGTCTCTCTTTTCTCGTCTCATCCTTTCTTTTCATCCCATTGAAACCCATCTCACTTCAGTTTAACTACCAATAAGGCTGAAGAAGTTCCGACAAATTCGGCTCCGGAGCGACTTGACTTTAAATGAGCGATAGGACGGTACAATATAAATGATTAATAGTGTTGTGAAATCAAACTGAGATAATAAGCCCTGATTCCTCCACAGCGGAAAGTATTCTGGATTCTCCGGTGTTAGGAGAATCGGTTGTTCCTATCAAATGAGTTTCAGTGTTGGTTACAGAAAACAGCTTTCAGAAGGTGAAGAAGTGTTAGGAGGATCTTTAGCTTAATTATATTAACCTCCCGTCTTAAAGCAACAGAAAGGGCTATTTTGGGGCAGACCTCCTAATTTTGAGCTGCTGTCAGATATCGTGGCCGACACCTGAACTGACACATCTCTCTCCAAATTTCCACACCATGCCACCGAAAGGATGTTCGGCTCCGACTGATTTAACGTGCACCAAACCCGCTTGCATGACGGTTCTTCGAGAGAATCGGGTCTCGAAACAGGTCCCGTTCCGAAGCTGAGACCTAACCACATGGCCATCACGGCCCAATTTTGGGAGGAATTTGATATAATTGATTAATAGCGTTGAGAAATTAAACTAATTTAATAAGTACTGATTCCTCTACACTAATTAATTCCTTCACTTTTCCACAGAGGAAAGTAATTTGGGATTTTTTGGCATTAGGTGGATCGACATTTGCTATCAAATGAGTTTCAATGCTGGTCACGTAAAACAGCATTCAGATGGTGTAAAGGCATTACGTATCGGTTCCGCAGGCAATCAATTCTCGAACATTCCGATTGTTTAAGTGCGATTCTGATAAAAATATTTAACAACATAAGCATTCAACATTTTTCCAGGTTTTATCCCTTGTTCAAAGTCATAAAACACATATCTATGATGAACCAAAACTATACATCATCACAGAGAAGTGAAGTGGTTTTCGATCAAATCGATTAAACCACCCTCACGAAACGCAGCTGATCTCTGCCCTTTCAGCCATAACGCGAATCCATTTGGGAGTAAACACTAAAAAATATGTTCGGAAGAAGAAATTCCAAAGAAAACACACTCTGAAAGCTTTACGCTGTTTATATAGTCCTCCCAGTGCAAAAATTCTACTTTATGCCCGTTCGAAACTCGGCAAAAGATCCTTTCATAAGGATGGACTTTGGATTCTGGAACCCTTCTGGCCGTAAGAGCCAATTTCCGACATCCTTCCGGAAATGGGACTTCCGGACTTGATCGCCGGAAGTGCAACGGATGAGGTGTTAAATGGAACCATGTTCAAGAGTCCACTTTATTTTCTAGAAGGGTTCTTGTAAGTGCTTGACGTGTCAAAAAAATATTTTATTCTTATCGGAAGCATACAGAGTTTTATAATGCCTTTAAATGTGTTTTTTCTTCCTCTTAGCTTTTTGAGCTGGCCTGCATAGACGAAATGTTAGAGATTTTAATGGGGATTTGGGAGGAACGATTGGTATGCAAAATTTATTATGACTTTTTTTAATCCTTTTGATAATGTTTGAAAAACACAGGGAAATGGTTCATATAATTTAATTGATAAAAATATATGCTTATAAGCTGCACCAATAACGTTTACTCGGTTGTTTATATTTGCTGAGCTATATGCAAAAATTTAATCGCGCGTCAAGGTTTTAGTAATCGATTTCTTGGAGAACCAAGAAAAAAAAAATCTAAAGTAATTTATGGTTTGCCACTTTCCCTGCAAAAAGTAAAAAATAAGCAAATCCATTTATGGTAATACATTTTCAAGAGAATTTCCTCGTATTAAAGAGATAAATTAATTATAAAATGGAAAAGTATGTTCATAAATTTTACCGTTGAATCTATTTTGCTTACGATTCAGTTATATGGTAATTGGGTTACTGAGTATAATAAAAAATATCTCATTTTGCTTTTTTATTATCTAATTAGATAATGCCTGAATGTTCAAGAATATACTGTCTCGCAACTCAATTAGGAGTCTATAGCATACTTGAGGGGTTTTTAAATTATATATATATATATTAAATTATGATATCTTTAAACCATTTTTTTATCTCTAAGGGCACACATAAAACACTACCATACTTAACAGATGGAAAACGTTCAGAAATATAGATAATATATATTATATATTTGCGATTTTGATTTCTAGTTGAACAAAGTTGATTAGAGTTATAGACAGTGTTTTAATCTATCTTAATAAGAAGCTCATTGTATATTGTTTCATTGATTCAGTTACTCGAAGTATTTTTGAATAAATTTGTATTAAATTATAGTATCCTTAATTTACATACGATACGGATATATTTAACTGAAGATAACACTTCAGATATATAGTTAATATATATTATATACATACTTGTGATTTTGACATCGAAATCAACAAAGTAGATTATAGATATAGACAGCGTTTTAATTGTATCTTAATAAAAAAAAGTCTTTATATATTGTTTCATTGATTCGATTAAGAATCTGTAACACACTCAAAGTATTTTGTAATATATTTATCTTAAATTATAGTATCCTTAAGGACATAAGGTATGGACATATTTAACTGAAGAAAACATTTCAGAAATACAATTTATGTATATTATATGCATATTTGTGATTTTGACTCGAGATCAACAAAGTAAATTAGAGTTATAGACGGCGTTTTAACTTTATTTTAATAAGAAGTTCAAGAGACAACTAAGAAACAAACAAATGAATAAATATAAAAATAAAAAATCGAATTACAAAAAATTAGAATACTAAATTAAAATGTTCTAACCAGTTAAGTTTCACATAAATAACATTCTACTGTTCATCTCTGTTAAAGTACAAATTCCATATTTATCGCAACATCGCAACTGAAAACATTTCTTCTAATAACGAATAAAGAATTTGCAATAAGTATTGTTTGCGTTTCTTAATTAGATCTTTCCACTCTGCTTTCTTTAGAACAATTTTGCAAGTTTTCAGCTTATTAATATTTAGAATACTTCCTGGGAGAAGCAATGTGAACTGAACATAAATGTACCATTGATGGTTTTAAAACAGAATAGAAAATGAACTAAAAGCTTGTTTACCACTATATGTTTATGCATTAAGCAACAGGAAGACGTTAATTTTACTCGCTAATGTTGCATATTTTATAAGAAAGAAGCTAAAGTTAAAAACATATCTCCGCGGAAAAGGCTGAGCTTTGAAACTGTTCAAAAGTTAAACAAAGTAGTTTTTGATTTATAATTTAAAATATAATTATGTAAAGAAATTCCAATATTTTTCTTGAAATTTGGATGCTATGTTTGCAATGCTATTTTTTGGATGCTACTTTTTCTTT
>JAPMOR010002965.1:30641-41176 GCA_026543865.1 Argiope aurantia | reverse complement strand
GCGAAGCTCAAGCGTTTAGTGGAGCTTAAACGATTAGTGGACTGAACCGTACGCCGAGTCTTGGGGACATATATTGAAGCAACACTGGATACTGCTAAAGCGAGGCTACTATGGAGAATAGCAGACGTTTGAAGAGATCTCAGTGAATAGCTACGTGGATTCTGTCTCCCTGCTGAGTTATGTCTGACCGCTGTGTGCACTTTTGTGGTTTTTTACTATTTGATTACTGTATGTCGACTGCTGTTTGTTCTAAGTGTGCTGCTGTGTGTTCCTCGTAGACGCCTTGGCTGTGTTTCGTGTTAATAAACGCTGTTATTGGTTATAGAGGCCTGATAATTGGGTCACTGTATACACACTAAAAGCGAACGCGTTCGAGTTTAACGGAATTGTCAAAACAGTGTCTATTTTTAGGAATTTATAAATTTGGAATTAGGTTAAGATTTGATATAAATAGGTTTTTTTTAATGCTTCTATGTCTTTTGATTAAATGATCAAATTGGAAATTCGTTTTCTATGTCTTCTAACATTTTATATATATTTCTAATGCCTATTTTACAGAACATTTGTAAATATAACACTATAGATGTCTAAGTAATTGCGAAATGCATAAGTGTGTAGATATACAAAGGATCAGACAGATAAATGAGCTTAGTTGCAGTGAAATGATTTACCATTTGTAGAAATTTAGATTTGAATCCGATTACATTCAGATTACTAAGAAAGTTTTGGGGAAATGCGGCTGATTATAGTTAAGGTTAAAAGGCAAGGGATTCCTAAATTTGAAATGCTATTAAATTAATGGAATGCCTTTAATTACTAAGCATTCAAGTCTTAGAGTTTTAAACAGTCGTTCATTGTTGTTACGAAATTGTTTCATAATAACGAAACCTCGAAATTCCTTTTAATATGAAGTTTACTCAAAGTCTTTTTCAATGAATGGTAACAACTGTGTGTACAAAATCGCACAATTACAGTTCATATTTTCATACAAATAAACATTGCCTATATTCATTTGAACGAAATGAATTATGGACCGGGAAGATTCAAAGAAATGTCATAGAAATTATAAAAAACTTTCTCTCATATTCTAATTGTTATAGGCAAACCCTTTTTACAGCACAGTAAAATTTTTAAAATAAGTTTTTCATTGACAACAATTTGTTATTGTATTATGGTTTATACTATGGTTATTTTTCATAAAATTCTCTATTTCGAAATATATTTTTTCTTGTTTTAATTAATAAATTCATAATCATGCACGTTGTGAGAGTTTTAAATACGTTTTTTTGTGTCAATGCTGTATAATTAAGAGAAAATCTTTAAAATAGAAGAAAGATAAAGAATCAAGTATAAAGTATTATCGTGATATTTTTTTCACATTGACAATTTTAATTTCCTCCAAATAATTGTCTCAACTTGATAAAATATTATCATGATATTTTTTCGCATTGGAATTTTTAATATCCTGAACTTGATATTTAAAATATCTATATGCAGCAAGTACTTTTACATTTTATGCTAAGAACATTTTCTACTTCCTTCTGATGCAAGATTAAGTTAACTAACAGCATAATATATCTTAAGATTATTTTACATCAAGAATTTTGAAAAATAAACTTTAATCTGAATTTTTAAATTAATTTTACAAAATTAATTATGAAACGCATACTTTCACTTCAATAAACAAGACAGCCAATTTCGCCATCAAAAATTTCATAATCATTTTTCGTCACAACCACTTCTTTCAGATGAGCTACAAAATTGCTTCGAGTCTTATCGTAATAAATAATTAACCTATCAGTGTACATACCCTTCGTATTAATAAACCAGCAACCCTCCTACTCAGTAATTTATTCGAAATAAGGAAAAAGTAAAAATTTCAAATTTCCTCATATATGAAAAGAACTTTCATTTTAATTTTCGCTCTTCATTTTTTTTCGTCCCCTGTTAAAATCTTTTCGCCGACAAATCATGTATCAAACTTTTCACTAGCACGCAACTTCTAGTAAATGACATGAAAACTAAACAACGCGACGAAAGATAGATACTGTTAAAAGCGGTACGGGAGCACGCAAACCATAGGAGAGAGAAAAAAAAAATTAATAGCAAACTTTTCCTCTTTCTAAAAATACGGCTTTTATTTATTTACTTGTTTAATGATATTGAACAGCACACGCAATAGCGGAAGACAAAAAATAAAAGATTCCATACATAACGAGACGAACGGCTCGTTGCCTAACGGAACTACACAAACTCTCCCCCCCCTTTTTTTGTTGGATTTAAATAAAAAAGATTTTTGAGCCGCAAGGCTTTTTGGAAGAGGCAGCTATTTTCCGCGACCGTAGCGCCCCCTTATCGGCAACGGAATTAATTAACTATCCTTCGGGCAAGGCGAGTGTCTAACGATGTCATCTGTCTTCCCCATAGATGACATAATGGCTTTGACTTAAAAGTGTTCCGCCCTGTGTACTTAGGATGGTGTAAAGAAGACGTAAATCTCGAAAAAGGATGTTGCTTGTGTATCAAGCAGAGATTCTGACTTTTCAATCTGGAAAGAAGATGATTAAAAAGTAAATCTTATTTGAAGTTTGAGAAGTTGACTTCAGAAAACATCTGGACAGACTTCTTATTTTGCTGAGTTAAAAGTATTTTGGAAAAGATGAACGCAAAGAGATACATTTTTAAGAAAAGCTCTAATGCTCCTACTGTTTCGCCGAATTTATATCTGACATTATTTTTATTTCATTATTAGTCGCAAATGACGTCCAATTTGTTTACCTGTAATAGTGTCCGAGATAGTTCTACTTAAATTTCTTAAGATTTCTCTTAATTTCTTAGATCTTTAGAATCTTAAAAATATAGAATTTATAAACAAACTATCCTTCTAAACTAGCTAGTTAAAACAAATATTAATTCTTTTTAATTTCAGCTAAATTGCTCAGACTAACAAATTCTACATAATTTGTGACAAAGTGTCAGATATTAATATCATATTCTTTTAATAGTCTTAAATATGTTCTGTTCATTGTGAACATGGATTTTCTTAATGGAGATCAGTCCCATGACGTCACTGCGCTATTGAATACGAAAGTGACTGGCTCATCTTTTTTCTAACTTTCGCAGTATTGCAAAATCATTTTTTATTTGTCTTATGAATAAGATATATATTAAACAGAATACTTCTGCCGTAACTTTTAAAATGGAAGAAAATGCAGTGATTAAATACTTGATGAAACAAAGAAAAATGAATTCCAGGTAATTTGGGGGAATTTGAGCTGAAACGTTTAAAAAATAGTCAATTTTTTTAAAAATATAAATGAATTTCAAAAAAGCTGCATAAATCATTTTTTGTTCAATTGTATTTTTGGATTTTGTTGAAGGGAAACTTCAAAATTCAGCTTGTTTTTTTTAATAAATTCAAACTTATAAAATCATTTCAAGGCCCGTTATTTGTACCCTCCAAAGCATATATGCATCAAAACTCTTAATTATAGGTCAAACAGTCTGGTTTTTAGAGCGTCAAGACATGAAAGAAGCGAAGACGTTCAGACACATACCTATATATCTTTATTATCAGTAGAGATAGAGATAATGGGCATTAAGTCATTTTATTTTAGCAGCCATGTACTTGTTTTGTTGTTTATGAACAAAAATGTCTCTTATTGCAAGAAGTCATGTGACACAACTGCTCACATCATCTAAAGTCTGATTGCTCAGTGTTAAAACCAATTCCATGTACTTAATTGTCATGAAAAATATGCACTTGATATTTACATTAAAATTATATAGCATATTGTACATTCAACGGCATGCTGTCCGTGTTAAATATGAAGATTAAAAATTAAATATAGTTCATTATTATTGAAATCAAATATATCTTCTAATACACATTATATCATAAATTGCTTTATTTACAGATTCTATAGAAAAAAAATTGCTGAATTCCGAAAAAAAAAATTAGAGTTTTATCAAAGAATACAGAAATGTAAGCAGAATATTTTTTATTTAGTTTAAATAATTAATAACAAACAATTAATCAAACTTTTAAATAATAAAAATGAAAATTGTTTGAATTTCATTATAATTATAAACGGTATTGCTGTAAATTATGCATAAAAATTATCTTAAAAAGTTGTTTAAATTAGAGAAAAAGTTGGCGATACTTTAACACTAGATTTCAACAAAACAAAAATGGGATAACATTTAACTAGACCAGTCAATCCAAAAGGGTGTTAATTACAATGCATTTTGGTGGATTTAATATCCACTACTTGGAAAAGTGAGGATCTTAGGAGAAATCAGGACTACATCATTCGATTCTCCATTGCAGAAACATTGACTCCATATTCAAAGCCGTTCTAATTACATGGCGAAGACTCTGAGGTCAAAAAGGTCAAAAACTAAAAAATGTAAAATGCAATCCATGATTAGATTTTAATTAAGAGAAATTAGTATGCCAAACTTCAAATTCAAAACCTCAATTAAAATTAATTTTAATTAGCTCAGAAAAGAATACTCCTTATAAAGTGAATTCATTTAATTTAAGGCAAGAAGCGCAATTAAACGTTAGTAAATGAATTAACTTCTATAGTCCTTAAATTGTTGAATGCTAATTACTTTTTTTAATTAAGAATAAAATCTTTGTTTAAATAATGAAGAAATATATTTACTAACGAAACAGGTAATTAATTCCTATTTAAAAAAGAGTTACCTCTCTGCATTTGAAAGGAAATTTCTTTCTGGTGATGTAGAAAATGTGAAAACTAATCAAGTTATTCTATAAAAAGAGAGACGAAATTTGGAGTTATTGAGCTTAAAAAAAGTCATAGAAAAAAAAAGACTATTTTTTTTTTCTAATTTACTTATTAGAACGTAAAAACACATTTCTTGGGGAAATGTGTTTTTTTCTGAATGAAAGAAAATTTGGAATTTTTTTTTCTATTTTAAACCAAAAGAAATAGTTTAATTTTTATAAAAAATACGAATGATAAGAGAAGTAGTTAAGGAAAATAAACACAACAAAAAATAAAATAAAATTTAGTTTAAAATAAGGTACCGAAATTTAGTGCTTTCAGCGTTTACTTGGAATATTTTGAGTATAATAAGGCTTTCTACTTAGGGGGGGGGGGAAACAGAAAACTGCATTGCTTTTATATTCTAATAGATATGCCAACACATAAATTTGAAAATATGCCAGGCAATAAGTTAAAAATTAATAGAATCTAGTAGATAAAACTACAAATTGTTAACGATCTTCCTCCACTAAGTCCGTAAAATCAACGGGTTCGCTTGCAGTGGCGGTATGAAATGTAACACAATTAGCAGGCCTTAGTTGAACATGACAGTTTTATTAACACGACTGTCGCGAATACACAGACAACAAATACACAACCGAGACGCACACAAACAACACACAGCAGCATTTCTGGCAGCCAGCACAACAACGATAAACAGCTCGAAGCACTCAGGGGGGGAAAGTTCGTTCAAGTATTAACCATAGTTGATCTCAAAACACTGTCTCCAGCTCGGTCACACGGCCTTTTATAATTACTGAGAAACGACAGAGAAGGTTCTCGAACCGTCAAGTATATCTAGGTTCCTATAGGCAGTATCGACAAAATTCTGGAAGATTCCAGTATTATCTATTTAATCACCGAATCCGTAGCTAAAAGGTCGTGTTTGTTGCCAAGCCCTAGGAATACTGATTCGTCATACGATCAGCATCCAACAGAGCTGATTGTAAAACGATTCTTTCCTAAGATGGAACTAATCATGCCGGGAAGCAACATTACAGATTTGTAACAATATATTTTGGCATTTCTGAAATCTGATTAATTTTTATTTTGATCTAGACTTATTATTTCTCTAAAATATTATAAATAATAAATCCAGTACTCTAGTACTTTAACGGTTTCAGCATTAGTTTCAATTTTTGCCTAGATAAGAATGAACTATCTAGCACAAAAGCACTAAAAAGCTTCTACAAGAATTCGATCTGAAATAACACAATACTTTTTCCTATGTTTGAAAAATTCTTTCTTTTGTTAAATAATTTTTCAGAAAATCGATAGTAGCATTATGCCGTATGCTGATAAGATCTCAATCCACACAATTACTTCTCATGTATTCATTTAGAATAAAGTTTATCCACAAAAACGTGGCAGTATTGGAATTATCGGAGTTGTAGAACAACATTGCTAATCTTGTACATCCTCTGGGCCATATGGTGATGGTGAATATTTTCAGAGATACGCCACTGAATTTTCAGATTTCGAATGATTGACACCTTCTGAAATTTATTTATCACCTGCTTGGAAGGCATCAAACGAAGTTTCCTAATCATTCATCAATTTCATGCAAAAGAATTATCTTATAATTAAGATAAACTTTTCATTATTTGGATTCCAAAATCATAAGTCGTTTGCTCGACCTCTATATGCTGAAATAATGGTTTCTTTCTAAACCATTTGGATTTTGGACCAACCAGTTTCACACATGCGTGCAACATAAGTCGACATTGAGATTAAACTAGAGCATCTGAAATCTTAGCACCTGTTTTCAGTCATTATCTTTAAAAACAGATTTGCATAGAGAGCAAAAAATTCCTTTCTTAATTATACGCAACATTTTTTACCCAATCCAAGCAAAAATACAATGATGACCATGCTAATTTCATTCTAAAGTTTAGAATAGAAAAACAAATTGGTGACATTTATTTTAATAATATATAGTCATTTCTAAATTCATTCCCTCCTCCCCTTTTCTATTTGTATCTGTTAATTTAAATTTAATCTATTAAATAATAAATTATTAATTATTATAAATAATTTTTTTAATTGATTTGATTAATTCATTAAAATGAATTTGTAGTTTTTAATTTCAATTTAATCGATTAAATCACTTAATTATTAAAATTAATTTGCATATTGTCCTATACAAATTGTGAAATAACAGTCAAATTTTTTTAGGCTCTACAGCCAGACCTGTTGTTCTGCAGCTACTAAATACGGCACATTTACACTTGGAGGGGGGGGGGGAAGAAAATGGGCAACTCGGAACGATTTTTTAAATTTTTAATTACAATATTAATTAATTAAAATTCAAGCAAAATTTCGACGATTCTTCGTGATAACTTCGGTAAATATTCTTGCACAAACATGATTTTTACACCAAATAAAAGTTTAAAAATTATCTTTTTAATGATACATAAAATAAGATTTAATGATTATAAATGAGGTTCTAATTTCAATGGATTATTAAAAATTATTTTAACTATATTTTTCTGCAATTTATTTTTCACAAAATAAAAATGAAATTTACCTGCATGAACACGTTTCGCGTGCATGAGAATACATTTGACTCTATCAACGTTTTGCCATCATGTTAATAAAAACACAAATTAAACAGTAAGTGAACTGTCACTGGAGATTAAATCTAGGAAAGTGTAATTTTCAGCATGTGTATGTATGAATTGAAACAAATATAAAATGTGATATTTTCTAAAAAATAAATGAAAGACAATTTTTTCTCTGACTTTTTACATTATCTGTATTATTAATTCAATAAATCATTTTTAATTAAGGCAATTTAGTTTAATATATGTAGAATATCCACTTTGATCAGGGACCAACAGATATTTGATAAGCCTTCAATAACAGATAAACACCTGCTAACAAAATGGTCTAAATTAAGTAAATAACTATATTTTATGTAACTTAATAAATGTTCTGATGAATTATGAATTTTAAATTTTTACGTAGATCCTCTGCTCAATGAATCATATTTAACAAAATATTTTTGAGATACTTATATTTTGAATGAAATTGATTATTTTCTGATCATAAATCCAATTTAAATTTTGTAAATCTCTCTGTTAGCATCAGCCACCCAAGAAGAAATATAAGTCTGTTATGTTTGGTAGCACTAGATGCAACTTTTTATCCTGTGGAGCATTTTCGACATTTTTTGCCCCTTACATCATAATTTCTAAATAATATCCACCCTAAAAACATTATCATGTCAAAACAGAAGCATTTTAAACACATGATATGAGGCATCATATAATTATCAATACTTCTATGATAATAGAATAAAAAAGTAATCATTCATAGCCACGATGGCATTAACTATATCCTTTGTTCCTTGGAAAGACGACAGATACATTATGATTCTCTCATCCCCAGCAATATTTGACGAAATAAAACAATATTTCAAGCAGCCAAGCCATTAATAAAAGTACCACCGTCAGCAGTCCGTCTAGTATTTAAGAAATAAAAACACCCCTTCCATATTTCTCATCAGTTTCTTTTCCATTTACTACAATGACGGATTAGAAATGTGAAGAGAGCTTTCCGACAGGTAAAAATGATTGTGATGGTGCACACAAATGGATCGTTATTTGTCTCTCTCTCTCTCTCTTTCTATTTTTGGTCGTCCCAAAACGAATAAAAACTTTCATAAGAGAGTCAGATATGACTGAAAAGTTTCCTGTGAATAGTTTGCGCGTCTCGAGAATAGTTTAAAAACGATTTGAGTGGATAAAAGGTTGAGACAAAAGTAAACATGGTCTCGGCAAACAGGATGACAGTTGAGAGTCGGAAAGATAAGATAAATAGTCAGCCAGCTCAGCATTCTTGTTAAGCTTGTAAGAAACAGGACTTAACTATTTAGACTACATTTTTATAGTATGGAGGCCAGAGTTTCTTTGGTAAGATACTAGTTCAGAATAAACTGTCCCTGCTATCTAATGAAATAAAATCTTTTGTAAGTCCTTTGAAAAGATAAAGCGAAAACTGAAAAAGATTTTTCAGTTTGTTATGTTTCCATGACCTTTCGAATGTCCTCTAGTTAGTTGAAACTTACATCACTATTAAGAAAACAAATCAATTTTAATGGTTTTTACGAAGCATTTCCTCGTACTTTCTTATAAATGTATTTTTGTATTATTAACCCCCTTCCATTGACGAATTATAATTACGAAAGAGTCTAGTAAAGTGCTTTTAAAGAATTTTATTATTCATAGCTGAAACGAGATTAATACACAAGTTGATAGCAATAGAACATCAAATGTGTGTTTTTGCTCTACCGATTGCTGCCAACATTTGTCACAAATCCTTATTTGTTTTAAGAGATCACAAAAATAAATTTTCTTTATTTAAATCAGTGCTATTTTGCTATCATATTTACATGCATGAAAAAATACCGATGGACCAAGGTTCGATCTCATAACGGTCTTAGTTCAAAATTTTATACTGATCGACACTTTAAGTGCTAAAATTAAGTTCCAAATTTGATTTATCTAGTTCTTTCATTTGGAATTATTATATTAATTATATATTGTTAACTATATTGAGATAATTTGTATTGAGACAGCCAACCAGAGAAACTTTCTATGAAAAGATTTCATTCAAAATTTGATAGAAATGTTGAAATTGATTTTTATGGTTCAAAGCTCTAGTAATTTTATGTTATCTTGTATACAGATATGCATAACTCTAAACCTATATTTTTCGGAAATTTTTGAAACTTGGAGAGTCGTGAAAATTTAGAATCCAAGATTTTGATTATTAGAACCCCAAGTAATATTGTTTGCATTACTTCGCACTTAAAGAAAACTTAAAGGAAAATGAATAAATAAATAAACAAGTATTTTAAATGACAGTTTATTTAACATTGAAAAGATTTGCCGTAGCAAAAAATTTGTGAATTGACTTGATTTTAATTTGATACCTTCCAATCAATTAGAACACGGCATAGAGCTATAGGAGTTGGATTAATGATAAAAAGACTATTGCATATCTAAAGAAATAGAGCATGATATACATAAAAGATGATATACCAATATTTGAAATCAATAATAATGATTAATATTGAAACACAACTGATGGTATAAATAAAAAATAAATAAATGCGTTATAAAACATGCGTCGCGTAATAAATTAAATAGAAAATATATTACAAAACAATCACAAAAGCATGTGGTGCAATATGAAATACTTCATGTGAAATTAGTTTTTATTTCTTATATAGCACCCACTGAGGGGGGGGGGGTTACCTCGTAATTGAAGATGAGAAGCTTCCGGTATGGTGGTTGTTTCTCGCCACCATAGTGAATACAGAAAAAGGAGGGTCGGCTTCTGCCATCAATGACGGAACGTACTTCCTCAGGGAAGGGTTGTACCGTTCCGGTGACGGCCTTTACGACTCAACCACAACTTCCCGACAGTGTTGCTCTTCCAGCGGTCCGGTCATTCAGATTTTTCCGATCTACGGATGGGTCGGAGTAGTCAATTTAAGATTATTATTAATATAGTATCCATGTGTATTGCTTCTTCACAGGCCAGAACATTTGACCTACAGCTATCCCCTCTGGTACGTATATACTTTGGAGGATATTAATGTACATCTCGTAGAATATGTTAAAAAAAACAACTTGAATAGGAGTTTTTATTAATTAAAATTTTTCTACGATAGATTTCAAAAATATTATTGAGTTATTGAGCAAAACTAATTTCTCACTCTCTCTCGCTGTATAT
>JAPMOR010002965.1:0-12674 GCA_026543865.1 Argiope aurantia | reverse complement strand
TATATATATATATATATATATATATATATATATATATATGCATTTCCACTTATTTTTATTTCGAGTAGGTGCCATATTTCTCAATATGCCACACAAGGGAAGTAAATATCTGTGCAAAAATAAGTAAATTCATAATATGATTTAATGTACGAGAATAAATATATTTAATGTATATTCCGAAACCTTCAAGCCCAAGAATGCCCTAAGCGCATCTTTCTCCATAAAAACACTTCATCTCGCCTAAGAAAAGAAAATAAAAGAAATCTTCGGAAGGAGCTGTCTTGGCCTACAAATGAAAATAAAACGAAATCTACCTGCTAACCTTTCTTTTTCTACATCTCTCGCAAATTGCGCAACACCGAACATTTATCTTACTCGCAAAAAAACGCCAACATTCAGTCATCAATCTAAATATAAACCGTTGCGAGTAGGTAAAAAAAATCCCCAAGCAGCGCTACCTCCTTCTAATAGTAATAAAAAAAACCTATCCCCTTATTTGTTGTAGCGAATAATTTTTTGAAAAATTTAACAAAGGCAATTGGAGGGTGGTCGCAGCAGAACAGTTCTGCAACAAGAAAGGGCGATCATATTTCATAAGAAAAGCGTCCAGACAGATCGAGAATATCAATAATGCTCCGTGAAAACAGGAGCTGATATGAAAAATTTATTTCCTCCGTGGACTGTCAAACGAGAGACATCTTCTGGAGGCGGAGTAAATAGAAGAAGGTTTTGTAAGCCGTTTTGTTTCAGCGGAATGGGCAACTAATCGATGGAGGAGAAATTATTGAGTAAGAGATCGAGGGATTTCTTCTTGAGATATTGGTCTCTTGGCGCGGAGTCATCGCTAAATAAGAGTCAAATGGGCCAATCTGTCTTTCTGTCCCGTAAATGTTGCCGCTGAGGTCCTGATTTTAGCTCTGGTTTTATAAGAATTGAAGATGAATGTGTCCTATGCGATGGAAATAAAAATTTAAGCAATGTTTAAACTTAGGAAAATAAATGCATTTGATTTACCAAAATTTAGTTAGTTGGTATTGTACTATATAAACATTATATTAATTAGAATTAGAACGATCAGATCAGTTGTTATATAGCAATACAAAATTTAAAGGTTACTTTGTGAATAAATTGTTTGTTGAAATGCTGTGTTATTTGAAGTATTTAGGGCATGGTTTCTCAAATTATATCACTGTTATGTCGTTGTTAGTACATTTTATTATTTTTGATGATACGATTTTTACCAGAAACTTTTAATAAATGTAAAATGGTACATCTCTCAGCATTTAAATTTAATCCAAAGATTTGCAAACTTTTAAAAATAATGAAGTTTTAAAAGTTAATAAGTTTTTATTATTTAGAGAAATATTTTTTTTTCTTTTTGGTGCCATCTCTTGAATTAGGTAGCCACTATAATCAACATATACTAAATGCAGTTCTGACATTTTAATTAAATTGAGAAATAGAAGAGACCAAGAATTCAGCTTGATAATTCATTGCGTCTCTCACATTTCCATTTACTTTTATCGTCATCTAATAAATAAACCATGGCTCTGGTGCCAAAAGCCCTGACAGCAACGACAACGAATAATGATACGATAAACAATATTAATAGTTAGTTGATACAACATAATAATATACAATTCAAATATCTGTTGTCTGGAAAAAAAATAAAGAAAAAGTTTAAGGAATCTAAACAATACGAATTTAAATGCTTTATATTTAACTATTCATAGATCTTTTGTTGGTGGCCATCGAATACAATTATGTAAAGGGTCATTATATAAAGGGCTATTTTGTTAATTTTGGTCATATTTCTTCTTTGAAGTGCTTTCTCCGATATAACGGAAAATAAGTTTTGTGCGCAATTAGGATCTTGTGAGTATTAATAATTAAAAATTTATTATAATATCTGATGTTTCTCATCTCAGGAAAGACAATAATTGCTTCAGATACTAAAAACGCAATAAGATTTACGGTATTGCTGTTATTGAAAATAACAGTTAACTAATTAAGTGTCAATATCTTTATAATATATGACGTCTCCCCCCGAAGGGACACCTTGTAATTGTGGATGAGAAGATATTGGCATGGTAGTTGACGCTCGCCGCCTTGCTAAGTACAGAAAAGGTGGGTTTCTGCTTCCTCCTATCGATGAAGGAACGTACTTCTCAAGGGAAGGATTGTACCGTGGCCGGTGATGGCCCATAGGACTCAACCCCAGTTCCCACCAGTGTTGCTGTTGCGACAGTCCGTCCTTCAAGTTTTCCCATGTGCCTTCTGGAGGATCGAGGTAGCTAATTTAAGGTGATACCATGTTATTAGATACTCTTTTTTGTATTGATTTTATCGAAATGATGAAAATATAAATTTCTTATATTCAACTACTTTAATTTTTTATTTTGCTTTATAATCTCTTACAAATATTTAATGCAAAAATATAAATGTTTATATGTCATAAAGTATTTAATATTTTACCACGATGTAACATTCTTAGTTCTTTGAAAACATGTGCAATTTTTCTCACGGCATAAATTTATATTTAATTTGAAATTAATGACATTGCTTAAATGAAATAAAATTATGTTTCTTTGTAAGAAAGTGTTGTCGATAATCTTTTTCATGATAATCACAGAAGTAATTAAAAGTTTATTTAGCAAATGAAATAAAAATAAAAATTCTAAATTTTAAATCACATTTATTTTAAAATTTTCTGCAGAACAAAATACCATCAAGCAGTCAATTAAGAACAGAAAACTGGCATTTTTTAAGCAAAAATGGAAGCAACGAACGAAATGTAAACAGAATTAAAATGAAAAGAAATAAAATGTAACAATATTGATAGTAAATATTTACTTAAAAAATTAAATATTGTACGTGCAATAATCCAATTACTACAGGAGTATCTTATACTTATGCTGGTAAATTTATATATATATATATATAAATAAATTATAACTTCCTTTGACGAATGATTCACCCTTGTTTCGTTCTACTTGTTCTAACTTTATTATTATCTATGTTATTATTTGTTATTATCTAAAATGATTAAAATGATCAATTTTGACGTTTCTTTTTGAGAAAAATTTGAAAGTCCTTCAATTCAAATAAACTTTTGATTTTTATTTTAGTTTTTGCATGCATGTTTTTACCTAGTCCTCTTTTCCATCACCAAGAAATTGTGCCATTGGCTTTAAAAGTTTTAAGAATACATATTTAATAAAGCTATAGACGAAATATATAGTTAAAATTTAAAAAATACCGACTGATTAATAGTCATGTTGGAATTTTCTTTATATATATAAAAACCTTGCGTAAAAGAAAAATAATAGTGGATATAAAACCAGAATATTAATAATTAGCAGCCTTGCTACATTCCACTTATTAAAACAGTACATTAAATCAAAAGTAGAAACATGTTCAAAATATGAAATTAAGGAGGTTATAAACATAAAAAAGGTAAGTAGAAAATTTCCTCTTAATTAATTTTTGAGTCAAATATGCTAAAAGAAACATTAAACATAAAAATTATTTTTACAATTACAATGCTCTGAAGCTAATTTGTAATAAAGGTCTTTAAATTATTATTAAAAAAATGAAAAATTTTCAGAAAATTCAAAAAGTAACACAGAAAACAAATCTGTAATGTTAAAAAAAATAAAACATCTGAAAGTAACGAAAATTTAAAAAAAAAGAAAAAAGATTTACTATGAAAATTTATGTGAAACTACCGCCAGCTGTTACAAAACGTTAATTATTGATTGCGGTGTGTCTGCATAATTCACTAGCTTTATACGGATTCAAACCATATGCAAACCATACATAAATATGAGTTACGTTTTTCACAAGGTATTAATTACATTTGGTTAGTATTTTACTTTCGACTTTTACAATTTTTCAAAATTTTTGTTCCCTAACTTCCCATTTGATTTTTTTTATAAAATATTAATTAAGGGTAAAAAGTACTTTTACTTGCTCGCACCTGTTGAGGAAAGACAGTTATTTTGAATAACTAGATTTAACATGTAAAAATTTGAACTTTAGAAGAAATGAACAGAATAGAATTCTTTTACTAAAAAATTTAAATAGCCAGAAATTTAAATTTTTTTATTGCAATAAATTAAAATTTACTTTTAATTGTAATAAGTGTCAACTAAATAGTAGAGTTAATGTTTTTTTAAAGAAAATCTGACCTATATATCTTTTAAAATAATATTTGACATTAAAAATCAAATACTATCGTAATACGATTATTATTGAGACATTGAATTCAGATAAGTACTATATTTTGCCTCGATATTTTTTTTGGCATTTTTTTTTCTTTTTACAGAAATTCTTCATGGCTTCAACTTATGAATTTCTGTAACTTCCGAAGGTTTACCCTCTCCTCCCTACCCTACTCTCGTTATTTGCTTTCGGGGTGCAGAGGATGATAGAAGTAGAATATAGGAAAAAGATGCTAGTCAGTCTAAATATACTTTAAGACTGACTAGCATCATTGAGCCAGCAAATAACAATTGAAAGAAAATCAGTCCCCTTAACTTTGACTGGAAAACCATCGATTGATAATATCTAGTAACTCTGATTAGTAATAATAAATTAATATTACTATATTTTATTTATATTTTCTGAAAATATTCCCAGAATTCATTGTTAGTAACGACTTCCACCCTATTTATTACATCAATAGGCATTAAACCTAAAAATACCAGAGCATCCCAAATGTCAGTTGAACGAAATTAAAGCGGCACTTGAAATATTTGGCTATGTCATTCTAATTTCTTCTCTCTCCTTCTGTTGTCTGATAAACCAAATACCAGAGGCACGTACTTTGTTCAATAGAGACGCTTGTCTAGATGGGTTTGGAGGACAAGGAGATTATTTGAGAATTCTCAAAGAATAAATTTAATTAGCATTAATAATTAAATGGAGACCTCTTTTCTATATCAACCCTTTAAGACAACTGTCTGAAATTGCATTTTTTGAAGGTGACAGAATTTATTCTATCTTTAAAAGAGGAATTCCAACACCCCAGTGTTTTGACGTGTCTTAACTCGAATTATTTTAGATATGAGAGGATTAAATGAACATATTTACAGAATTAGGAAATAATTGTCGGTTGGTAGTTTGTGGATTCGGCATTAAAAATTCACCTCGGTGTAATCGGTCTTAAAAGAAACTAACCAACTGTCTTCCGATTCATATTATTTACAGAATCAAGAACTATTTGTCAATTGATGGCTTGTGGATTCGGCATTAAAAATTGCACCTTAAAAAACGAGCTAACTGTCTTTCTATCCATAACAGATTCAAAATATATTAATAATTAAATAAAATAAAATGAGATTTTAGAAAATTTGCTGTATTCGTTGAATCAAGCAGTGTTATATCAAAATATCGTTTTGAAGTCTGTTCCCATCATGTTCTACGTCCAATTTATTATTAATTTCGAATTAAATTCCAGTCTTTAAGGGAATGAAAGTTACTCTAAGAAAATGTTATTAACTAAAAGAGGAAGTTTCTAATTAGACTCTTGTTAATTAACCAAAGTTTAGAAAATGAAACTCGAAAACATAATAATTAATACAAGTGTGAACTTGGCCTGATCATGAACAACTTTCTTATGTCTGGAATGAATTTATTCAAATTAAGCAATGTAAATGTCATCCCATACACAATTGATTCATAAAATTTTGAACTATCATTTACAATTTAGATGTTTATTTAATTCAGAACAATATATTTCCGAAATAGTCTCGGTCTGAACATTTTTTGTTTAATATTTTTAGCCATAGATGTATATCTAATTCTAAAGCAGCTTTCATATGTTTTACTAAAGACAGAAGCTGCAAATTTTATTAATTTTAATCATTATTAATAGTTTAAATTATAGTAAATATTACATTATGGAACATAGGAGAATGAAAATTGTATATCAAATAAAACAGTAAGAATTTTATAAAGGAATAAAGATTAAAATATAATATTTCTCAAAGTTTTTCTACCAATGCACAGAATGCATGTGAAATTGCTTGAAAATAGTTTGGCCACTGAGCACGAAATAAATGCCAGACTATTTAAATGTTCGAAACTTTAATTTCACTATTACAATGTGGCCTGAGGAAATGCAGACTTTTACCAGTTGCTGATTTATGAATCTGGAGTGTTGAAATCTCCTTGAATCTGGAATGTAGTATGAGAGTATAAAATGTAACACTTTTTCCCACCTAAAGTCCAAAAAAGCCTATTTTATATAAAAAATCTGACTAAATGTAATTTTACTTTAGTTTTAGATTTTCATATTTATAATAAAGATGTAGACCAAATATTTAGATTTATCTATTGGGAAAGATCTTCTGCTTAATCTATCTTTATTAACATAAAAGTTAATTTCTCTGGATATTTTTATATTAATTTTAATAGATAAAATTAGTTTTACTTTTATACATTTTAGTATCTAAAAAACTTTCTAATCTTTCAGTTGTCAGGTTTTTTTAAGTACTTTTTAAGTTCTTTGATTTGTATAATATAGAAATGTTTATGGCATATAATAAAATATTTTACTTTTTTTTGCTTAAATTAATCTTTATAGAAAGCCATATTATACATCACTGTACAAAAATTCTTGTATAAAAGAAATCAACAAAAATAATTATTTTAATATCTATTAAGCCCACCATTAACATCTGAGTTCCCCTGCATTGAAAAATGTGGTGTGTTATTACTCCACTGAGTATAAACTTCTAATTTGGAAAGATTATGGTCTAAATTTCAATTAATTTTGAATTAATTAAAATTTTATCTAAAATAAAAAAAAACTAATAAACAGGCATCTTCCTATCCTCCAAAGTATGTTTGCATCAGATTATTAGCTTAAGATAGAATGATCTGCTTTGTAGAGTGTCAATAGAATGCACATAAATACAAATGTTCTTTTAATGTTAAATGAGATTAATAGACATCTAACAAAATAATACAGTAAAACATCTAAAAATACTTAAAAATGCCAAGAAATTTAAAAATGAAGTCTTTGTGGTCGACATTTTATTTATTTTTCAAGCTTAGAAAATTACCCAGGAAGGAAGGGAACCTCTATTATGCAACGATCAGAAAGTTCATTCAGAATAATTTTCAAGCACACATTTTTAAGTAAAAGCAAATATTCGAAGGAAATATTTATTAATAATTCATCTGATCAGGCTTAGAATATTGTAGAATATATTTTAAATTTACATGTTTATTTCAATAAAAAGAAATCAAAGAATTAAAAAAAAATGTTTCACAGTTTCTAAATCTCATGGGACAGTTGAAAGATGGCATGTTTCATGAACAATTCCTTTAGTAAAAAGAAATCAAAGAATTAAAAATAGATGGTTTACATTTTCTAGAACTCATGGGACAGTTGAAAGATGGCATACATCATGAACTTTCCTAAACATTTATTATCCCCTGTCAGTTTAAAAAAAAGTTTCAAATTTAATAGAAAGTTCCATACCATGTTACACTTAATTAGCCAATCAGAGATACCATTCATTCTGATTGGCTGAAAAGGAAGTGTTTGAATTAGGTTAAAAGGAATAGCAACAAGTTGCATAAAAGACAAATATAAGGGAAAAACCATTTAAACAAATGCTAACATGGGAAGCATTGTAAGTTTTGCATCACATGATTTCAAGTAGAGCCTTTAAATATTGATTTTATTGTTCTAAATAAAATAAATGGGGAAATAATTCAACTTTGAGATTGTTTTTTTACAGATAAATTACCAGTATATACCAGTATAACTAGTACATACATATTTCTTTTTTTGTTAGAGTATTTCATAAATATAGAATAATTTTATTATTTTATAAAAAAATCATGAAACAAAGATTGGATGCTTTTTATAAAAGAAGTTTATGATATTTAATTAGCTTTAAACAACTTTTCAAATAGTAATACAAAAGAAAAAATATAATGAATTAATTTGTGATTTTATCTGCAATTGATAAAATTACTGGTTTGTGTTTAGAGTAGAGCTAGTAAGTAAATAAGCTATTGTTCCCTAATGAACTATAAAATTTTTCATTTAAGTGATTATTCTTTTTATTATAATTAATCGCACATTTATGACGTCACAAAAACGTGCAGAATATCGCGAGGTTAATACTACAGCTTAAAATATTTAATTGAAGTTTCTAAATGTCAATAAAAGTTTATTATTGAAGATAGATTTGAAATATTTACATGTCATCCCTAATAATCATAATTTATCTGAACTTTCGTTCAAAAATTGAGAAATTCTGTAGTTGTCTTAAAGTTTATTTAGTAACATGAAATATTTACTGGAAAAGCATATCAGGACTTGAATTTTTTTGTAACCTCTTTCCAGACATAATAAACATTTTATAAATTTTATGCATAAATATATACTGGCACATTACATATAATCAATCAATATCAGAATATATGAGTGCATTACGGAAACAACGCTATGATTTATGTTAATGCAATATCAAATTCTCTTGAAAATATCTGACAAGATCCAAATTGCGATAAATATTGATCTTTCTTATCTAAGAATATAGTAGAGATTTTATAAGTATATTTAAATATAAAATTTAAATAATGTGTGGAACATTTAAGATTTTGTTTAAAATATGTATAGCTTTATAAAATACATTATAGAAGTTTTATTAACGGTGGCTTGGTGCCTCATCTTTTGTATGTAAATTATATTTTCTTGTTTTGTACTAAATTTACATATGCTATAGTTAGAAAATATTAGACAAAATTATTCAAATTTGCTATGTATTTATCTGCATTAATGCAACAGTTTCGTTCATAATATATTACTTCGAAAATACATTTTTGAAAACTTCAATATCTGTTTAAAAGTCATTTACATAAGAGTTGCAGTAGGTGTTTTATAACTAAATCATTCTTTCGAAAATTGCTTCCTTTGGGATCGAAAATTTTGCATTATAATCTTTGCATATTGATGTAAGTTTTTAACAAAGTTGCTTTTCGAATTGAAGCTGAAACCAAATTTATGCTTCTGTCTTTGTCTATAATAAAGCGATAATAACAAACAAATTTTTTGTTACATATGAATCGTATTTCGCAATTATTTTATGGATAAATCTTTTCTCTATACAGGGTATTTAAAAAAAGCATGTGGTTCACTTTAAGGACAAGTCAATCATACAGAAAGAAATCATTTGTAGAAAATCATTTATAGAAGTTACAAATGCAAAGGATAAGTTTGGCTAATGAATGAGGCCCACCTTCATATGGCATGGCAATCTGAAATCGAATCAAACTTTTTGAGGCATAATGAAATGTTCTGCTTTTCTGTTCTTCTGTGTTCTTATAATTGTTTCATGTTTTGTTTATTTATCAAAGTTTTCCACCTTCAAATTTCTCTTTCACTAATAGATTTGTTATAAATGTATTTATTTGGGAATAGGTGTATTGTTTTTTCCTATTTTTCTTTCGTAGTGTGATTTCAATCGCACACAGTTAAAGAGATTTGGTGTGCGATTTCATTTATACCCGCACCCTAATTTTTCACAATAAACTCGCCTCTTATATCGCATTTATCAACTGGTGTTTATCCTAAATTTGTAGATTTCTACCCAATTTTGAGCAATAACAGGAAATTCTGTCTGTCCAGCTGTCTGAATATGCGGTAACTCAATATTTATAAAATAAAAAGAGCTAGATAGATACATTTTGAAACAAAGATTTAGCATCTATAGTATAAAAATCTGCCAAATTTTGATCCAACAAATCCAACAAAGGATTGAGCGTATGTCGGTCTGTACTTTCAGAAACATGTAAACTTAATAACTCAAAAATGACAAAGACAAATATATGAAATTCGGTATGTGATCTTGTGACTAATGTGTCAAATTTTTGTTTCAATGGATTGGAAAAAACGCTTCTAAAACACAAATCCGATTTTAATATATTATTAAACCGCATGCAGGTGATTCATTGCCAAATAACTACGCCAAAATCCTGCAAGACTTTCTCTGCTATATAAATTTTATTTAAGAGCATGCGAGAACATTTTGAGGAGACCATTCCCACGGGCTTTTATTTTCATCGTCATAACCATCTTACTCATATACGCTTTTTAACATGTGGTGAATGCTTATAAGGAGGATCTATTACTGGAGGGAGAGTCTGTGGTGAAAACTTATAAGCCAGTTAACAGCTAAGCTACACGAGCAATTGAGTTTGCATTGTGGTCATGTTACCGTGCTGCGAACCGCAAGGTCCCAGGTTCTAACCTCGCTCAATTAAATTCGTTACATTGGTGACCCGGACGTGATTTGAACTCGCAACATAGATCCACTAACATCACTATCTGCAACAAACATATCATAGCGCCATTCTAACTATTTTAAGTTATGACAAACTGCATAGCCATATTTTATCACATTATTTCCTACTTTATGGGATATTCCTATTATTTGCAAATAATTACTGATCCCTGTCTATTTGCTGCGTAAAAATAAGTATATGTTCAAAATCATGAATCTTTCTAACCGCTTTTTACTTTTTAAAAATTACTCAATATATGAAAATAATTAAAAACTCACTTATTCTATTAGAACGAGAAAACATTTTTCAGGTAAACGCATGATCAGGAAGCGGGAGTTCAAGAGAAAATTAAACCAAATTTAATGAGATCATTTAAGCAAACGAGTAACTACTAAGCTGAAATGTTCTAACCAACATTAATAACAAAGTAAAAATTTCAGATTCCGAAAAGGCAAAAGGCTTCTCAAACTTAGTTATTATCTCTAAGCAAACTTTATCTGCTCTCTCGATTAAAACATTACTTAAAGCCTAATTTCACTTTGAATATATGGAACAACTCTGCGAGGATTAAACTCAAGATACTGCAACATATCTAACTTTTGCAAAGAAGTTTCTCATATTTAGCTCCTCACTGCACAAAATTTAAACTGGAGAAGTAGATGCTGCGATACGCTTTAAGAATAGTTTTATTACGGAATGAGGGCTTTCTCTCTATTAATGAGTAGAATGAAATGTTTTGGTGGCAGTTCAAAAAGGATCACACTCTGATGGTATTTCCGCAGAGCAGAATACAGATTTTTGAAGCGAAACGTAATGAGTCTCATAAGTTTGAAAACAATTGAATCTAAGGATTTTTGAGTTGTCAGCAACTGAAGGTTGCATGGATTAAATAAAGGAAGAAATAGCTGTTCTTTAAAATTAGTATTTTGCATACATATTATTTTCTTATTGAATTTTTTTTAAATATTCCCTTTTATGTAACTCAAATATTATGAATATTTCAATACAGCTTACAAAAAGTGCATTCTATGCCTGTACTGAGACTCGCGGCAGTCTGAAGTTATGATTTAAGCTTTGGAATCAAAGGGGATACTAGCTTAGATATCATCCTGATCATCTGATCATGGTTAAACATTTTGAAGACCGTATTAAAATAGCCTTTACGTTGCTTTGCTTCGATATGTTGGAAACTTCAAACTATGCAGAACTATACTTGCAATAAACATGACAAAATATGGGGAACAAGCCAGTTTCTTTAACAGAATTAAAATGATATCGAATAATATGCGCTGAATGTAGAGTCTGTGTATCTTATATGATTCAAGAGTGTGGTTAATATGGAGTCGTTTATTAATTAGTTCAAGTTAAGAAAGAGATAAAGAATTCCTAAACCGGTTGCAGAAATTTTACAAACATTTTATGAATGTAGTAAACATGTACACATTTTCTAGCATTTTTTAAAAACATTTAAAAACTACTACAGATGGAACCTAGAGGGATTTGATAAGAAATATAAATTTGGGGCAAAGATCATGTAACAAATTTCCCTCGTCTAGTTCAAACCAATTTCAGCTTCACTTCTCAAACAAAAAGTTAAAGCAACTAACAGATAGAAACAACTCGATAAATGTTTATTTGGAGTTCAAAATAATCCATAAATTGCAAATATATATTTTCTCCGAGTCTTGCTTTCTAAATAATCTCTTCTTCCTCTCAGCAAATGGATACATCAAAGTAAAATGGTGAGTCCAGCTCATCAGAGAGACATATACAATCGATCTCCTGATTCGTTTTCCTTGTTGGGTTAGAAACTAGTAAAATGATGGAATGAGACATTCTTCCGAAGAATTCAGGAACGTCAGGTGTTCCTCAAGTTAAACTTTAATTTCACTTTTTATTTTCCCATATATGAAGTATAGAGATAGTATTGGAATTTTCCAAAAACTTCGAACTCCAGAATTTGAAGAATCCCCAGGTAAGTTCGAAAAATACATTTCGGGTACGTGTATGACAAAGATAACTCAAAAAGCTTTAACTGGGTGGAACTTTGGACACCAACGTGGCATATTACTATCAAATTTTGAACAATTTCAGTTCAGAAGAAGTCTGTCTATCCTTCTCTTCGAATATGAGGTAACCCGATAATCATAAAATGAAGAAAACTAGATTGGATACAATTCGATATATAGATTTAACATCTATAATGTACCTACCTATCAAGGTTTGAACAAACTCTAACGAGGTTTTGACCGCCTGTCAATCTGCACTTTCAAAAACACGTAAACTTGATAACTGAAAAGCACAATGACTAAAATATGTGAAATTGCGTGCAGGATTTTCTGACTTCAAATGCAGTTATATATATT
>JAPMOR010002950.1:247400-380997 GCA_026543865.1 Argiope aurantia | reverse complement strand
AAAAGTATTTTGGCTTGTTGGATAATTTTTAAATTACTACTGAAATTTAATAGTTTCTTTTTTAAATAATACTGTACTAAGAAATCTTAATTTAATTATATTATTATAGGTATGAATACCCAGAATGAACTTAATATTGTACTTGTACATAAACATTAGAAAAGCAAATTAATCCTTGTTCATTTTTAGATTATATTTGACTCATAATTCAATCAGTTTCACCCCTGAATGAAATAACATAAGATTATCGCTTTCATTGTGAAAATACATAATTGATGAAAGCTTTATTTCCATATTTTTCTTTGAAAAATTGATGTTCTGCTCTGTATAAACATTAAATAAAATGAATAACAGATTTCTTTCTTCATGATTTGATTAATCAAGTAGGTGGGCAGAATAAACAAGTGGGTGATGAAATTTTAGTAGTGGTGATCACAGAGAAGATTAGTTTTTCTCTATGGTACTGATGCTTAGAAAGATATGAAATATAATAAATCATATTTATGAATGTCCATGATTAAAATAGAAATTAGATTCATACTGGAATCTTTCTTTTATATGAATTCTATGGTTGCAGAAGACACTCCTGCCATTCAGTGGAATGCTAGCTAACTTGTTCTTGCAAGTAATAAGGTTCAAAGAGCTGAACTAATATAACTTGCTTCACAAAAAAAAAAAAAAAAATCTTACTGAAAGAATGTATCACATTTTTTTGAAAAACACATTAGATAGTGATAGGTACTGCTTATTGATAATTTTTGTTGCATAAAGTTTTTTTTTTCATTTCCTTAAATAACTGTTGTGTAGCATTTTCTAATTTAATTTGCTTTTTTATTTCAATATTCTCTTAATTTAAAATAATCATAACTGCCAAATATAGAATGTGTGAATAAAAAGTATTTTTTTTTTATCCATAGAATTCATGAATATGTGATGTCAAATAAAACTGAAAATACAGGACTTACATCATTCCTTATGGACATTGATCACAGATATGTATGTGGCATATTTTAAAATAAAAAAATATGAATATATCTTTTAATATTTAATTAATAGGCTATTATTGAGAGGTGTAATGTTTTTTACAATGAATGATGATTTATATTCGAATAGTATTTTCTTTTTTTTAGTGTTATTTTACTAAAGTAAAAAGTTTTGCTCTCTATTTCCCTGAGGCACTGTGAATTTTAATGCTATTTTTAAGATTCCTTTGTTTTAATACAAGATATGTTATAATAAATTTAATTTACTATTTGATTTGTTACTTAAAAAACTGATAATGAAACTTAGAAACTATTTATTAAAATTGTATTACTAATACATAATATATTTTCATATAAAACCAATTATCTACTTTGTTTTTTTAATTATTTTATTCTAAGCAATATTTCATATTCTTAATTTAACTATGTGAAAATATCTGATCATTTTATTGATGGGTTTTTTTTAAACAAAAAAAAAAAAAAAAAAAAAAAAAGTAACAGAGCTTTAAAACTTGTGAAGAAAAGTTTATATAGAAATTTAATAGGGAATAGTTATTTGCCTTTTAAAATTTAACTGCTCTTTTTCCACATTTTTTTTCAAAAGTTTGCTTGAATGTTTCTTTTAATTTTTGTAGTTTATCTGGAATTTAATTTATTCTCAACTTTTGGCTTTTATTCACTAAATAAAGTAAATCTGACATGAAGTTAAAAAGGAAATCTAACAAAAGAGCATTTCTGTTTAAAATATAATGCAAAGCAAAATGTTTTCCTGAAATATTTTTTAATTTAAAAATTGGGCCAATTCATGTTAGGTTTCCAGTGCTAGTACCACTGGAACATGTGTTCACTCTCATTTCTCTAAATAGCATTACTAATGTAAATGAACACAAATATAAACTACAAATTTCTGTATTAGGTCTACTGGATGAGTCACTAGATTGAGACTTAAAATAAAAAATTATCTGAAAATTTTTATAGTTAAATTCAAAATATATAAGATATTTTCTCATTTTTTTATGGTTTAAAGATTGGACAATTGCAGCATTTTTAATTTTAAAACATAAAAAGATATTGTTACCAAATGATAACCTCAGTTATCTGATCTTCATTTTTTATAATTGTTTTGTTTATTTAATTTGTTGTAATCCATATGCTTTATTATAGTTTTATATAAAATTTTATTTTTATGAGAAAGGTTAAAATGTATGAAGTTTAGATAAAATATTTGATTGAAGGGAAAGTAAAAAGTTTAAAGATATAGATTTCTTTATGCTAATAATGCCTGCATTCTGTTATATTCAATATCATTAGAAATATACCATAAAATTATATTTTGTTTTACTTTTGATAGATGCAGTTCTTTGGACCTGAACAGTTTTGTCATTATAATTTATTCAATAACCACTTTTTTGGTGGTAAAGCAAGTAAGAAGAAATTCAAGGAGTTTTTGACTGAAAAAAATGGAGAAAAAGTTGGTATTTTGTTGGATCCTCCATTTGGTGGTCTCATTGATGCTATATGTTACACTCTGCAAAAACTGAATCAATATTGGAAGAAAGTTAATAGTAAAGAAAGTACAGAAACTGTTCCAATTATTTGGTTTTTTCCATATTTTTTGGAATCAAGAATTGTTCAAAAAATGCCAAATTTAGTAATGATGGATTATAAGGTAACAAAAAAAAAATGTCTTTTTCTTATAAATTTCAAAGTTGAGATTAATCTTTGAATTTATCTCCTGCATATTTTTGTAACTTTCTTGTTATGCTTATTTTTGCACAATATTTTCTAAAAACAAATGATTAATGTATTTGAATGTTTTGAAATAAAAATTCTGATTTCTTAAGAAAGTTGGATATTTTTTATGAGTCATTTATATTTTTTAATATTAAATTCCAATTATTAATCAAACTTATCTATTTTATTTTTTAGGTTGAATATCTGAATCACAAAAAATTTGGAAGTCAAGCAGGTTCTAAAGGTTCTCCTGTAAGGATCTTTACTAATATTAATGGCTCTTCTTTTGCTTTACCTAAAAATGAAGGATACAAGTAAGTTTTTAAAAAAAATATAAACTATTGTAAATATTTATGATATGTTGATAGATTGTAAATGATTTTCTCAAAGAATGTTTCTTAATATTATTTTTAGTGCTTTGTCTTTAGTCCCTTATTTTAAAAATATAACTTTGAAAAATCATCTATAATCCTAGAAATTTTAATTTGCTTTATTTTTAAATGAGCATATTTTTGTGAACAAATTCTAAAAATCAAATAAAGACAGAGCATTGGATTCATAAATGCACGTTTTAATTCAAAGTGTTGCATATTTTAACGTTTTAATGCAAGCTTTTCAAGTGTAGATTATCTAGAAAAATAATTAAAAAGTTGATTAAATTTATTCATATTTATAAAATTTTTCTCTTCAGATTTATCATACTGTCTTAAATTCAACATTTTTATTTCATGTGTTATCTAAATGCTGAGGCTAATATATATTTTACTAGTGATGAAATTTGCAAATGAATAACTAATTTAATATAAAATTTGGATATAATAAATGCACAACTATTAACTAATACTTTTATAAAATCGATAGCTGAAAATAAATTAAGTAAATCAAAGTTTTGCCTTTTCTTGAATCTTTATGAATTTCTTTCCCTTTCCCTATAAATAAATATAACTTTATATTTGTGCATATAAATAAAATTTGTATATAAATTCAGGTACTGTGAATATTTCATTATAAATTTTCTTATATTTTTCCTGACTTTTCTTCTAATACAAAACAAATATATAATTTACTATTTTCTTTTACATTTTAGATATTGTAAAATCTGTCAAAGATATGTATCTAAAGAAAATCAACATTGTTCTCAGTGTAACAAGTGCACAACAAAAGTAAGTCTATATTAATATAAGAAAAATATTCTTACCCACTTCTTTAAAACTTATCATTTTATTTAAAATATGCTTCTAATCCACCTTGCATTTATTTTAATTGCTTATTAAAATTATACAGTAATTTCATATTTGTATGACTTTATTTTTTTTCAGCATGGCAATACTTTCAAACATTGTGACAGCTGTAAACAATGCGTAAAAAGTTCCTATGTTCACTGTGAAGTTCACAATAAATGTGTTCCAGATACTACAAGTCCTACAGAAATTTCTGGCAAGATATGTAAATGCAATAGAATAGAATCCGAAGGAGAAATGTCTAACAAGTGCTTTAAATGTTTTGGGTATGGTCATAGAAAGCGAGATTGTGCTGGAAATTCAAAGTAAGTTAATAACGAAACTATTATTCATTTTATAAAATACTCTCATAATATATATTAACTTTCTAAGTTGTTACACTTTCTTCCTTTGCATGAATATTTGTGTAAAAAAAATTTTGCATTTCAAAGTTTTATTTCTCTATATAGTGAAAGATAAACCAAAATAATTTATTACCTGTGGCATTAAAAATACAAATTTGTAAAATTTTAAGTACATATTCTAATTCTAATCAAAGTGTAATTTTTGTATACTGCCTTATATTTCACATGAATTAATTTTTCTTTCCTTTTTATCTTTAGAAACACTAGATTATAGTAAAATGTATATTCTTGCAAATATTAAAAAAAAAAAAAAATCTAAATCTTAAGGGCTGATAATTTTTTTATACTCATTCATAAGACAAACAGAAAATTAAATGCAATTTTAAAATGTTTATAAAGATGAAAACTTAAACTGAACATTTAAAAATATCATCACTACACTGAATATCAATGTGGCAGATATGTTGTAAAAATTCCACAATATTTATGCCTTAAAATATTATTTTGTGCTAAATTTTTTTCAGTGCATGATCAATTAACAATGATGTAATAAGTTGCAATGGTTGATTAAGAAAACTAATAAATGGAATTCGAACTAAATTTAACATCCTTTATTGTGGGTTTTTTTGGGTTTTTTTTGCTCAAGTTCTATGTTCTTGTTGCATGAAATTTTATTTTCTCTATGCCATAAATCCTATGTCCCCATATTGAAATCTATCATTTTCTATGGTCTAAATCTCTATAGAAGGTGCCTTTAATCATTAAGGACCAAAGAATGTTACAAATTATATTTTAAATATTTACTTTTTATAAACTTTAACAAAACATTATTTGAAAAACTTTTTGATATACAAGTACATAAATAATTTCATAAATATTTTTTAAACCATCTCTTATTTTTAATGCATCTTTTGTGCATGTGTGAAAATATCAATTGTACATAAAAAAAAATTTCTTAGGGTTATTTTAAATATATCCTACTATAAAGAATAGAAATTGGCAGGGTGGGAGGAGAATTATCCTTTATATAAATAGGGTGAGAGAACATAATATATATAATAAATGCTCTTGTGAATCATTTAAAAATGGCTTCAACTTATTGGTTAATTGTTTTGAAATACATAATTTTTGTCCACTTATGTGAAAACTTTTAAATTACGTTTTAAGGAAACATTCTAATTCCTCATTTATTAATAAGTATTATATTTAATAATACAGACTATAAAATCATATTATTTCATAATGGTGCATTCAATTTTATAACAGTTCATTAAACTGAATAATTATTATAATTTTCCTTTTTTTATAGGAATCAGAAAGGAAGAAGAAAGAAGATGAAAAAATAAAGCTGTCTTAATTTTTTTAATAAATAAAAGGTTGCCCCCATTTCTTATACTGCAATAGTCAGGCATTTTTTATTTCATCAAAAATATCTCTTTTAAAGGGATTAATTATTATATAAAATTTATTATCAACTAGCTCACAAAAAATAAAATACATTTTTTGTTTATTTTACTTAGTGAAAAGTATAAAAGATTACATTACAGTGTTTTGAAACATCTTTCATTAAAAGCAATGCCTTCAGTGATAGTGATGACATAAATGTTTAGATTGCCTATTATTCATTTTCACATTTTTAACAACTTTTAACAAATTAGCAAGAGCTTCCATTAATGCTGACAATTCTTCCACATCACAGTGCAAAGATTCTTCTTGTATGTGATCTTCAAACTCAGTTTGTACACATTTATGACAATTATTCAGACTTGACTCGGCATTTCCATCATTATAATTATTCTTATCTACACTAACTGTAGTGCTAATGAAATCTTCTTTTTCATTCCCGGTACATGGAGAGTAGAAAATTTGAGGTATAATTTTCATATTTTTAATGAAGCCCACAATAGAAATTCTGGCTGCTGTTTGTGCCAAACAACCATATGTTTCCTCATTATGTTGTTTTGATGACTTTACAAACACCTCATGTAAAGGGCCTAAAACTATTTCAAGACCAGTTTGGTTTAAAATATCTTTTATAGATTCAAATACATTTCCTTGGTAATTATCAATAAAAAACACGACAGCTCCAGGTTTCAACAAATTTCCTAGTATCTGAAAAGAGAGAAATGTTAATGCCAGTCTGTGTTTAATTCACACTTCTTTCATCATAATATACATTTTTGTAATTTTCCCATTTTTTAATCATTTTAATATTTATTAAGTAACCCAAACCTTAGATGTCAAGTGATATCAAATCTGCTAATAAGCTTTGAGTAAGGATTAAAAGATTTTGTGATAATTTCTTTTTAAAAAAGAATTCAAATATTTATTTTAAATTTCAAATCAGTTGGGTTTACAGAATATTTTATAAATATATTCTATTATGTTTTTATGCATATTTTCTTTCTCAATTTTGCTAACCCTTAAAAAGAGGGAAAATAAACCTCAAATTTTAAGAATCCATCAATGCTAATCATTGGAGATTTATAAAGAAATCATAATTATAATACTTTGCTGGGAAATTTTTTACTTAGTGAACAATTAATGCAATATAGCAATAACTGACAACATGTAACTGATACAAATGAGCTACAAAGGTGAAAAGAATTTGCATAAATTCTGAGTTTATGAAAAACTTATACTAAATATAAACAATCTTATACAGAAGAAAAGTGTTTCACAGTGTAAAGTTGGTTTACTTGAATTTGCATATATTTAAACAATTGATATTAAAAAAAAAAAAGACATTTTTCACAGTATTTATTTCTTGCAAGCACTGCTAATAATAATAAAAAAAATACTTAACAAATTTTTGAAGCCTACAAATAAAAAAATGTAAATTAAAATTAATGAAGTATACTTTAAAAATAAAAAAGTAATAAATAATAAAAATAATTACAGCTTTTTTAATTATAAGCCTAAAAATATTTCATTTAGATAGAAAATAAAACATTTTTTAATTGATAGAACATATTATATGAAAGTATAATTAATGCATTTTAAAGGAACAAAAATTGAATGCTCTTTTATTTAATCTATGTGAACTTTTAGTAATTTTTAAATTAAAAAGTGAATATAAATAAGAATATATTAAAGGAAGCATGAAATCTCATGAAAGAATTATAAGACAAAAAAATATTTATTTTAGACAGAAAATGAAACATTTTTTAATTGAAAGAATATTATAATATATGAAAGTATAATTAATACATTTTAACAGGAACAAAAATTTAATGCACTTCTATATAATCAATGTGAACTTTTAGTAATTTTTTTACTTAAAAACTGAAAATAACTTATAGTTGTAATAAATTAGAAAAATTATTTTTAATACCTTTAATGCATCCAAACATCCTTTCTTAGCCAGCACTACTGATATAAATTTTACCATAGATACAATATCTGCCTTTGAAATTATTTCTATAACATTTTCAGGTAAAGACTGTATGAGATCAATTTCAATGAGATCATATTTGAATTTTTTACTACTGATGAATGTTTCGGGTACATCCTTCACTTTGCCTGTTAACAAACCTGAAATAATATTTTCAAAAGTGTTGTTCCATCCACCACAAATATCTAGCACTGAAACCTGCTTTATTCTTTGATGGAAATATGGCCTTACAGCTAAAGCCTTACATATACCTATAATATCAGTACCTGGTCCACCACCTAAACTACAAATTTTAATACCTCTTTGAAAATGATTTCTTAATTCTTTTTTATTTACAAATTTGCGAAAATATTTGGTAACCATTCCAGTATGTAAACTGGCATATTTATAAAGATAAGCACAACGACATTCTGGATTGTTGTAATCCAAGTATGTTGAACCTTTCTTAAGTGACTTTTTACTATAAATTGAACTAACAATTCTTGCAGCAACCTTCAGTTTTTCATTTTTAATTGCAAATTTTTTCCTTTCTTCTTCAATAATATGTGAATAAAATTCTGATAACATCATGCTTGGTATCTTCCTTCCATGTAATTAACATGAAAAAAAAAAGATTCTGAAAAAGTGAAAATATTATTGATAATCATAATAAATATATAAATAATTATTGATAATATATCAATAAAAGAAATGAATTTAAATATTTATGACAGAGGATCTATATTATTCAGAGGGATCTATTTGTTTCTGCATAAGATATTAACTGTGATTCATATATTAATTTTTTCATCTTACGTAATTTTAATGAATGCATTAGGTTTGATAGATTAATTCCCCCTTTTAAAAATACTAAAAGGCTTTTTTTTTTTTTTGTAATTTATATCAAATGACCTGAGATTGCACTCTCTTTCTTCAATTTCTTTAATACATCAGCAAAAGGATAGAAAGAGAAAAATAAAAAAATATTGAAGTTTTTTTTTAATGAAAATCTATTTCCACTTATTACTATTAGCATTTTCATAAATTATTTAACTATACACATTTCTACAGCTACAATAGTTTTATTGCAGCTGATTTTCATTAGAATAAAATATAAATTGTAAATCATTTATTTAATTTACAAATAATTACTTTTTTTCTCAATAATGTTTTGTTGTTTTATTTTTAGAATAAATGGCATGAAAATTTATCATTATCACAAAGCATCTAATAATCATAAATTTTGGTAAATGGGCTTTTTTTTTTTTTTTTTTTTCAGTAAGATTATTTCTTGATGAACAAGAAATTTTACTTGCTCATTAACAAAAACAATTATTCTTAAAGAAATTAATTTTAAACACAAATTAACTTTTAAACAACAATTTTTCAACTTGTAAACTTATCTTGCACCTAATAAGACAGCTGATCTTTAAATGAAATGTTTGTAGTTTCAATAAAATTTAGTGATGATTCCAATCCCTGGCATATTAGTTAATCCTTAACCATATTTAATTAAATTTATGAAACAAAGATTCATGAAAAAGAAAAAAACATAGCATTTTCTATTGGTCAAGTAATCAAAGACCTAGACAGCACCTGTGGTAGAAAACTGATTTGGCTCATATACATAGAGAGTAAAAATTTATTCTGCTCAGAGGGATCTATTTGTTCCAAACATCAGTCCAGAAGTAGAAGTATTTGAATAATGGTGGTTAAGAGTACAGAAAGAGAATAAAACCCATAATCTTCTTACAGTTTTCTCTCATCCATATCCTTTCTAATTCAAATCATATTTCTCAACTATGCAATACTATAACCCATAAGATCACTTGTTGTCTCAAATGTATCCAGGTATCTATTAGATTTCTCAATTTAATATGTTAGCCTTTATTGAATGCTAGAGTTTATACAGGTATAGCTGATAAAGCACTTGTCATATGAGAGGTTGTTTATAACCATTAAAAATTAAGAGCAGATGCAGTTTTTTTTTTTTTTTTTTTTTTTTTTAATTTCAAAGTGAGCAATTTCCATCATGATATAGCAGTAATATCTTACTGTCTTTAGTGTATCAGCAGTTAAAACAGTACAGTTTTAATTTAACATACTTAATGTATTAATATAAAAAGTAGATGATTGCCCTGTCAAAATTACTTAAACATATTTTTATCCATAGAAAATAATAGAATAATGCAAATTATATTGTGAAATTCTCCAAAAAATGGTTTGATATCTGCATTATCTAAAGTTTGTGTTAAGTAATTTAAAAATTGATTAATTTTATAAACCATGCAATAAAAAAGTAGATCAAGGAAAGAAATTTTTTATGTGCTTTTCTCAGCACTTTATTGATTCTCTATATAATTATAAAATGTTAAAAGCAAAAATAAAGTTATTTCCAGATATGCTTTACAATAAGAAAAACATTTATTTGAAGAAGAACAAAGTCATTAAATGTTTATGATATTAAAAATGAAAGAATTTTCCATCAAGACAAGAATTGCTAAAGTTGATATACATTTTTTTGAGCAAACTAATTTATAATATCTTTAGTGTTAGCAGATGGAATTTTCAGAAAAGAAAGGTAAGTTGCATCATTAATTATGCAAAAGATTTTAACAGAGCAGAAGAAAAGAAAAGGAAGGGGTGGTTAGGTAAGAAGGGGAAAAAAAACAGTAATATTCTAATGAAGACAAGAATAAATTTAAGGAAAAGATTATAAATAAATTTAAAAAATAACTAGGAGGGATATTCAGCTTGATTTTGTCAAACGAATTTTCACAAATAAAGCAACACATACTGCTGTTTTGTTTTTTTTTAATTATGCACAAATTTTTAGACATAAAGTAGCATTTTTTTTTTCTTTTTTTCCCCATATACTGCAATAATACAGTTTTTTAGTAACTATTCAACAAAAAAATTTGTACATATAGTAAAAATGAAGATTTTTACTATATATAATGTTCAAGTGTCTCAGAAGTCATCTCTAAACAAATAAATATGGACTCTAAATTTGAAAATGCGTTTTCTAGGTTTATTAAACGTACAACCGATGAATACTATCAAAGTTCAAAGAGCAAAATTTCAATTTCATTTTTACTAAAAATCTTTATGAAATTATAACAAAGGATGAACAATTATACATATTTTAACTGTAGTAACAGCAGATACTTAATTTTTATTGATTTGTAAAATGAAATTCGCTATGATAATATTAACTTTGTCGTTAAATTTCTGAATTATTAAATAATTCATCTTTCAATAAACATTTACTTACTTTTCTTTTTCTTAATCTTCCATGCAGATGCTCGTTACAACTTACAGTTTTAAAATTTCGGTCCTACCGCGCTAGTTTGGGAAAAAGAAAAAAATAGCCACATGTTTTAGTTTCGTTTTCTCTAACACGTGATGTCTAAACCAAATCTAAAAGTGTCAACATGCAGCCAACTTTTTAAATGGATAACAGAACTAAAATTATTAAACAAAAAAAAAATTATTATTGACTTTACGAAAATTAATTTCTCCTACTACCACTAAAGAGTAAAAATTTGTTCTACGTTAAAAATTATGCAAATGTTTTTCGTGGAATAAGCACTACATCTATGGTCGCTGAGAGGCGGAAAATAGAAATTTTTTGTACTTATCATATTGCTGACTAATCTATTTTTATCTTTCATCCTCTTTACTTTTATTTGTATTTGTCTACAGGAGATAAACCAAATGATTAAATGATTTTATTCATCTAATTTTAGCCTTATCCTATTTTGGAGATAGGGGTTTCCCCCAATATTTACGTAAATTCGTTTTTGCTCTTCGTGTCTCGTGTGATCGGAGTTGCATCTGTGTTTAGGTTGTTTTCACATCTGCTAAGTAAGTAGATATGCTAGAAAAATAAATACGTGAGATGTTCTAACATTATATTTCTATTGCCTGTTCAAACTTATTTTAATGTCACGAGAGAATATAAAAATCTTTTATCTGTCACCATGTTTTTATTTATTATTTGAGTTTCCATCCAATCGTCCTCTTTATTGCCTAAACATATGATTCTTCAGATAAAAACTTCTATTAGAATTTTATTTATGAGATTCGATCTTTAAAATGCAGCGTAATATTCTTTAAATATTTAAGATTTTTGTTGATGAAACAATATGACTTATTAATCATTTAGACTCATATGCCTTTTGGGAAATAATAAATATTTATGGTATCGAATGAAAAATATATGTGATGTTTTTTCCAGTTTTATTTTATTTCTTTAAAGAGCAACATTTGATAAATTTTATAAATATTCGAATTTATATTTTAACCTCTTAATGCTGTTTCGATATTTTCATAAATGGCTTATTCAAAGCATTTTATAAAATTTCGATTTGTCGAAGAATTAAACTGAACCTGTAAATGAATACAACAACAACAAAAAAAGAAATTAACTAAAAATAGCAGCAAAGATTAATTTTTAATATTTTTTATAAATGATACACATTTAAAAAATAAATTGAGTAATTTAAATAAATTATTAATAAATGTAATTAATTTTTTAAAGAAGTTTAAAAATAATTTCAATTAATAGGGCATCTTTTAATAAGTGAAAAATGTATAGTGTATACCAATTATAAAATGGAACTTTAATATAAAAAATACAATTATAACATATTCAGATTTTTTTAGTATGTTGTATAGCAATAGAATCTGAGTGATATAAAATCTATAGATCATAATTTACTTATTACCAGATAAGGAGATTTTTAGCTAACAAGAATTTTTCAGAAATAAAACAGTTATATATATATATATAGAGAGAGAGAGAGAAAATACTTATGAGCTTGGAATTAATCAAAATAAATTATTAATAGGTTTGGAAGTAAAGATGTTCATATACTAGAGCTTGCACAATTTGAAGTAATTAATATTTGATTAAGTTATTTGCAATTTATACAGATGAAAAATGTATACTCATTCATATGTTTAGTGCACATTTATATTGTTACTCATTCCTTTCCTTATGCTTTTTTTTTTTTTTTTAACCTATGGTTTTATGATTATGCAGTGGTATATACAGTTTTCACTTTTTGCATGAAGCATCTGTTGCATACTATAATATGTTTAGTTGTTAAAAATAAGATTGAATGGGGAAAAAAATATATTTGTGTTTATTTTTCTTTTTATTGTCTATCTTTGTATTCACACAATAAGTATTTATCTTTTATTTTAATGTTTTAAATTCTTTTTTGATTTTCTTCTTTAAATTTTTTTTAATGTTTTAAATTTAACTTCCATTTTGCCTTGTAAATAAAATTATTTATGCATATAAAGTATATAAGGGATATTTCTGCTTATCCTTATTGGAGAAAATATTTCAAACCAGCTTATTAGTATCTCTTAATTTAAAAATTTAATCATCAAAAAAGGTATGTGTTTATTTTAATGTTCCTTTTGTTTTATCACCAAGATGGTTACATTATATATAAGGATACTTGGTGTAATCTGAAAAATCACTTTGTAAACCTGAGACCCATAAAAATAAAGAAATATTTAGAAAAATGTACAGATATTCTTAATAGCATTACAGCAAAAAAAAAAAAAAAAAAACAAAAATGTAATGCAGAAAGATGAAGAAACAATGTAATCTTCTGGCACATGAAATGTTTAATCTGCTTGTTCTTGAGCTGGAGTTGTAAATTTTTTATATTCAATATACTTTGCCAGTATCTTAGTATTCTTGTTATCCTCGACAACTTTATGTGAAGAGTATATAGTCTGTTCATCTGTTTTATATATGACACATTATCCTTTACCATAATCTCAAGGTAAATTTTTTTACAATTGCTATATTTATTAATGCATTATAAAGTAAAATACAGTTTTACTATTGTAATGGACATTTTCTTTAAACTATCATAAAAAAGAAAAGGTTCTTTCACAGTCTTTTTAATATTTAAATGCTCTAATGATCCATGTTTCCTTTAAATATTTTTTTGAACAATTTCAGAATAAGTATATAATTAAATAAGTGTTGGCATTTTAATCAAACTCCAATGGAATATTTTCAAAGCTAGTGAGTGACAGCTTAAAAATTATAGGTATGATAAAAAATTTTATGCCTCTTGATCAAAAGAGTTTTTAAAGTTGCAATATAAAGAAAAAATGATGATTTCATAAGGAGACATTTTCTCATAATAAGGATTAGGGTAATATATGTAAAGAGCTTAAAAAAAATATAGTGAACTATAAATTTTAATTCAGTATAAATGAGTTATGATTTAATTACTCATATATATTTATTTATTTTCAATGGTACAATGCATTGAACCATTTAATCTGTAGAATCCCTAGTAATAATTTTTAGTGAAAATAAATGTTACAAATTTCGCATAGAAATGGCATTGTTACCAAGGTAGGGAGGGTTATGGACACCACTGTCAGGGAACATCACAGATACAAAATAATAATGTCCACATCATTGCATTGTGATTTTTGAAAGTAAAATATGATAAGGAGTAAAAAATGCATATCTTGGGCAACACTTAAGGCAATTAGGAGAGAAACTTTATTATTCCCTGAACGTTACTTACCCTCAATACACCATTGCATACAGCATTTGCTTACCCTCAATGCATGCATAGCATTTAATTATCTTTTCTACTATATTATGTTTGTTTGTTTTTTAATTCAAAAGAATGGAACTTTCTCTAAATTTTTTTTTATTATGTTACAGAAAAAAATAATTAAAGGATTCAATTTTATATTTAACACTTCTGAAAGTATGATTAGAGTTGGGGATTTTTTTTTCTTTTCTTATTGTAATCTTATTTCTCATATTGCTATTTTATAAAACATCCAAATAGCTTGTAATTTGAGCAAATGGCTAAATATAAAGTTATTCATTGATGATAATTGGAGGCCATTTAAAATTAATATGATATATATATTCCCTTAGATTTAGTCTAATTAAAAACCAAACATTGTTGGTCTAAATTTTGTGTGTGTGTGTATTTTAAGAATTTAATCATTCGTGCATTTCATCAGACTGGATAATAATTGAGGGAAAACCAATTGAAAAAAGATTTGTGTAGAGTCACAAATAGTAGCACAGCATAAATAAACATAGACAAATGTCAATAAATCCTGACTAAAGACTTGATCCAATTTCATATAGTTAATGATATGAAGTACCGGACCCATCTGATAGCCAAAAGTCCCTCTATGGGCAATGGATAATGATGTAAAAGATTTTTCCATTTCGGTAGAATGAACTTGCTGCACATTTATTTGGCTGATTGTGGTCTTTTGATAGATATGATGAGATACAGAGATCATTTTCACTATGCAATTGATTGACTAATAACAAAATAAATAGAGAGCATTTTGATTTTTTTTATCTACAGTATTTCTCCATATAAACAACATTAACTAATGAAGGAAAGAATTAGAGAATTCTCCGCATCTTCAGATTTAGATATTTTACAGTGATTGGTAATGCATATTGCAGGACCTCACTTTTAATAATTGGTCATTTTAGTTCCATATTTCAATACATTTTTAATACATACAATACATATTAACTGTATATTTTAACTGTAATATAATCTGATTGTTTATTTTAATAAGTTTGTACAAATGTATACATTTTTATTTATTATTACTCATTTTTGCATGGTATCCACATTTGTACATAATTATTGTTTAAGCAAGCCCTTGATGTTTATAAATATTGTTATAATTAAGTAAATAGATGGTCAAATTCCAATATGTTTCAATTATACTTGAAAAAGTGCTTATATTATCTTAATATTTTATGAGTTACAGAATTGAATCATGTATTTTTTTAATCATCTTACCTGTGATTCCATTTTCTCAGCCCAACTGCCTTGTCAGTAATCTCCTACTGATTCTCCTTTCCTTTCCTTTAAACTGACTTAATAAGATATGTTGTATAGTAAGAAGAATTGAATATGCTTTTTGATCCTTTTTCTTTTGACAGATTAGGTTCAAACTTTTACACTGATTTACAAGTTGATACCAACTCGCAAACTAAATTCGATTTGTCTGATTTATTGTATTTTTAGTTAGAATAAATATTCAACAATTTGATATATTTTTAAAGCTCTGGAAATAAAACCGTATGCCGGTTATTTTATTCATTCATCTCCTTACTGAGTTATAATATTTACAGGTAAATTGATCGACTGACAATTATTCTTTATCTTTATACAAAACTGAATACATATCTACAATTAGGGTACATAAGAAATTTCACCCATCTTGCTCATTGCATTTCTCGGTTATTTTGTTCACTATGTTGAATAATTCTAATTTATTTATTTTTTTTAAATTAAAAAATATGTAAAATGACGCGATTCCTCAAAATCTCATGGCTGAATATCTGTACATTAAAAATACTCTCTCTTTCTATATTAAATTGGTGAGGGGGAAAATTCGCATTCGACATAAATTGCAAAATCATCTATTAATCATAAAATTCCTTGTTTATAACTATATATAATCATGTTCATAATTATGTACTTTCATATATATAAAATTTGAAAGGAAGGCTGTCGATAAACTCAATAACAGTGAGTTAAATGAATAAAATTTGGAATGTGATCTTTACACCAAAGCTACATGATAATTTTAATTTATTTATACTCCAAAATTAGATATATCTGAGTAATCCCACAAATGAAAGCTTTCATGTACATGTGAATGCAATAAATAACCAGTGGCAGTTATCTCTCCAAAACTTTCTCTCATACTCTCTGATAAATTTGACATGCCAGAGAACTCCTTACATGGCACAGGCGTACAATAGTTACAAAATATTAACTTTACTTGAATTTAGCATTTTTACTGAATCTATCGTGTTATACTTGGCGAGTTATTCGACGATTAATAATATTTAAAAATCGAATTTGCATTTTAGAGATGTTTTTCTCAGCCAATTGAAACAAAGATTTGACACAAAACTGCACTTCTAATCACAAATTCTCATACCAAATTCGATATATTTAAGTCATTGCGTTTTTAAGTTATTGCTTTTACTTATTTCTGAATGTATAGACGAAAAACAATCAACTCATAGTTGGATTTTTCTCAAAATGTAACGAGTGTCTACACTATAGATGTTAAATCTGTTTACCGAATTTTATCTATCTGGATCTCTTCGTTTTGTAATTATCTTGTTAACTTACAGACGGATTTCCTCTGAACAGATTTATTCAAAATTTGATAGAAATCTGGAAATTTGGTGTAAAGACCATATGCCAAATTTCAGCCTTCTAGCTCAAAACGTTTTTGCGTTATCTTTAACAGCCAGACTGAAGGACATTTTCTAAAAGTGTGTTTTTCGAACTCAGGGAGGTTAAAACATGGAAACTCGTCTAAATCGCGAGTTCGAATTTTTTGACGATTACTGTACTTCCTTTTATACTATGTATATGAGAAAGTAAGAATGCATTTTTGGAATCATGTCAGTTTTCATGAATACAATATTTCAAAAACCTTTTGAGTTAGATGAATAAAATTTACTAAATGGATTTTAGACAAAATGTATAGATTTCTATCAAATTTTGAAATTTTATTAGAAGAAATCTTGTTGTTCAAATGCAAGTGAACTCGGTAACTGCTAAATGTAAAGAGCTAGATAGTTAAAATTTTATATACAGGCATATGATCGATATGAAATGAAAATTTTATGAAATTCGTCCAGCAGAAAGTTTATCATCTGTGCCATTGCATGTACATAAACACTATAACTCATAATACAATGACTTAACGAAATCCAGTATGTAATCTTGTGTCTACAGTTGTAATTCCCTGTCAAATTTTAGTTAAAATCTATAGGGAAAAAAGTATCCAAAATGCATATTCACTCGATAGATTCAGTAGATAGATAGATTCAGACCAAAGATTTATATTTCATAATATAACTATTATTCGTCAATAACATGGCAAGACATTAGTGGCCTTACCCAAGGTCCACAGTTTTATGCGGGGGAAGAGGAAAGTATGCAAGAAAGTTTCAAGGAGGCCGCCGCCGCTGCTGTATGAACCACATCTGAGCCATTAATCGCCAAACTTTACATGCTAATAGGATCTTTTGTAACCATTGTTCGCCAATGCATTCGATTTATTAGAGAAATTTCCGAGGAGACCACTTCCGCTAATTAATTCTATTTTTCAAAAATATTTTATGTTTAGAATAGTTTAATTGAAATTAATTTCTATATTTTTACAGGTGTGATTTTACCTTGAGATTGAAAGTGCTCGAAGTATTTCACTACTATGTCTTTGCAGTTTTACTTCAGCATTACCGAAGATGAAAAGAAAATATTTAATGTTAAAGAAGCCACTCTAAAAATAGCCACTAAAGATGTTACATCTGCCTATAGCCCCAAATCTCTAATGGGAGGATCTACTTTTTTGGACTATAATATACCACGAAACAGATGTGCGTACTTATATAAATACGCAGCTATACACACGGGACTTGTTTTTAAGTATTTTACAGAAATGTTGGACCTCACGTCCGCAAAAGCAGTTTTGGATTTCAAAAAGGACATTAAAATATGTTGTTTGGGAGGTGGACCAGGTACTGATATAGTGGGTATATGCAAAGCTCTTGCAGCTTTCCCGCCATTTTATAAGAAAGTTACTCAAGTTACAGTTTTAGATTTATGTGGAGGATGGCGGAATTCTTTCAAGCATATTATATCAAGGTTGAGGCATGGAAAAGTAGAAGGTGTTCCAGTGTCATTTATTAACAGTTCAGATTTCAAAGCAGATTTGATGGCAGTGAACCTCTTGGAGCCTTTACCTGCAAGTATTGTCAAAGTGATTTCCAATGCTGACATCATATGCATGGTGAAATTTGTTTCTGCAATAATAGGGAAGCAGGAATCTGTAAACGCCTTAAAGGTAAGTCGTAACCTCTTTAACACAGTAAACATTTTGCTACGCTTGCAGTGCCAGCTTATACACTGGTTTCCAAAAATTAAGGTACAACCTGTTTTTTGCATCTAATTTAAGAATAAATGAACATAGATATAAGAAATTTGGAGGAAATGTGCACAACCGTTTAACGAATGCAACATAAAAATTTTCTTAAGTTAAACACAAACAAAATTTTATAACAAAAAATGCACTATTGGCAGAGAACTCTATTCTTGGAAAAAACCATATATCACAGTTTTATGTGGAAAATATCGTGGAAACATTATGAAAATGTGTTCTATTAAGGGATGTATCTTACCCTCCCCAACTGCAATCCTAACTCCCCCCTCCTCCTGACTTTTCGTGCTGAGAATTAAGTTCTCAGACACCGAAATGGGAAACGAAGACCAGGCACAGTGTAATCCTTATTCCAGCTCATCTAATGACTATGGAGGAGAACTTAAGGCAGCAACCGGTTTCCCAAGATACTGGTCTCCCAAAGATGCTGTATCGGATTCAGGTCTATAGATTCAGATCTGTAGATAATTAAATGAATACTCCAAATTGATGATGTAATAAGGCTATTTTTGAATTGGATTTCCGCCCCTCAGAGGCGAGGTGTGATGAACTTTGCTACCTAAAATATCCTAATGATCTGGCCTGCCTTTAATTTTGTTCTTCTCTCAGTCGGCTTGCGTTTTGCTTCCCTTCTTTCGAAAGCAAGCAAAGAGGCTTTCCATGAGAAGCCGTCTTCGCTCTGTTTGCTTTTTGCTTCTCATGGATAGTCATAAATGCCACGTGTTGGCTGGGGCGACCATTAGATATGTGATGCACCGTAGTCCCCAGGAAATCTTGAGTGGTTAGTCTAGTCAAACGAAAGGGACACTTGCGCTTGACATTAAAGAACATTATTGACACATTAAAAGTGGTCACTATCCTTGGAGATGATTCTGAGAATATAGGTTTCAACTAGCACTAAAGTAAACTCGGCTGAAAATAGCCAGAACCGGTGGCTGCCTTCCTTTGTTAGACTCCATGGTGGATGATGCAGTCTGATCCGAGTTATCTGCGTTGTATGGGGAAAAACCAAACGTGCTTTCTTAAGTGGACAACAAATTTATTCAAATAATTTCATAAATCAATAATTTTCGGAATCAAACAATTTTGCTGACTTTTATATTATTCATAGAAAATCAACAAATTCGGTAACTTCCCACGGCATATCATCGTTCCTAATAGAAAAAGAAATTTCTTGTGCACTCGGTGAAATCAATTCCATTAGAAAACTTCGATCTGGCAGTCTGCTGGTCAAGGTTGGTTTCCTAGAACACGAGAAAAAAAAAAAAAAAAAAAAAAAAAAACTGCCGAGTTAAATTATCGGGGAGTGGCCTGATAATTAACAAATTTCAATTCAGAAAGATGGCCTTTGGAAGGCTGATATTAATTTTCAATTCCGCCAAATTACTTAAACACATAAAAGCTGATTATATGCGTTTTTGTGTCAGAGCATATATACCAAATCCTCTCCGTTGTTTGAAATGTATGCGACAACTTATTGCCGTGGGACATCGACTTTGTGTCCGCTGCGCAAAAATCGGACATGAAAGCGCAGATTGTTCTGGAAAAGAAAAATATGTCAACTGCAAAGTGGATTACACTTCGGTTTCCCGAGACTGTTTTGCTTGGAAATAAGGAAAGGAAATACTTATCATAAAAATTAAAACCCGGATTTCTTATTTCGAAATTTAAATAAAGCTCGTTAAAATCCTAGACTCAACGTGAGGAAATAATTGCATTTCTGCAGTTAAAAAGAATCTCCCATTACTGCAGTCATTCAAGCAAATCCAGGTATTTCTGCTCTTTTTATTTCCAAAAATTTCGATTCCAAAAAAAAAAAAAATGATCATCTTTGACTCTTTCTTGCCTCGAAAAATCTGTTAAATCTAATGACCATACTACAGAAGTAGCTTCTACTTCCACAATCCTCATGTCACATGAAATCCAGAATCTTATTGGCTTATACAAAGGGGGGAAAAGAAGAAAAGGCCTAAAAACCAGTCTGATACAAACATAGAACACAACAATGAAAATATAAAGGCACATTCTAAATTTTGGAAAACTTCACCATTAAAGTTTTCTTCAATGCAAGTCGATGAATACCCTCCCTTTTGTACAAACAGTTAATACTTCCACGACTCCCGAAAAATCTGCCCATTGACCATATCTCTATAAGTAGTAATGAGAAAGTAAGTTTATCACTTGAAATGACAGATATCATTTACCATGTTCCGATGAAATCAGTGAAGAAATCCCTGCTGTAGTTGACCAGCTGTCACAATTTTTATGGCAATTCTGTCATTTTGGATAGGCAACTCTGAAACGAAAACTTAAAAAAAAAATGTCTTTCGATAGGTGGATTTTAATTTTAATTATTATTATTATAGTACGTTAAATGCTCCAATTCATGACAGTTACTCTAAACGACGTTATCAAACGCTTGCAATGAATCACCCCCCCCCCCCTTTCAAGTAATAAAGACCAACCTTTTTTCTTGTTTTGGTTCTTTTTATTATTTTTAATCTTTCGAATTTTATCAGTTTTTGGTATTACATTTTTTATGACTTCGTCAAAATTTGCTAAAGAAAGGCAGTGATTTTCTTCCATGTTGCATAACATTTCAAATTATCTGCTCTCAATCAGCTTTCTTCTCTATCTCTAGCTGGTCATTTTGCTTTGCCGAAACTGGATTCTACAGAAAATCCATCATGTATGCGGGTGTAATACATATGAAGTTTGGGAAAGATTATACGTGCTATCCCGCTGTTGCAGTATGCAACAGCAGAAAAAGATATGAATATTGCAGCGGTTGAATTACAGTTTCTATCAAAATGAAGCAAAATTACGATCAACTGACCATAAACTGATATCCTCTAAGCTTGACTTTCCGAAAGTTATATTAAAATATATGCAAAACAAAATACTTATGTATAATTCTAAATTGCGATTTTGCATCTTCAGAAGAGGTATTGATGATGATGTGTTTCTTGCGTGGGTAAGAAGAGCAATGGAAGGGCTTTATTGATAGAGTTAGTGTAAGATGTAAGATTGGCAGAACGGCGGAAAAAGTTGTGTCAACTTAATACTTTTTTCAGACTGATATAGCATCACTCAATCGAAAACGAATGGAGTCGTGATTATCAAAAAGAAGCACAATTATGACCTACTGTCCACAAGTTGATATCCTCTAAGCTTGATTTTTCGAAGTTATACTGAAATCTATACGAAGCTAAAAATTTAACAAATAGATTTTCATACTTATATAATAATTCCAAATTGGGATTTTGTATCTTCGGAAGAGGTGTTGATGACAATGTGAATCGACTCCAAAATCTAATTTGAAATATCTGATACTCTTGAATCAGTTTTGTGTATCTGATGCAAAGTATCAAGTTGACACACTATCACCCAACCCTATTGAAGAGTTAAATCTGCATGCATTGGAAATTATTTATTCACACTTTTTAATAATTATTGAATTTTCTAATTTTGTTTTTAGGTTATTGGAAATCATATGAAACTTGGAGCTTCCGTTCTATTCATAGATAATGTTTGCGATAGAGTTTCTGGTGCAGTAAAAATGATTTCTGAGCAGTGTGGTTTCAGTAATGTTCTTGGTCCCTTGCATGGAAGTTATAAATATGCCAATACAAAAATTAAGAAGGATATTTATGGTTGTTTACCTTGTTGTAAAATCAAAGTCTCTGTGATCGGCTGGATGAAAACTGCTTCACTTCAAATTGATTTAAACAATTACAGAAATTCTGTCCCTGTTAATAGTGCTGGTGAAGACGAAGACAGCTGGAATACAGAAAGTGATAGTGACGATGATGTCCCCACAAATATGATATTAAAGAATTCAAAAACTCGAAAAAAGAAATTATCAATGTCCAAAACCATCTGTGATAAATTTACACAAACAGCTGAAAGTTATTTAAATACTTCCAAGAGTGGCATTGATCATAATTTAGATGAAAGTGAAATAAGTGATTTGTGTAGTTTGATGGAATCTGTAAATAATTTGTTAGTAGTTATGGAAAATTTTAAAACATATAAAAGCAGCAGAAAATGTTGCTCTTCACATTCTTGTGAATCTCATTGCCATGTGTGATATATTTTTTTTTTTTTTTTTTTGCATTACTTAATTTATTTATATTGATAAATGTGATCTTAAATATATTTCTGCAAATTTTAATTTATTTTATATAAATGCTCAGATCTTGAAACTATTTGGGTATATCTATCTTATCAGTTTTTTAATATATTTCTTTAACCATTAGATGTGTTTAAAATCTTAATATATGAACTCTAATTAATATTTATAAAGTACATTTGAATAGTAATTAATTGGTTACTATAGAGTTTAATAAAGACATTTCTTGATATTTTTACTGAAGTGAAAATGTGTACTGTTTCATTACTTACTAATTTAAAATTCTGTTACGGACATGCCAAATATTTTGGAAGAGCACTACGATTGACAAGTTAGGGAATTATCAATGTGCTATTTCTGAAAACAATTAAATGTCTATATTTCAAAATTTGGTTCTTTATATTTGTTTGAATAATAGACTTAAAGAATAATATAATCAATGCAAGGTTTTATAAAATGACTTAAAAAATCAAACCAAGTTTTTATGGCAGTTTACCTTTAAAGAAAAGTTTCAGCTTATCAAGGTAAATTATTCAAGTGTGATTCACAGCTTCTGTTGTAAATTTGAACCATTATATTTTCACAACTTTTCTTTACTGAAAGCATTCGATACTGTTCAGAATCAAGTTATTTTAACATTTTTTCTTAACCTCGGTTACAGTTGTATTCCACCATAGATAATGCATCTTTTGTTCAGTAAATTACACCTTTTTATATTGTCCATATCTCCTCAGAAAAATTTGCATGCCTAATGAGAAGTAAAAAGAGAAATATCATGCCATGAAAGTATAAAAGCAGTTCTTTCACTTTAAAAAGTAAATTGTAATAAAGAGCAGGAGAGGAAAATATTTGCCTGATGTAATACTTGACCTTGCCTATATATTTCTTTATTTTTCAAGTTTTCACTAAATGAATCATTTCTAATAGTAATTATTTTTTTAAATTTATAATAGATGAAATTCCAGGAATCCTGCATGTATTATGATTGGTCAAATAGTTTTCCTATGGCAATTTTAATACAAAAGCAAATTATTAGTTTACAGAGTATTAATGTATTAAATCCAGATTCAAATATTATTTTTTTATATAATTTACATTTTTATAATCATTTAGCTTTTTTTTTCGGTGCATCAAATAGAATTTTCATTATTTTTGGTAAATTATATTCTATTATTCATAAAAGACTTGTTTTCTGAAGATCAGATTTTTATCTAGGCAGTATTCTTAAATATAGTTTTATTATTAAAAACAACTCAAGTTCATAATATTTAGAAATCTACATATAGCAGCTTCATAAATCGGACATAATGTGTTTATGCACACCTTGCAGCAAAGTTATTGATTGCTGGTGTTGAATTTACAAACTAATTCCTTATATATCGAAATTATATTTTTGTTAGATGCTGTAAAGCTTTCTTTAATTATAGTGGAAATATGATAGACATAGAAATACCAGCCATAGAATATTTTTAGCTTCCATATAACAATAGAATCTGACTATTAAATTTTGAAAACTGAACAGTATCACTAGAGCCCAGAGTTGCCATATTATTAAAACACAAATTTTAGACAAGGAATAAAAAGTATTACCATAGTATTGTGTAAAATAAATAAATTTAAAAAAAATCAAAGGAACAGTTGCTAACCTTTTCAAAATATATTCTTTATACAATGGTGACAATTTACTTAATATGAAGAACAGTATACTTATAAACAAGTAAAACCTTTATTACTAAATATGACTAATATATCTAACAATCTGCAATATAAAACAAAGTTGACTCTTTAAAAATGCCAGACTACAATGACTGAATGTATAACATGCAGAATTTAATATGCTTAATAAATAAAAGTTGATTTGCAACATTTTATTCATCACCAGGTACATGTAACAAGGCTACAAAATTAATAATGCTACATAAAATTATAATTTGTTTTCCACATCTTTTCTTCTACTATATCTATTATTCAGCTCAACTGTGGTGCCAAACCTAAAAATAAAATTAAAATTTATCAAAAAGCTGAATTTATATTATAATCATTTGTAAATTGAATACAAACAGAAGGTAACTTTATATAAAGTACTTTTCTAAAAAAAATTAGAAAATTCAGAACTTTATTTAAATAAAAATTCTTAAAAAAATAAAAACTGCAAAGTATAGCACAATTCTTTATATTTCATGTTTGAGATTTGTCTACATATCAAATTAGGGAAGCTTAAAAATCACACAAATAAACAGCATGGAATGATGATGCCTTTGATTATATTATTTTTAACAACAATAAATTAAAATCTACTTATTAATTTAAATTCAACTTTTTTTAAACATGAAATTATTTGTGTTTGATTAATTTAAAATTTTGAAAAATAAGAGTATTCTTCCATAATTGCTTCAGATTCTACAGTATAAATAATTTAGGCTTTTTTCCCCTTCACATCTTAAAACAGTTTTTATTATAGATGCAATTTAAAAAATGGCTATTATGAATTAACGACAATTTATAGCTTCTTTAATTTATATTTATATTATAATAAAAATATTAGGCAGCAATAAAAGACTTGCCATTTGCTTGTTGACACTGTCTAAAGACTTCATTGAAACCTTGGCATAAACTAATATCACTCTGAGTTTGAGTGCATTCCAGGAACTGTTTGAATTCAAATTGACAAGCATTCTGTTGAGGAGCTGGTGCCTGGGTTGGAACAGCAGCAGGAGATGAAACTGCAGCAGGTGCAGCTTCAGCAGCACTTCCACCTCCACTAGTTAAGGCATGACCAAGTGTATGGCCCTAAAAGAAACAAATATTCTATATGTGCATAATACTACAACGACTGCAATATTTGAATGATATTAAAAACATATAACAATATCAATTTATCCACATTTTAAAAACAACTATTTTCTAATCTCTTGAATTTAAACTCCAGAGTTGTTTTTGATCTCCATGCCCTTTAACCCATATGTGCATAAAATAAAGGCTTGATTAAAATTCAGGTAAAACTCCCTTCAGAAATTTTAAGGTCAAAAGATATTCCCATGTTCCTCTTTTCGATATTTTCTGCCTTCCTCTTTGGGCTGTGGTCTTTCCCTTTGGTCATGGTTTTTATACTTATATTAATACTTCATGCAACTCATCAGATAAAATTACCAATTGCATTTTGAGAAGAAAATAAACCATCATGATTCCATCTCTAATAAAGTATCACATTTGATTAGTTCTTAAACTGAATATACAGAAAGCCTCTAACAATGTCTTGAGAAACTTTATTGCCAGAAATACACTTAAAACTCACAAAGCAATCTTTCCAGTGCTGTATCAAAAACATGGAAAACTAAATGATATACATAGAAAAATCTTAAATTGTGACAAAAATTAAAAATTATGGAAAGAAAGTTCATGCTTATTGCTCTATATTAAAACTACCATAGATGTTATATTTAAGGAGGCCCATAGAAATTTTTTTTCACAATAATATATTGAAATAATTATATGAACTCTATACAGGGATGTGATTAACCAGGAAGCAAAAAAAGAGACAATCCAAAAAACAGTTTTTATTTTTATTTCAAAATATTTACAAAAGTAAGAAATCAATAGCACAAGATTTTCAAAATCACTTTAAGAAGCATATTATCCAGGAAAATTTAAATATATATTGGATATATACGAGGGAAAAGGCAGTACTTTATTGTAAATATGGCTTATTTTAATAAACATTTCTTTAATAGTCATTGGATCTTTGTGGCATATACTAGATACATTTTATTTGATTAAAAAAATACAAACTAGAATAATTGAAATAATATATAAGGGAAACACCTTATACAATAGCTTGATAAATTTAAATTAAAAGCACTGAAACTTAACTAATAATTTTTAAATTAAGAGCATTAACAGCAATGTTAATCACTATCATTTTCCTATAATAAAAATTTATCATTTCCTATAATTCTTACATCTAATGCCTATAATTAGCAGCCCTTTAAAACAAAAACAATAAATTATGTTTGATAGCATAATGTTAGAATATAAGTTAGATACACAATGAGAATAATACAAGTTATAATTAAGGAAGTCAAATATTTTGAAGGAAGTTAATTAATGGTGACAACAATTTTAAAGATAACCTGCAATGCTTTCCCTAACAATAATTGAAGCTACAGAGGAGACTTAGGACTAGGAGCTACCATATTTTATAAAAGGATATTTTGGAATAAAAAGATATGTATTACCAAATCCTTATTTTTTTTTAGCTGAAGTTTTAAAAGACTTTTTTTTTTTAATCATGTGAGAACATGTTGTTTTGGTTTGGGAGTTTTTAGCCTCAAAATCCATAGTTTGAAAATAAAGATTATGATTTGTTGGAACTCGTAAATTGTATGAATTTTCCCCTGATCTGGATCACAAAAATGAGAAAATATTCCAAATCTTGAACATTTCAGATTAGTTTCCGATTCAAGATCACCTGGCAGTTTTATTAAAAATACCTTTGCAGAATTATCATGGTACAAAGTTCAATCCCTTTTTTCAAAATGATTTTGATGTCTCAATTTATTAAAGCATTTTATGGGAGGAGCAATGATTTAAACATTTAACTTTTGCTCTCAAATTTCATACTGTCAAAAATAAAATTGTTCTTGCCTGATAATTTGAAATTTGCAACAGCATTCAACTTTCTTCTCCTTTTTTGCAATTATTAGTGAAAATATTATTACACCAAATGATTTTTTTTACATTTTAAAATTATATTTAAATCACACTAATAGAAAAAAAATCATTCTTTAAAAAAAAATTAGTTAACCTCTATTTTTTAAATGCAGATTAAAAATAGATTTTCCAATGAAGACAATTTAATTATAGTAATGTTTGATTATGACCTATTAAAAAAATTCCAATGGCCATTTGAAAAATGTTCTACTGATTTTCAATATCATGTTTTTTAACTAAAATTTTAATATATCTTTCCACTTAATAAAAAAAAACATGTGATAACTAGATATTGTTTTTCATTTACATGTTATAATTTAATTAAATATTTAATTCATAATTTGTTAAATAACATATGATTGTTATAATTGTAATGATTGTTATGATTGTAATTACAAATCACCAAAATAATTATTTTTCATATTTTTTTAGAAAATCATTCTTTTTAAACTGAACGTAAGGATGTAAATCGTATGATTTCACCAGATGCAAAGATTGGAATTTATTATATTTTAATTTAAATATTCAGTTAAAAAATACTATTTTTTTTTTGGCCTTTTATAACTTAATGCTTTTATTTTACCAGAAATTAAATAATTTGCAAGTTTGAAATTTGTAAATATAATTACATTAATATGATGGCTGAATTGCATAATCATCAAAAACAGCTAATAAATTTATATGTGAAAGTCAATAATTCTTTCATACACACAAGTTTGGGTTGAATCCTAGTTTAGTGTACCCACAAATTTGTTATTTCAGAATTCAAAGGGGATTCAGCAATTGAGTTCCAGAAAGATTAAAAAAGAAGTGTTCCTATGATAAAACAATCAAGATCAATAAATCTCATAATTTTAATAAAAATAATGGCTAACTGCAGTTATTTTGCAGTTTGTTTATATGATCATCCATCTTGATGGGAGACCTTCTATTGTGAGCTTCCTTGGAGAAATAAAGGGCTAAACTAGAATTTTACCAAAATTTCTAACAAAACAATTTAATAGTATATAACAAAAATATTTTATAAATGAATGTCCAGAGTCACCTTTAGAAAAACTTCGTAATACTCTAGAAGTTTTTCTCTAAATCCTCTGATATAGATCTAAAAGATCCACAATTTCTATTCGTCCATTGCTTCAGTTTTCAAACATTTACAAAGAAAACTTTCTTACAATGGACTAATCAAAAGATAAAATAAAACATATGTAACATAATCTTCTTCCTCAAAATTTTTTTTTCTTTTTCTTTTCAAATTATATCTGCTCTACTTAATTATTTTTCACAGTGAATTTAGAAATTCCTTTTATTGGCAAGGAGGAAAATGATATTACAATTAGTAGAGTCTAAGAGTTTTTACAATAAAAAAAAAAGAATGTACCAAGAAAACTACAAATAAAGAATTTTACTTCTAATAATATGACAATAATATCACTTTAAAATGTTAGGTTTGGAATTTTTTCAACAATTGTCAGAATGTTTAAAGTATTGGAATCAATAAATTATATTTAAAATCTTAAATATTAAATTTCCGAAAAAAATTCAGTAAAACTTTTAGTCTAACAATGTATGAGCTCTAAATTAATGGTTTAAAATTACAGTATCAAAACACAGCATCAAAAACTTACTACAGCCGAGCCAACAGCAACACCAGCAGCTGTTGTTGCCATCTGAGCAAAAAGTCCAGGCTGTTGTGGTGCTGCCATTGGTGGAGGAGGCTGAGCAACAGGTGCTGGCTGCTGAGGAGGAGCTCTAGCAGGTACATTACTAGATGGTCTTGGAGCAGACCTAAAAAATTTGAAATAATTCATTTTCACTAAAGCCGAAAAAAGAAAGTGCAATATGATTTACAATATAAAGCTAGCATTTCTATGATTAGTTAAAATTTATATTACTCTTTGTAAGCTCATATTTTAGGAAAATAAAACTATCTTAACATTTCTACATTTTTCTCCTTTATAAATAAAAATTTCCTTTATTCCCTCAAAAATTAATCTTTGATTAATAAATATCAATGTAAATCTGAAAATTATGAATCACGTATAAAATTTTCAAAGATAGACAAAAAAATCTATACTTATAATAAAGCTCAGTGTGTGTGTGTTGGCACTCTCATTGATCATTCAACTTACAGCTACCAAATTTGGCACGTATATACCTTGGAGGCCGGGAATGTGCACCTGGGGGTTATTTTTTCGAATTTTTAATTAGAATTTTATTTATTTAAAAATTAAGCGAAATTTTGGCGTGTTTCTGCTATAACTTCTGAAAATATTACCACACAAAAAAGATTTTTACATGAAGTTAAAGATCAAACATTTATCTTTTAAATGATACCAATGTTTTAACCTTAAAATTAAATTTCTATTTTTAATGAATTTTTAAATAAATATTTTAACTATATTTTTCAACCATTTTTTTCGTACAAAATAAAAATAAAATTTAAGCTGCACGAGCACGTTTCGCATTCATGGGAAAAAATTAGGTTTTTTCAAAGTGTTGCCATCACATTGATTAAAGCTCCAATTAAAAATAAATTAAATCTTTTCGGAAATGAAATCTGTAAAAATATAATTTTCGGCACGTGTCTGTAGGAAATGAAAAAATTTACACTCTCTATATTATTAATCCAATAAATCAGTTTTATTTTAAGGCAAGTTTTGTTTAATATGAACAGAATATCCATTCAAATCAGGGCCACACAGCTAATTTATAAACCTTTAGTAAGACAAAGATCTGCTAAAATGGTCTAAATGGAAAATGATTATATTTTATGTGACTTGATTCAATAAATGCTCTAATAAATAACGAATTTTTGATTTTACATAAAGCTTCTGCTGTGGAAATCGCGATTAACAAAATGTTCTTGAAACACTAATATTTTAAATAAAAAGAGTTAATTTCCAATCAACTAAATCAATCACTTAAACTGACTGATTTATAAAAATTTGAATATCACTATTCAATAAAAAAAGGATAATTTTAGATTTTCCATCGATCGTTTCAAAGAAAATACGCCAATCAACGAGGAGGTTTCTCAAGATTAATTGGCCTAAGATTATGAAAATGTTGAGTTTTTCTAAATTTTTAACATTCAAAACTTCATAAATAAGTCTTAATTGATCGTGGAAAATAGAAACATTCATTCATTCATTTATTTAAAATTTGGTGTGTGCAGAATATTTCTCAGAATATGATACCTTACTGTATTAAATTTAGACTTCATAATTTTTGAAATATAATTATAGGCCGAAACAGAATATTATTATTGATTTCATTTCAATCCTTTTGAAAGCAAAACTAAAAACTGAATTTTATGCTGAATCTCAGAAATTTTTGTTGAATTATTGTTTGAGATTAATAAATTATTAAAAATATTTTGTAGTTCACATAAGACTTAAATACCGAGCAATTCTGTTTGCAATACTGACATTCAATAATAATAATAATAATAAATAACAACAAAGATGATAAATAAAATAAAATGCTTGGTTTTATTAAAAAATCTTTATATTAATTGCAATTTCATCATTTCGACTTTAAATTAAAGTTGAAGTTTTAAGACTAAAATGACTTTGGAACCACTAAAATGACTGGTACCACTAAAATGACTTTGAAGTTTGAATGACAACCAATTAGCAATATATATATATAGTAAATTGAACGAAACGATCTAAACAACAGTGTAAGTTTGGTATGACTATCAAAATTTGAAGATTAAAAATGTTTTGTTTGAGAATCTATTAAGAGACCAGTTACTTAAAATATTTAATTAAAAATTGTAGCGAGCGAACAGGCTGGCGAAAATTTTGGCGAACCGGCTCTTTGCCAAAGGCGGCTAGTAGTATATAAACCAAAATGTGTACTGTGGGTGTGTTTTTCTATGGGGAATATATTCATGAGATTAAAAAAAGGTATTGCCATTGGAAATTTCAAAGCTTGTACAATTTTAAATATGTAGACACTCCTCTATGAAAGTTTAAGGGACAGCATCCTTTAGTATTCTTTATTACCTTTAATATGGTACTTTTAATTTACACATAGGATAATCGGTAACAGAATAAAACTGGATGGCTTTTCCCCCCCATGCTTGAAATCCGATTTCACCAGCTTTGTTTTGTAGAAAGGGTTTATGTTATGTCCAATGTTGAAGGTCAAATATCCTCCCAGATATGCTTTCGTACGCTAATTTTGGCACCGTCCTCGTCAAATGACCATGATTCAAAATTATCTCAATATAGACTCGAGTTCCATTAAAAACAAGATGTTTATGTAAGTAAACCAAATCCTCCTATGGTGAAATATTTTGAAATAAACGTATTAAAATTTGTATTAATGAACAGTGACTTATCATTTTTCTTTTTTTTCTTACTAAACCATTCCCCACCAAATCTTTTCCTACCCATCAAAATCAATTTCCTATCGGTTCAACTGCCCTTACAAATTCATTATTTACAATTCAATATGTAGGCGATGATTTCTGACAATTCCTCGTGGGGTCCATTTTTTAGCATGACGAAAACATTAAAGCTATCCTGGGCGATACCAGGCAACCCCGTGGCCCATTGCGAGCCCGTGATCCGGATGTTACAGCTTCATTTGAAGAGGACCCGATAAGAAGCCGCTGGAACCCATTATACAATTCATCCACACAGAGATAAGGGTTTACACGGCAATTTCCCATCTCTAATGGAGTTTTATGACTCTGACTCCAGAAGAATCATTCTTTCGCTTTGGAAGGCCCAGCAGATAAACCGACCGACACTTTTTTCCCCTTTCCCTTCTCTGCTTTTACTTTTTGTCCGGGGTCTTCCCACCCTGACTAAACACCCCCAGAAGCAGAAGCCGAGGAATGAAGATACAAAAATTCTCTCCTCAGCCTTTCCTCTTTGGATGGCAGATTTCTTTTTCTTTTTTTTTATATTATGATTATTATTGCTACTTTATCCCTGACTTTGTTCTGTAGCAGATTGGGTTTGAAATGGTACGGTCAGTCTGGAACTATGGCTCTTTTGTCCTTATTTTAGGAGGAATTCGTCATCATCTTAAATATCGACGGATTCCAAGCCGAAGCCAGAAATAAAGGATTATTGACAAAGCACAAATAAAGGGAATTTATTTTAATGTCAAATTACTGAGTAGTATTGAATGTATACTTCAGATTTTCATTTGCTTTTGATTAACAGTATGGATCTGAGCTTTGAATTGCAATGGAAACATTTAAACTCTGCATTTATATTTAAAACGGAATTTTATTTTAAGTAACATTTTGTTTTGTTAGAAAATACTGTTTTAATAATGGTTAGTAAGCCTTTTTTAAACCAATTCAAATTTCGTTTCACGAACTTATTATAAAAATGATAACCATATAAATATGCATGTTTTGTAACATATCTTGATATGTTATTAACTGAGAGAAAAACTTGCTGATTTATTAGAAAATGGAAGCTGAACTTTTGCATGTTTCTCAAAGGTCTTCAACAATATTTGAAAATTCAGTTTTATCTGTGATAATTGTTTAAAATACTTGGGAACTGATTAGAAAATCTATTCTGAATCATAAAATTCACTTTTATCTTTGATAAGAAACAAAAGAAATACTTGTTGAACTATTAGAGAGTCGTAGCATATTTCTCAAAGATCTTTGGCAATATTTTAAAATTAAGTTTTATATCTGAAAATATATCTTTTTTCATTTTAATAACCGTGCTTTATATCCAATGCATCCGCATTTTCTGTAGAAGGAAATATTTGAGAAAGAAATTCAGCTGCTTTAAAACAATAATAACAAAATTTCATACAAAGAAGATTTTTTGAAAAAAAATGATGGAAATCGTAACTTGTAAAACAGTTTCTAAAGTTTTATATTAAGCGAGTATTTTTTCCCCCTTCCTTCTTTTCATTATGAGCCTGGGTCCTATGAAATTTGATCATTCGGAATAAGTTAATTTTTAAAGCATTCAAGAATATATCTTTGTTTATTATTTCTTTTAAAAAAAGCTTTTGATACATCTGAATGATCCATAGTCCACAATAATTCCGCTCATTAAGAAAATTTACATTTTATTTTAATCTCGGGGTATTGTGACATGTTGAAATAGAAGTTTTGAAAAATATTTTGAAAAATCAAAGAGTGTCAAAACGTCTGGTAGATCAAAGAGAGTTTCATAAAAAGTTGTTGCACTAGTTTAGAACACACTAAATTAAAATGAGATATGTTTTCATGATTTTTTCAGTTTATGTGCAATTAAAAATATTCTTTTTACTAAAATTTTTATGCAATAATAATTGATAGTAAATATGTATTTATAATCATGGCAATTATTGCGCAAGAGTTACTTACTATTTTCAGAAATTTTAGAATAAGGAAGTTTGGAGAAAAGCTGAATCTATGCAATCTGGGAAATAAAACTGTTATGAAACAGAATTCTCATAATTAGGAAGTTGTTCATATAATAGGTAAAAGACTTGTGCAGTATTAATCCTAATTTCCTTTCTCAAATCAATATCTAAAATAACTAAATTAATTTCCTTTTTTTTTATTGCTATTGCTTATAAAATTGTTCTGCTCACTAATGCATTCCTCAAAAGCTGTAACATGTAAGAATTTAAAAAAAAAAAATATTAACTAAGAGGAAACTGATAATAATTCTGTTAATTATTGTTGGACAGAGAAGCATTGCTTAAAATTTTTGAAAATTTGAATAGAATAATTTAAGATAAAAAGTAAACTTAATATGGGATTGAGAAATTTTTCAATATCAGATTGCACATAAGGATAAATTCTTTTTAAATTGCAATTAAAAAAAGTCATGGAAAACTACATTTGTAATAAAAATTGATTGAAAATCAAGATGAAAATTTGTGACTCTTGAACATTATCGATATATATTATGGAAGATTTTACAACAAAATTCCATTTATCCGGATTAATTCAGATTGGTGAAAGCACATGCCAGTATATCGGTAACGGGCTAGTCGACCAAAATACCATCTCCGCGACACCCAAGGGATAATTAATTGCTATTTCATCGCCTAATTCATAATCAACTGAATTGTGTAATGCTGTTTTTGGCACAACACCTAATCATTACCAGTTTGCATCAGATTATTCATACTTAAAAACACAATAAAAAAGTTTGTTTTGGAAAAATGGCAGAGGTACTGGAATGGCTCAGACAAAAGTGTAAGAGTCAGAGGATATGTTCCCAGGCATATAATAAATACTTATTATTTTTTTGTATCTGGCATGGTTCTTTCTCTTTTTACTTACACATATTTCATACTGTAAATAATCCATCTTGCATCTACTGTGGTATGCGGGACGCCATGCATTTCACCTTCGAATGTATGCTTACCAGTGCTTATTACCTTACCTAACCTTCTAACGAATTCAAACCTCACTGTTTCCTTGGTTTACTCGTGAACAAAATTTCACTGAGGTCGATGGGGAAGATTTATGAAATCTAGAGATATTTGTGATGAAATTCAGAAAAGGATTGAGTGATGGGTCTCTGCGCTGAACTGTTTGAGATTTTGTTTTCCCTTGATGCTTTATTTATTTATTTTAGTATCAGCTTAAAGTAAGTTTTTTTTTTCTTTTTTTTCTCCTTCGAGAAATACTTTATTTAAACATTTTTATATGTTTCTGCTCAGGTTCTTAATTTACTTTTCTAGTAAATAAATAAGAAAAAATAAGAAACCCAAGACAGTTAATGTACAATATATTAAAGACTTCTTTAATTTTAATTCATATTGTAGATTACATCATATTGAAGGCATTGTTTTAATCTACAAAAATTCATCCTTGTACAAAATGAAATTTAATCATACTTGTTAAGGAAGCCTTTCATGTGCATGGTTGGACAATTAAAAAAATCTACTAAAACTTTTCTATGCTTATACCTTTCTATGTTTAGCAAAATCATTAAAAAAAATGTAGTAAATGATATTTTTTAAATATTTAAATGATCAAATTTAAACAAAATAAATGTCCTTGAAGAATTTATACATAAATAACTGATCTTAAATCATTAGGATTAAAAAATACAACTGATTAATTGCTATTAAATCCTTAAATTTTTAATTGTCGTTTAAAATTTTATTTCATTATAATTCTTATTGTATGCATTTTGAATCATTTTCAATATCTATAAAAAAATGATGCACTAGTATATATTTGTACTGGAAATTTTACATTTATAAAAGATCATTTATTTGCATACATATTTTATCGTGTTGTACAATGTAAAAACTGCAAAACATAGAATGCAAGAAAAATTTAACCAGGTTTTCTTAACTAAATACTTGAACTAATCATTGCTTTAAAAATATTTAAGTTATAATTGACAAGAATTTTATACCTAAATTTTAGAATTATACACTCTGACCAGTAATTGGTAAAACAGGAGAATCGAGTACCAGATTCTCGCCAAGTCAGAAAAAAATTCTAGCCAAACCTAGAGATTTGTATATGCAAAACGCAAATTAGCAATCAAAATTTGAGAGAGAGAGTAAACAGATACATTATATATTACTTCCTTGTAGGAGTAAGCCGGTCAATAAACAATAAATCGGTTGCATTCACATGAGATATATCCTATTAATTTTAATATGACATATTCCATCATTAAATTATACAACGATTATAATAATTAAAAGCGTAGCTATATTAAATACTACATAGAATTCTCGTAATTTTATCTGTGAAAATATTTTACAAGATACTATTACAATACTGTTTTACAAGATACTAATCAGAATTAAAATTACAAAATTGATTCTTCATGCTTAAACAACACATGCGTTTACCTCATGGGAGATGACCTTCCTCGTCTAGGCATGCTGATCAACAAAAACGACAGAATAGTATCACCAATTCTGAAAAATATCAAGGAAAATCAGTAATGCTCTTTCAATGACCTTTTGGACAATAAAGCGCAATAAAAGAATATTTCGATGAGCAAATTTCACGTCTCAAAATGAAATTCAACTTTACGCAATTCTTCACTTCTGATCTCTCTTACCCAAAAATCTAGAAATGACCAATCACAATAAAGGAATTCAAGCCAATTCCAGAAGATTCCGCGTGCTTGCATAATATAGTTTACGTAACAATGTTGCATCAAACAATTAATAATGTTCCAAATGTTACATAAATTAAAAACAGAAATTACAAATTTTTTATAGTTATATCAGATAAAAATGAAAAACAGAAATAGATGTTTCAGAATTAATACTTTCAATTCTAAGTACGAAGTTGATTTGGCAGCAATCCAAGATCAAAATAAACAATCGAATTTCGATTTATTTCCTCCCTCTGAAAAAAAAAGAATCATTTTCTTTTCATTCTCTGACTTTTAAGGAAAGAATTTTTACATGTTATAAGCTTGTTATTTGTGTTGAGGGTTATTCAAGTCGAACGTTTCATGACATTTATGGACGTTTATGACATTTTTGTGCTTAGAATTCTGCCAAAGAACACTTCTGACATTATACTAACTTCCCATTCTATTGATTTCAGCCCTACTTGTCCTTTTCAGGCAGAGATGGAAATATCTTCGTCCTTCAATAAACAGATCGACCGAAGGATTGCATTCGTTGAAATTATACAATAATATATTTTATCCAATCAGCACAACATATCATGCGACATCTCCACGATGTTCTTCGATATTTTTAAATACCGGCTAATATTTTGAAGATATTGTAACAATGTTGTTAGTCATTTAGTGCTAATAGGGTATAACTACTGGATCAACTACCTTTAATGTTCTTGAAGATGTTTCTGATATCCAGTATTTTATTCCAGAACTTCAATCTACATGGTTACTCTTTCAAGATAAAAAGATATTGTAACAATGTTGTTAATCGTTTAGTGCTAATAGAGTATAACTACTGGATCAACTACCTTTAATGTTCTTGAAGATGTTTCTGATATCCAGTATTTTATTTCAGAACTTCAATCTACATGGTTACTCTTTCAAGAGTCGACTGACAAAAGATTCTCAATCGCAGATATTGTGAATGATATTTCATGTAGATAAACTGAACCATCATTCCTTCGTTATTTCTAAAAAACGTAAGATAGTACGGTCCACCATATTAACTACAATTTATTGAAAATTTTACATTGACTTTTGTTGTTGCTGTATCTAATCTGTCAGACCAAATTCAAAAATCCGTTGACAAGAAGAAAGTCAAAAACGAGGAAGGGAGAAGAATAAATTTCTCCCCAAAGAAGTCCTAAATAGTCTAGAATATATTCAGCATTTCGGGCAAAGGGGGTAAGATTTAAAACTTTCAACTTGAGAAAAGATAAGACATTTAAGGTGGAAAGGCGCGACATGCAAATTTTAGTTTTTCTATCACAAGGAAGAATTAAGGACTGGCCCGGCTTGTCGGCCCTACATCAATCATGAGTTCCATCCAATTCTTTTTATTTTATTCTACCATCCAATTCTTTTTATTTCGCCTGAGAGAAGAGTTTTAAGTAAGTGAGCTCAGCAAAAGATGTAGATAGGCTGCTTCCTTTCTTTGGGAACCTGTCTGCAATTTCGTAACCAAAAAGTAGAGATGCATAATCCACGATTTTTTGAATAACAAATAATTTTGCTATTGTTATTTTTCAATATCTGTTCCAAATATCTGTTATTTCAATCATATTATTAATTAAAAATTATTACTTAGTATTAAATATAAAATTTATTAATTGTAATTAATACTTACTTTACTAATTTAAGTAACGTGTGATTGAATTAATTTATCTATTTCAGCTTACTTCTTAAATTTGATTTTTTTCAAAACTATTTATTTAATTTCTGTATTGGAGTAAACCATTTTCTGAAAAATTTGAATTAAATATATATGTCATTTCTTTAAAATGTTTATTTTAGTTTTATATTTTACCAATAGAGGCGCCAGAAGTAAACAGAATATATACAGTCATGTCACAGGGAATTAAAAATGACGTATGGAATAGTTAGAATATCGGAAAGTCATGGTCACTCTCATGAAGTGGAGCGGCGACTTTCCAGTGAAGTCACCGCTCCGATAAATTTGTGATATGCAATTCAATGATACGATAATTCCAAGAATAACCTGTCCGTTCACTTTTCAACCTATTCACAGATTTCTGCTTTTCTGTTTTGTTCGAGAGCTTCCATTGGACAGATCGTATCGATTGTTACTTTCTATCGTGATCCAAAACCTGTAATCGAAATATCACCAGTAAGATCGTATCAAGGATTTGAATCACACCCCTCTTTGAAAAGTATTGATCACTGGTATTTGTGACTTTATGATATTGGTTACGTAATAACCGCTCGTAAAATATTTGTCATCCCTAACAAGAAGATCCACGAGATGGGATCCACTGGAAATGAATATCATGTTGGAGTGAAATCATCTTCAACTTCTGAAGAATAGACAAACTTGCTTTATCTCCAACATAGGTCCAATTGTTAAGGTGTTCCATTGAGCTCGCTTCTAAAAACGGAACAGAAGTCTGGATTTCGAACCTTTATAATTTCTATATATTATTTGTACAATTGCTACTAAAATGTGAGGAAAATTGCATCATAATGTGAGAAGGTTTTGCTTTTTCTGAGTTTAGACACTGAGATTTTTTCCCCTCAGCTGATACATGGGAGAGAAATTTTGACACTTTAAAAATCTAAGTTCCTTTCTTTATTAAGAACTTACAGAACCTTCACAACGTTATTCGTAAACCATAATAACATAAACTGACGTTCCAAATATATCATACGAAAAATTAGTATGGATTTTGTACATTTATTTATCTTCGCAACAATAATATCACTTGTGAAGTACGGATGATAATGAAACTCGAAAGACTAATTGAAAATAAAGACGCTCTAAAAAAAAAGACAATGAAATAGGAAAATTTTTAGCAAATGATACTAGCAGAATTTATTTTAGATAAAAATAAGTTTTGTGATTCTTGATTTTCTAATTTGGCTCTTTGATAAATCAGCACAAAAGTAACCCCCCCCCCCCCCCCGAGGATGCAGGTTATCTAATGAGTATTGGTAAAGAAAATCTTTGAACTGGAAAAAAATTAATTACAAACCAATGGCAAAAAGGAATTCGATTGATTTGAATTTAAATGAGTGAGAAATTTTCAAATAATGATGCAAAAAAATTTAAAAAATAATAGAATGTCGACGGAGAAAAGTTTTATTTCTTACATTTTTCCAGAAAAAATTGCTATCCCGTAAAATTTTCTCAAAATTCAGAAAATTATGTCAAAGAGCAAAACAAATTTTTCAGAATAATTGCTTGTTCTCTTTTAAGGTGAATAGATTTTCTTCTGCAAATACAAAAAAAACCCCATAATTTAATCGTCTTATTCAGCAATTTGATTAAAATGCATGTATTTATTTTTCATAAACGCCTGAAATAGTTCTTTGATAACACAAACAGGTTATAAGGAGGAAAAATCACATTTGAGTCACCAGCTACATGACGAATAATATTCATGATGGCTGAAACCATGAACGCACTTTTACTGGATTTAGCTAAATTCTTCACTAAATTTGGAACCATGTAGTTTATAATATAAAAATTCTTGATGTGTGCTAGCTTGAAGTTCTGCTTGTATTCAGAAGTTCTCCGTCTTTAGAGTCTACTAATTACTGACAAAAAATATCACTGCAAATACTTTTACATAATAAACTCGGAAGGCCATATTATTAAACATAACACAGAATTTAATGATTTGTTTTGACGTATAAGAAAAAACAATTATTAATAACAAAAATAAATGTGTATGATTTTGTCTGTTGATAGTCTATAGGCAAAACCATTTGATCTACAGCTACCATACATGGCATTTGCAAAGATGCATCGGAATTTTTTAAAAATTTGAATTAAAAGCTGAGCGAAATTTCGATGCTTTTCTATTTTAACATACGAAAATATTACAGCATAAAAATGATTTTTATATCTTAAAATTCAGAAAATAATCTTTGAATAATACCAAATTTTTTCTATTTTTATTTAATTAAAAATATTTCAAGCATATTTTATAGCAATATAAAATTATATCACTGCTGCAATAAAACTCAAATCACTTTCAATATTACAACTAATGTTTCGTTCTGGCACTTCCCATCATTGTTCAAATGACCAAATTATAAAAATTTGGCTTTTTACTTTCTCGTATAGAAAACGTATTGTAATCGTCAAAAAATTCAGAGGAGATTTCGACAAATTTCCGCTTTGGGCACCTCTCTCTCTCAAAAAAAAAAAAAAAAAAAAAAAAAGTAAAATGTCTTTTTTGTGACAGAAGGATAATTAAAAATCACTTTGAATAAGACGGATGAAATTTAGTATAGAATTTTAACCCCGAATCATAGATTTCAATCAAATTTTGCAAAATCAGTTCACAAAAAGTCTGTCTGTCCGATTGTAACACGAATGCTACAAAATGAATAGTCAGATGGATACGATTCGGTACATGAATTTAACATCTTTAACTATAGACGCCTGTCATATTTTGAAATCCAGTAAGTGGTCGATTATCAATACGATCTTTGTGATTATAAGTGGTTTTGTTTCAGACAGTTGGAAAAAACGCGTCTAAAACAAAAATTCGATTTTCGAATCTATTACCCGCATTTTTAAATCCATGCAGTTTTTAAAAAGTGCAAATATGATTCCTTAACTCAGATCAATCTTTTAGTGGTTTAAACTCTCGGTGCTCAATTTGAACTCCAAATTGGATCAATATTTTTAACGATATTACCAACTCTCCAGGACTATAAATCAGCAAAATTTACAAAGCAATTTTATCAGTTATATTGATAAAACATTAGTGAAATTTTTCAAACGTATTACTCTTAGCTACAGCTTATACACAAAAAATAAGAAGTCGCCCCCAAATTACTGTTTGTCTACCTCAAGAATAGCTTCCGACAATATGTCTACGATAGTCTGTTGCCGTGGAAACAAGACCTGCTCTATTTTCAATAGGGGATTTAAAAAGAAAGGCATCCATGTTGGCTTACTGATCGCCTTCATGACGTATTGGCGATTTTTTAAATTGATTTATAATGAGTGAAAAAAAATTGTTTAATATATTAATTATATAATAATATTTAAACTTTTAGACATAAAAATGAAATATTAATGAATATGCAATAAAGCTAAAAATTATTACAATAAAAAAGTAATTATTTAACTTTTTAATAATTGTTTAATATTTTCATAACTATTAATAATTATCAAGGACTTTAGATTATTAATACAATGACAGAACTTCGTTGATTATTAAACTTTCAGCATGTATTTTCCAACAATTTCTAAGACAAAACAGTTTTAAAAGTAAAATAAAATAAAATACCGTCTAAATTTTGAAAATAATGTTCATTCAAGCATTTCAAAATCCTCTAAATCACTCGCACAAATTTCGGTTTCTTCTGAATCAGAATCATCATTGGTATCAATTTGAAATGACAGTTCGTCCACTAAATCTTCTAACAGTCCATCTTTCTCCCAATAATTATTTTCAAGCTTTTCTACGTGTTTGCAATGCACTGCCCATTCTGCCGAAGTAACTTCAGTGATAGCTGTTTGAAGAAGAGATTTCAGATTATCCAAACTTAAATCGCTAGTAACATTTCGTTCCTTTATTATTCTTTTTACAGAGGACCACACAAATTCGATTGCGTTCAAATCGCAATGATAAGGGGATAGTCGGATAACTTCATGTCCATCTTTCTCTATTAAATTATCAATTTTATAGACAACTTTCTTTGGACGATTACTGTCTATAAGAGAGAACAGTTCCGCTTTTCGCATTTTTTGATCGCAGGGTATTCCGTTGTTTTTCAACCAGTCTATCATAACTTTTTTTTATAGAATACTTCGTTGGAGTGCGGTTTTCGACAGTCGTATGATACGGTGCATTATCCATGCATACGACACTGTTTGGTTCCAAATTTGGAAGAAGTTTTTCCAACACCCATTTTTTAAAGTTTTCATAGTTCATTTATCCGTGATAGTCGCCGCTTTTTGTTGATGCTTTATTACTAGTAAAGCACCCGTAAGGAAACCCGTTGATGATCCAGCATGAACAACTATAAGTCTATTTTTCGAATTAACATTTGCTGTAGCTCCCAAAACTGTGTCATCTTGCCAACATTTCTTAAATGTCAAATTGCTGTCTACCCAAGTTTCATCAATATAGACAATAGGTCGTCCAGCTTTCCTATGACATCTCATTTCTCTAAAATATCTGTGTCTCCAAAAAACAATATCTGGTCTTTCCATGAGTACTTTTCTATTATTCATGCACTTCTTTCATCGGAAATTCATTGAATGTAAGACTTTGCACAATGTGTCTTTTTGCCACGAAATTCCACTTTTTTCTTTTAACACGGGTAGTAATTTTCTGAGGGATGGTACTTTCCTTTCTTTTAAGTAAAAGTCTTGAATTGTTTGTCCTTAACACACTAGTCAAAGTCATCTATTTCACAGTTTCGCTCACTAGGTCTTTTACAGTGATTACCGGGTGATTTTAAAACTGTCGATGAGCCCGATGATTAAACTTCCTTTCTTATTTTTTTTATTGTAGTTTCAGAAATTCCAGTTGCTTGAGAAGCTTTTTTCAGAGCTTGTGGGAGTGGAATTAATACAGATTTCGATGAAGCTTCATTGGAACAAAATTCCGCAACATTATATACAATTTTACGTGCCTGCGATTTCAAAATTTCACCCTTCCTTAACTTAAAGGCCATCTTGCAAGTTTAGCAAAATCAATTAAACCAGTAAGGAACAAATAATTTTAAAAGCAAAATAAACACAAGGATAAGATAACGCGTGGAACTCTTTTAAATCCGAGAAGACGAATGGCGTGATGTAACCTTTAATTCCGCCAATTCCCTACACGCTTAATCCCCATTAGAAATGAACTAGTCTTGTTACTACAGCGACCGCCACTAGATAAGACTTCTTGGCGGGAGCTATTCTTGTGATCGACAGACAGTAGTGTCCTTGTTCTCTATCAAAATTTTTATTAGAAAATCTCTATTACGTATCCAAATATTCGTCCAATACCTCTTGGATATATGAACGCAAATTGTGTATTTGCGAACTGTTTTGTAACACGGAGTGCTTTCGGATAAACCCTGTAAACATGAACCGAGGTCAGAAAACGACCACGACCAATGAACTGGCTATCTTCCTCGGCACAATTTTGTGCCAACAAATTTAACTTTCAACAGATCTGCTTAAACAACAGCACTTAAATGGAGTCGAATCTATAAGCTTCCGACTTCAAAGCTGAAACTTTCTTACAAAAGATTGCAGATAGATGTTTGGTATAAAATAGTCATCTGGCAAGTGTAATTAAGTACATCTTATAAAGAATCACACAGTTTAGTTCAGTTATATTAACGTCCCCTTTCAAAGAAATACTAGGGCTGTTTTAGGACGCACCTCGTGTAATTTTGAAAAGCGGTCAGGGGAAGAGGACGACACCTGAGCTCCCCCCCCTTCCTTCCATACTTCCTCACAACACCAGTGGGAGGACGTTTGGTCCGCCGGATTTAACTTGCACTAGACCCGCTTATACCCGATGGTTCTTCGGTGTAATCGGGTTCCGAATCTGAAATGCTCCGGTTCCGAAGCCGAGACCTTACCACTAGGAATAGATCGCGCAGTCCAAATTTTAAGAATAAACTGTGTTAGTTTTGTGTCGTGAAGAAAGTTGGTGGAAAGGATATTTGACCAAATGTCAGACAGAAAGTAACTAAACACAGAAATGTTTTCTCTCCCTAAGTTCCAAAATATATTTGTAGCAACAAAATCTTGGGACGATTTTATTTTTAAATATTTCTTTTGTACTTGTTGATTTATGCAATTTATCAATACAACATTATAGAAATAAGTCTTTTCTTTCAATTAGCATGGTAATTACCCCAATAATTAAAAGAGTCTGAGACAATACATTGAATAAGAGACCTCATATGCACACAAAGCAATTGTAACATTTATTATATTCAATGCATAAAAACCACGCAGAATGCATCTGAGATACTGAATTAAAGACTACAAGTCTAATTTACACATTATTAGCTTCCATACACAAATAAGCTCACAGATTCTTTTGTAGAATTTTAAGTGAAAAATTACTCTCAACTATTTACAAAGGTGTTCTTCCATTGGTAGGAAACAATGACAGTTGTCTTTTTAGTCTACTAAGCCGATTGGCATTATCTATACTATCACACAAGATAATAAAAAAATTTATTCACTAAATTGAGAATAAAATAAAACTTATGATGGATACAAAACTAGAAATGATAAACGAAACAATCGACTCAAACTTAGATTTAATATAATTAATATTAATATCAGAATAAAAATGAATGTATGATTATAATAGAAATTAAATAATAAAATTATATTAAACTAAACCAAAATTTAGCATTTTCATATATCTGCATAGATGCAAAAATTTATAATAGCTTGATGCGATCAATTCATAATACACCGAGAGTTTTGCTAAGTTACACTTATGTAAATCTGTAAGAAATTTAGTTGCAGAGCTTACTGACCATTACATGCAAAATAAAAGCCTGCATGAATAAATACAATATGGACACAAACATAAGTGATGAAAATAGAAAAAACAAAGCAAGACAAAAGATTAACAATTTGGCATGAAAGTAATAGTAAAGTTACATAGTTTAAAAGTATATTTTAGAAATATGTTATTTAAGATGAGAATCAATCACAACAAACATTACAATGATAAAATACATAAGGAACACAAGAATTTAATATAAAAACACACTTTTGCACATTTTATCTCTTAAATAAATGAAATTTATAGATATTAAAATGAAATAGAATAAAAAAACTATTCACACTTGCAAAATAACTCATGCCATTGAAAAAGTGCACATACATATATAAATGATGAAAATTTCAGATATTCAAAAACATTGCTTTGTATTTCCACAATCAGGTATAATAATTACTTTGACAGAATAGAAATTTCCCACATATAAAGAAAATGCAACACTTTAAAATTCCTCAATCAATATTTTTGATTAAAAGAGCACTCAAAACGCAAAGCAGTATTACAGAAAATTTTCAGACAAATGGAAAGACTGAGTTTTTACATAAAAATAACTGCTAATAAAAATTTGAACACAAATCCATGCTTGAGTCTTAACATTTCATATACTTCACAAAATTTTCCAGTAAATGAAAATGAATAAGAATTTGTTAAATTCTCCCATTACTAGATAACTTAAAAAAATTATATGCATTTGCTCTATTTCTAGAATCATTAATTTATTTTATTAAAAATGAACATTTGTTTTATCTAATTATGGCAGGTTCAAAAATAAAAATAAAAATGTTATTATAAAAATTAAATATTAAATTTCTAAAAAAATTAGCTTTTAATCTAAATTTTTTGCTGGAAACATTTATAAAAAAACATAGTAAATTATAGTAATCAAATAAATTCCAACAATGAACGTTTAATGAAGATCATGTTAAAGCAATCAAACGTAAATTTTATAAAATGGTATGTACCAAACATTTTCGTTTACAAATTAAATGAAAGACTAGATAAATTTGTTCAGAGGAATTACGAATATTCCTGAATTTCAATCACAAATTTTTGTAATACTGCTTTATAATAAAAGTTACTTTATGAATACCTCTAGATAATTTAGCACACATCTGAATCGAAGAACTGTAACTTGTAATAGAAATATACTTCATATGAATGCATTCTTTTTAAAGATCATCCTTAAAGTGAGAAAATAGATTATAATCTAGGAACTGCTGATAAGAAATAATAATAATAATAAAAAATGTACATACACACATAAATACATTTGAAACAAACTCATTTGGTTATTTAATCACAATATTTTTGGTAATTATAAACAACTATAGAAGTTGAGCAGAAGACTACCACAACGTTTCATGAATGTGACATAAGGCATTCTAGAAGGAAACAACTGTTCATACTTTGGGCCAGAATAAGATTTTCAATACTATTTGTATTATTTATTACTAAACTGAAAAATGCTGAATAAACAGTTTCACAGCAAACATTTAACATTTATAAATCCTGGAATTCTTTAATAATAAAATACTCAAAATTTTTATTGGCTTGTTTCATTTACTTCTTGCATGGATGATCTCAAAAATATCAGAAAAATCTAGCAATATGGAACTATCAAAATAATTGAAAAGTCTAGAGAATACATAAATTGACAATAATAAAACAAATTCCATAATTGTCTTAAAGATCATATTTCTTAAAAATGTTGCAGAAGTAAGAAATAAAGGTGCAGTTTTCTAGATTTTACCATGCCTAGTTTTTCAATAATAATAATAAAAAGCTTAAAACTATCAAGCACAAAACAGAATGAAATGCTCTTGAAAACAAAAAAATAAACTAAACATATGTTGAAATATTTAAAAATTGATTTTTTAAAAGTATTTCATCTTTATTTAAGCTAATAGTAAATAATATCTTATAAAAGATCAAACTTTCAATTCAATATAAGGTATTCATGTAAAATTGTTTCCAGACTAATACAGAGGAAAAATGAAATTATATTTAATCCAAACAAAAGCCTAAATACCGCATATATTAATGCAGTGGAAAAAAACACACACACTAAATCAAAACAAAAGCAAATGTAAAAATGGCTCTACTCAAATTCTAATCAAGAATTATGTCATTCTAAATTTACAGTCAATTATTTGCTCAAATATAGCAAACATACAAATATACTTATGTGACCAAAAGGAGAAAATACATATTAATAATGCTTTATATGACCCTGAGGAGGTTAAGAAACAGCGACGTGAAAAACTTGATTTCTTTACATAACATGTTATTGCATAAAGGACACAAAAGGTATCTAGTGTATATAAACGGCAGAAATACACTGGAAAATGTAAATTCTACACAGCAGTTACATGTATAACATTTAGAGTAAATTATGCATTATGGAATCAAATTACAAATGCCACTATCTGGCAAACATTAATGAAACATGAACATGCCTAGTAGAACTAAGATTGCTAATTAGACAAATAATATGCCAGTCAGAGATAACATATATGTTTTAAACAGCAAATGCTAAAAACAGCAACAGTCTAACAATCAATAAGTATATGAATGCGTACAGGTGGGAAAATCCTAAATGAACAGTTCCCTAGTAGTAATGTATTCAATATTTGAAAAAGAGTAACATACCACCATTACGCTTTTATATATTTATATAGTGTGTGTGTATATATATGCATACATACAAGTATATTTATATATAATGAATCACATATCAATTTTATTTCCTCATCGAAATGCTACTTTGCACTCACAGTATAAAACCCCAAGGCAACATACAACATCACCAATGCATCAAAGATACAGAGGTAATATATGCCAAATATTAAGTGATGCACAATAAATACAAATCTATCTACTTTGATATAAATCCATTAAACAGTACAACAGGTTATATTTGTAAGACTAGTAAAGCTAACACCAGTAATATCACTATACCAACAAATATCATGTAATAGTTGGTATGAATCATAAGATTAATAAAAAGTATACTTTTACACAGAACTAAGAATGAAATGCAATGCACAACACAGATCACAAATCTAGAATGAAATGGTGAGAATGAAGTTAGAATGAAGAAAAGTTTGAGAAACAAACTTTTGCTATAGTAATATAAATGTGCTTCTACATCGATAAGCAACAATGCAAAAATAATGAGAATGTGTGAATATACCAATAGATATAAAAACACCAAGAAAAATTTTCACAAATTTATCTCTCTTTTCAGTAAATCTTTCTCCAGTACTTTTAATAGCACAGCATGGAGGGCAAATGTATATCACATAAAGAGTCCACTGCACAAAATACAAATATACATAATAAAAAAAAAGCAATACAAAAACTTTCACTAAAATTAATAATTTAGAATAATTTAAATTGTAATCTACAGTATCCAACTACAGGTAAACACATCACTGGCAGAAAAAGTCGAATTTGAGAACTAAAGCTATATCAAACAGAAAATAAAACACATTATTTGATTAAAATAAAAATCTTCAACAAACATACATTATTTGCTGCTAGTAATTAGTTTACCTAGCTAGTCATTACTTTAATATTAATAATGATCAAAAAGTACAGAATATAATAGTATTTTTTGGTAAAATTAAATTCATGACATCAAAATTGTATTTCATGCATATAATTAATTTTTATTGGAAATTATATTTTCCTTTTCAACAGAAGCTTCGAAAGTATAGAAACCCATATTAATGTTAAGTTTTTATATCGGATAAATGTTATCATTTAAAATGACAAATTAATGTATTTTTTTTTTATAAAAATAATAATTTTTTTTTGAATTTTAAACTTTCAATCACTGCACAATTTAGTTAACAGAAAGGATTTAAAGACTATTAGCATAAATATAAACTCTCTGTTTGAGCTTTGAAAAAACTGCCAATATATTCAATATTTTTACTCAATCTTTTATTTTATTTAAACAAATTTCAAACAAAAAATAAAAGGATTTCACACGAAAATATGGCATATAATACAAAAAATAAAACAGAGAGTAATATTTATGCAGCCTGCAAAAATTTATAAATTATAAAGGATTATTTCCAAAAGTTTATTTTCCAACAAGTTTCTAATAGTAATGAATAAAATGAATGTAATTGCTTATTTTTGAAAAATTTCATGCGGCAAATTTATAATAAAAAGTTAAGAGTTTTACCACCAACAAAATTAAACCTTTATATATAATATGATGTTGATTAATTCAACTATGCTTTCAATTTTATATTAAGTTATTATACACACACACACACAAAAAAAAAAATGCATACCAAAATAAGGGTGGTACTTTTCATACCAGTGATGTAAATAACAATAGTTACTAAATTTTCATCAATACAGAAAAGATTTTATTCGGATTTCAAATAAAAAAAATTTCCTGCAATGTGAACAACTTCATTTTGAGCATTTTTTTTTCAATCATTTTTACAGAACCTGAGGATGTCATTAATCTCAGTAATTAAACAAATTGGCACCTAAAACACTAGCTCAAAAGCTAATAGTATATTTACAATTCTTATAATAATAAAAAAGCAAAACAGCATTATATTTTATTTCCCAAATATATGCTATAATTATCATAAAATATACACAGTTTGTGTTAAATCATAAAGCAATTAACATCATAAATTATGATTTTTGTGATTACTCCATAAAAATAAATCACTGCAAACAACAAGAAAACACATTAAAAATTTAATTTTGTTAACACTTGCTAATCAATAATTCGAAATCTATTTACTGTTATTTTCTCAAAAAGAAAAATATTTCAAGGATTTTGAGAATTTTTAAAATTTAAGAACTGAATAGTTGTAGTAATAATCTCTTACAGAGGGAAACTGTTTCAATAATTATTATACAAAGAAAACACTCCAATTAGGTAATTTAAGAAATAAATTTAAAAAAAAACTTTGCAATGTTTTGTTTTCTGAAAAGTCTTTATGAACACCATTATAAGAAAAGACTATTTACTTTCTCTATAAATTTATTAAATGAAAGTTACTCAATTTAATTTTTGCAATTCTAACTATTTTCTATGTTTTTTTTTTCTTTATTAAACCTGAAACAACTTTGCAAGTGAATACAAAAAGTTTTAGTATTTAATGGAGTGAGCACAAAATATCAAATATACCATATTATCTACCATTAAAAATTTCAAACTGAAATTTTAAAAATATATCATGCTTAGATAACACGTCACTTCAATTTTTATTCAATGACTTCCTGGATAATTCTAATATCTTAATAATGATACACAATAAAGTCACTAGAAGAAACAAATGCATAGATCTCAATTTATTAAAAATATATGTCCTAATTGGACAAAAGATTTCTACCAATATTAATCAATTCTTATTAATTTTAAAAAAAGACATTAAATTCTGAGAAAGAAATATACAAAATTGCATTAAAAATGACCTAATTTAGACAGTTATCAGCAAATAATATATTTTGGTACTTTTTACATGAAAGAATAAAATAAATATGAATAAATACAACAAAGAAAACAATTTAAGTATGACTCAATTCTAAATACAGTAGATTGATGCTCATGTTGTTTTATTAATCAAAAATTATCAAACAATATATAGAAGAAAAGAAATTACAGACTTGAATTATTTTTAAGAAATTGTTTTTGAAACAATACATAAATCTAATAATAATAAACTTTCTAATATTAAATAATTTTTTAAACTACACCACTATTTTAATTAATTTAATTTCTTATGGTCCCAAAAGTGAAGTGTTATCAAAGAATAAACATTAAGAAAGAGAAATTAAGCTATTAAATATTTTAATTCACAGTGATTATCAAAAAGTAAAGAATTTTAGAAGGATTAATATTCAAAGGCAAACAACATGCAAATCAATAATTTTAATCTTCCTACAATAAAAATAAAATCCTGTACTTAAGTAAAATATCTGAAGTTAGTAAATATGCAACTTAATTCAAAGAATGTAAATACTATTTTGATTTATTGATGCAAAATAATCATTGAATTTGTGCACATAGAATCACCAACCAGTTGAAATAAATATCAATTAAAACTACACAACAAACTTAACTTGAATTATGAAATAATGAATAAAAATACACTGATATTAAATAAAGCAAACAAAGCAACTAAAACTCAGATTTGCTTTTAAAGCTATCTGGTAAGGGAGAGACCACATAAAAATCTAAAATAATATGCTTTTCAAACTAACCCATAACCAAAACATAACTTCAAAAGAAAAGAAAAAAACATAGAGCTTTCTGAAAACCTCAAAGATAATATCCAAGAGATGATGATAATTATTTAAAAAATATAAGAAAAAGTTCTTCACTCACATTCAAATCTAAATACACTAGAAATACTAACCTATTTAAAACTATGTAATTATATTCTATCTAAATACACTACAAAATATAATATATATTCAAACTCTAATGTCAATAGCCAACAAGTTCAGCTATTAAGTGTAAAAGTGATGGTTATTAAAATCACAATAGGTGAATAATGACATTGAAAAATGGTAAAAAGTTCACACTCTGCACAAAACACTCCATTTTTGTACACTATAAAAATAAAAGTCTAATTGCAGCCCATTAAATAATAGCTATTTACATTCATAAATGAAGACCAATCAGTTTAAAACTTACACTCACATATATACAATTTATTTACATAGAAATTTATGCATGCTAATACATCACGTCAGTCAATGTACAACAAGAGAAATAAAGTCGAAAATTCATCTTGCATTCTTTGCTGACTATGCACAGTGTACAAGTGCACAGTTCAAACAAATATTAAAGGAAATAAACTTAGAAAAAAAAGAAAAGAAAAAGAAACAGCACACATCAACAAACATCACAAGATAGCTTGTATTTTGGTCACAAATAATGCAGCCTGTTCATTGCACAACGGCTTTTTTTAAAATTGCCGGAAACATTGTATAAAATTTGCCCATCTACTATCACTGAATTACAGATTATCCTAAGTAGACAATGCAACACTTCAACCAAACCAATGGATAATTTACTCTGGAAACATTTGGTACAATGGATTATAGGAAGCTTTTGCAGGACTCAGTGGGTTCAGACTGTAGCTAAAAGGCGGAGGTGCCAGAGCTGGGACACTAGGAAAAGGAGCTATGGATACAGCAGATGCTGGTAAAACTCCACTGGCTGGATTGGCCGATGCTGGCTGAAGATGAGCAGGTAAAGGATGTGATGAAGAGTGAGCTGATGCATATGGTACAGTAGCTGTTATGGATGAGCGGTTTGAACTGTGATGATGATGAGCTGGTGGTGGAATAGGAAGTTGTGCAGTGGAAAATGAAGCAGATGAAAGTTGTCCTGGAGTAAGCACATATTTCGGGGGTTGACTGGGCGCAGAAAGGTATCCTTGATGTGACAAGTTAGATGTCACATATACAGCAGGCCGGCAATAATCTCTGAAAATGATAAATATTAACCATCATCAGCAGACAGTAAATCAAGATTATTTTTTTCTTTGAAAATATGAACAACATTAAATTAATGAATCAGAGCCTAATTATAGAAAAATGAAATTCTATTTGAAAATACCATGCATAATTATGAATGGAATATTTGTATTGCAGTTTATGATTCAGATTTTTTCAATCTATAAACTGAAAAGCATATTTTGAATTCTTCAAGTAATTTTGATTATTCAACAGCAAAACAATTTAAATTCATTGAATAAATTTTTACATAGAACAAAAACTTCATTAAAATTTATATTTATCTATTGCAATCAAAAATTGATAATTAATTTCATTTATAAAAAGGAATATAAATTAAAAAAACAATAACAACTGTTCACTACAATAAAATTTTTCAAAAAATGCTTCAGGGGAGGGGAGAAAAACACTTGTCAATGGGCCAAGCTAATCTAAATTTCTGTTCCATGAATTTTTTTCTTCTTAACTTCATGAGAGATTTTTTATTTAAAAAAAATTTAAAGATAAACTGATATTACAATGAACATGGCCCTTAAATAGAAACCTTAAAGCTCAGTTACATAAAAAAGAAAAGAAAAGGAACGGAAAATAAAGATAGAATGAAAATGTATAGAATTACAAGGACAGTATTATCAATTTAATTGTTTTATTTACTTATTTTTGTAAAAAAAACTTTTTTTTTACAAAAATGAGATTTTAATATTTTTTACCCTCAAAAATTATTTATGCATAATAGTCTTTAGTAACAAAATCATAAAAAATTTGCATTAAGTATTTTTTTTATATTTTTACAAAATGAATCCCCCCTTTCGGACATCTTCAAATTTAATGTATAAAAATTAAACTGCATATACTTCTTTACACAAAAATAAGGCATAAAAAAAGCTGATAAAATATAAAAGTAATCAAGGAATTTGTATTTGACATAAACTGTTAAATAATAGGCAGTTAAACAATAACATAACATTTAAGTTCATTCAATTACAAGTTTTGAGAAGGAAAAATATTTGATTTCATATAAAATAATACCAGCTGCATTTACAAAAACAGCACTGCTGACGAATATTTTAATCCTTTATTATGAAAAAGGGATAAAAGAAATTAATTGATATCCCTTATATTAATAATGAAATATCTCAATGAGAGAAATTCTTATCAATAAATTTAGAATGATATCAAGAAATTCTACTTTAAATGAAATTATGTTACATTTTAAGTTATGTTAATACTTACCGTTAGTAAACTTATTCTATTTCACTAAAACTGCATCAGTTATTTAGCAATGTATGCTATAAATTCTGAGATAAATCTTTTTTAAATATGTACATCAAATTTTCAAACACATTTTCCAATTTTTAGGATGGGGTTGTACTGGACTAGGGGAAATTTTAAACTTTTGAAACCATTTAAAAATTTGGTATATCATTTTTTAAAAATTTAAATAATTACTTTATTTTTTAGTTCTGTATGTGCGAAGTTTTGCAATCAATTTAAAACTAACTTTCCACAGAGCTACACTCAATAACAAAATTTAGGAAGAAAGCAAGTTTATATTGCATTATTATTCAGTTCTAAAACTATGTTTAAAATTTCAAATTTCTAGTTCATCATGAGATTGCATATTATTAGATTAGTTTAAAACTGATTACAAAATCTTTACAGAACTGACAAATAAAAAAAAGAGAGTCAATGAAAATTGTTTTAAAAGTAGAACCTACCGATACAAATCAGCCTGTGTTGATAAATACAAAGGCTGGCCAACATGCTGTAGAGGTGAGAGATGGGCCGATGTCACTGTAGGTAAATGACGTCCAGAAACACCTCTACTAGAGGGTACAACCACACTCTTCTGAAAAGCATAACATGAATATTAATTAACAGAAATTAGGGGAAAAAATAGTTGAACATTATTAGGGAGATTTCCAATTAACTGATTGATACTAAATGAAATATCAGTTTATTGCTACATAACTAATGTCAAATGCTCTACTTTCACAAATAAGTTAAAATCACTCAGGGCTTTTACAAAATAAATGATCTAAGATTTTAAATTCAAAATGCATGAAGGGTTAAATAATTTTGAAAACTTATATGGCTTTGATAATTTTATAGAAATATATAAAGAAAAAAATGGTTCTAAATGTATTGTAATTTTATTTTACAATTTATAGAATTCTATCAAAAGTATAATTAAGAGATAAAAAATATCAGAAGAGTTATTTTTGGCTCAAAGATTTCAATAAGTTTTCTTTTAATTGGTAATATAAATAATCAAATAATTGAATTTGAGACAGAATATTTTTCAATGAGTTTCCACTAATAAAAATCTTGCAGCCTAGTTAAAAACTCTAGTTTTGGAACTATTATCAATGTCACATTCAAGGACAGAGAGAAAAATGACTTTGCAAGGTTTCTAGTTGGGGAATAGCAAAGTACCTATAAAATTAGTTTTAAGTGTACTATTCTGATGATGATTAGGTGTGTGCCAAAAGTGGCATTACACTGGTTAAAGCTCATAAAAAATAAAATTCAAATAGCTACCAAAGGACTAGCTATTCAAAATTTTTTTTTTTTCTTCATAATCTTGTGTATTAGAAGCTAAAAACAGCCAAAAGGGGGAGGGAAGAAGAAGAAGGAACAGGCATAAAAAGAAAAAGTGGAGTTCTAAACAGCCCAAGCAGAAGAGTCTACATAATATTCCAACAGCATCATTGAAACATAATTTGTAAATAATTAAATAATAAAATTTTCCAAAGATAGGCAATTTAAATTTAGAAAACAGAAAAAATTGCAAAATAAAAAAAAAGCAAAGAGAAAAATATAAATAAACACACACACACAAAAAGTAGAGTGAAAAATATAAATAAACAAATGAAAAATAAACAAACAGAAAAATAAATATATACAATGGCTCAGTCTAAGGTAGAGTCCATGAATCGGGAACAAAAGGCCAGATAGAGTTCACTTTGCATTTTTTTTCTTGTACTCACTAGATACTGTCCACTTTTAACAGTACTTGACAAACCAGGATAAATCATTGTTCAATTTGGAAAATTCTGTTTTCATTATGATACAGGAAATCCAAAATATTTTGAGCTTCTAAAGTCAATTTATTATTTAATAGAATTTGGGAAATATTTAGTTGAGGTTTAATAAGTTTTCTCAAATGATGAAGAATAAGGCAATGGAAAATATAGTGTAGAATAAGATTATACTCTTTGCACGTTTGTAAAATCAGTTTTTTTTTTTTTTAAAGTTCTATCAAGATTATAAGAATACTCAAGATTGTAAGAGTATATTTGATCAAATAGTTTTTAATTTTCTTGCGTGTTATTGAAACATAAATTTATGATTTGTGACAATATATATTTGCCATGCAGATTGAATATTTTCATGAGAAAATAAATAATGGGCATACCTCTTTGCTACGAAGAGGAGAACTACTACATTTAATAAGCTTCTCGCCTTCTAAATTTTGAACTTGTTGTTTTGAATAATACTGATATGAATCTTTGTCTGCAGCTCCAGAGTGCCGGCTTGAAATAGATGTCACAGCACTAGATGACACACTATTCTGAGTAGGATTACATTCTGAATAATGATTAGTTGAAGAGTGCGTTTGTTCGCAGTATTCATCGTCAGCTAATATTTCTTGCTTTGTAGATACAATTACACGACCAACATACTGTGGTTTTGATTCAGAATATTCTTGATTCTTTACTTTTTCAAGAAGCCTTTTCTTTTGAGATGTTGCTTGAGTGCTACAAAAAGAAAATTAAGATTTTTAAGGAAAAGATTGACAAATTTATAGTGATTATTAAACTATAGTGGATGTTTATCTAATTAATTCTATTGGGGAAAAAAATATTTGTTAAAATTTTGAATTTTTCTCTAATTATAGTAAGGATGTTAAGAAACATCTATATTTTTAATAGATTTTTATTTATTGGGAATTAAAAATCCATATTTCTGATTTTTGAATGGCTATTAATGAAAAAAATTTGTAATGCCTTAATTTACTTAATGACTCGTATTGTAATACAATTTTTTTTAGCAAAGAAAACTTCACTTTCCCAAATTTTTGAACTATTGTACTGTAAAATTATAATCTAAGAAACTCTTCTTTAAACTTTATTTGTTGCATGTCCATTATGTATTCTAAATCTGACATATATGAAAAATGAATTATTGGTGCCTTTTTAGCTTATAAATTATCAGTTCAACTTGCTGTATTCGATTAGAAACCTATTTCTATAAAATTTGAATTTTTGGTCAAATCAAATTTTTACTATGACCCTTTTAGCTTAAATTAGCCAAGTTCTTGTATAAGCTGTGAGTATAGACAAAAATAATTAATAAAGGCATTTTATGCAGCACAATATAATCGTTGGCAACACATATTCAATAATTTGTTGAATATCATAATCAAAGGAAAAATATTCATACTTGCAAACTATTTATGCTTATCTTAAAATAAAAAAAAGTATATTCTAAATCACAATAGCTTTTTAAAGATATTAAAATTCACCCCCCTCTTTCCTTCAAAAAAAAAAAAAAAAAAAAAGAACTACAGTATACAATTTGTAAATTTGGATAAAGAAAACCGACAACTAACTGAAGGCAAGGTTTGTATTAAAAAAAGAGGGAGGGACCCAAAAAAAGAAAATGCAACTTTTTCTAGCAGAAAAAGTTATACAACACTTGATTAGAATTATAAAAAGAAAAAAACTAGGTTAAAAAATCCAATAACTTACCTTTTTTCTTTTTGTGGTTCAGGTTTGATTACTTTTCCAATAACAGATGTTGTGAAATGAGGAAGTGGTTGTAAAGGACTATAATAGCCTTCAGAATCTGAATCTGGGACAGTTACACAGCTAATAACATTTTTACGATTTTGCTGTGATGTTCCTTGAGGAGGACCTCTACATAAATCTGTGGAACAAAAAATAATTATAATAAATATAAATCATATTTTACTTGACAGTAAATTTAATATAGTTTGTACAACATAATTAAAGCTTTTAATTTTAAGAGACAATTATTTAGGGAAAGTTATACAGAAATTTAAAAGTGATAAAATTGCATACTTGATTTGGTTGTTGAACGTTGAACACAGCATAACCCAGTCTCATCTTCTGGTGTTAGGGATAAAACACTCTCACAGTTAGTTGTAGATGACACTTCAGAAGTACAGATATTGAGACTTTTAGATTTAGCCAATTTATTGGAGTCACATGCCTTACATTTCTTTTTATCACAACTAAAAAAAAAGAGAGAGAGATATGTTTTATTTGCCATGGTTATTTCCAGCCAACAGCAATAAGCTTATGCATTTCAATTACATCATTTCGAATTGACATATAATATCCCATTTTGAAGCAAAACACAAGGGATGGACACATGTGATTTAAGAAATTTAGCATCAAAAACAAAATTATTAGATAGCAAAATATAATAATTGTATATCTTCTCCTAAATCAAAGAATATGGGACCAGGTAGCACAATTCCATAACAAAGAATAGAAAAATATGATTCTATCTAATAATTTTATAACTGAAAAAGCCTACTTGAGTGGAAAAAAAATTGTCATTACATTTATGCTATTTTTCAGGCAAAGAAAACATGCTTTAATAATAGATAGCAAAACTTCTAAGGATATGATAACATGCAATTTTACTTTTATATGTTCAGTGGATATCAAACAAAATTAATTATCTCAAAAATAACTACACTAAAAAATATCATGATAGTGTCATTAAAATAGTCAACTTGTCTTTAGTATATGCACGTAGATTTTTAAAAATAAGTAAAATAATGATAGCATCACAAAAATTAAAAAGTTTTCAGCAAACATCTGCAGAGAAATCAAAAAGAAGTAAACTAATGCCAAGTTTACACACAGCCAGTTATAAGACGGACAGTAAGCAGCACATGCGCAGAGAAGGTCAAATTTATGTTTGTCTGAATTTCGTAAGATAGAGTCAGGCATTCCATGCCTGATTATATATTGCTGTTTTGGCTTCACTGAATTTTTCTTTTTTTATTATGAAGAAATGGCAAATAAAACGATAAGAACACAACCTCGCAACAGAAAGAGCAAAAAATGTTGGAATTGATCTATGATAAGTGATAAATTTTTTCATGCCAAAAAACCCCTGCCAACTTCTACAAATGCATACACAATAAAAAATACAATACAGCAGCATGTAGTTATCCCATTGGGACAATTATTACTTGCCATAGACCAAACAGCATTTTCCAGTATTTCTATGCTTGTCTTATAACTGGCCAAGTGCAAACCCGGCATAAAGCTAAATGCATATCTTACCATATGGAAGATTCTACTTCTTCATCTGAATCAGAACTGATGGTAATTACACTTACAACAGGACTTGGTGTATCATGTATAATGATGGTAGGGCGTTGTAGCTCTTTATCAGATGCAGAAATAATTAGTTTAGACCTGTGAAGAAAAATTGTTAAAAAATTATTCAACACTTTCTGAATAAAGAGAATATTAATTAAAAATCAAATTTAAATCCACATTTTAACTTTAGTTTTCAAAAAGTAAGCAATCAAAGATATACAAACTTTTCAATGCTATTTTATTCTATTACTGAAGATCCATAAAAGCACTATTAATTAAAAAAATATTTTAAACATTTACATTTAATTAGAACTATAAATTAAATAAAGCTATAGTATTACAGATTTTTAATAATTTAATGATGACACAAAAGTTCATTCAATTATGAATTACTATAAAAATAAAGAAATACTTTTGCTATTTAACAGAGTATAGATGTTAATTTAATATGATAAGAATTAAAATCTAAGCAAATAAATGTAAGTGGTCAAAGCAAAATGTGCAAATACATTTTTAAGCCTTGATCTACAATGTGCTATAAAGCAAACAGAAATTAATTCCTATAGGCAGTTTACATAAACAGAGTTTTCATTCAAATGATACATTTTAGGTTCAACAAAAATTATGTATGGGTGCAAAAAAGATATCAACCTTTCTGGCGCTTTGGATGAACGAGGAATATCCCACTGGTTAATTGGAGGACAGCAGTTTTGATTTGGTTGTAAATCATGAGAATTTTGCATGTTTGAGTTACTTTCCCATTTAGGAGGTGTACTTTCTTTCACTCTTTTCTTAACAGGGGAGAGTTGACAGTTACTTATATCTTTTTCCTTTGCAGGCCTAAATATAAGAAATGAAATAATATAAAGGCTTTGTTATCCATTTTTACTGCTGACTGTATATATTACATGTTAGAAGAATAAATTCTCACATTCAAAACTAAGTAATTTGAACATAAATCTTTACTTTAAAGTGTAATACTATATTCTACTAATTTTACAAACCATGCGACTATATATAACTTTAATTTTAAGAAAAAATGGTAAAGAAATTATAGTGAAAAATTCTTAAGATTAAATTTTAAAACTGAATTGCTCACATTCATTGTACTTAATTTTCCAGTTTTACAAACTGATATATAAATATATTAATAAGGCAGCTTTTGTTAAAAATTTACACATATTAAATAACTGAGCAAAATAACATATATAAATAGAGAAAAGCAATTCTATGTTTAATGTTTTGATAAAAGTAACTGAAGTGGAAATTCTAAGATCAAAAATAAAAATATGTTCTTTTCCAACCACATAATACATTAAAAAAAAATCCCATATATCTATATTTTATAATTTTCAGATATATTTACCTTAGTTTAGTCTGGCGCTTAGTAGATGTACTGATACTAGAGCTGCTGGATGACACTTTACTTCCACTAGAAGAATGATGATCACGTGATTTATACACACTGTTTTGAGATGAGTTAGAATTAGTTGCAACTACATTCCATGATGGTGGAACATTAGAAGCTGCAAGAGCAGCTTGTGGTAAAAGATGATTCAAATGGTTGCTTCTATCTCTAAGGTGCTCATACATTGCAGTGTCATGGAGCTCCTAAAAGTATTTTATGAAAAATTTACTATATTCAAATGGAACATATAGAAATATTTCTGCATGCATATTTAAATCTTGATATTGGAAACTTGAATCAATCAAAACCTTAGCTGCTGCAACACATTATTTAGATCTAGCAGTAAAATCAGTAATTGGAACAAATTTTACTACTTTAAATACTTCTTGATATACTTCTTTCAGTTAAATGCATCAACAGAAGGCATAAAATAATCTTTTTTACACTTACTAATTATTTTAGCATGAATCAATGCAAGGTCCAAAAATATTTTATATAATTTCCTTATATTATATGATTTATCTTCCATTTTTTAAAATCCAGCAATATATTAAAAACAAAGACTAAAAGGAATGAAGGAAATAATGGAAGTTATCTTCAGACATTTCAGAGATAATCTACTCAATAGTTATTTAGCTACATTAGTTATATGTAAACATGCATTAAGAGATGATAATAAGTAATATGAGAACATGCAATAAATTGATAAGGAGAGATCTAATATCAATTTATTAATTGTCATCCTCATAATAATTAAATAGCATTTTTATTATTCTTGGAATGAATTCCCATGAACAAACATCATAAGATTTTCTATAAATGTCTAACTATATGACTGAGTAATTTAAAAAAAAAATCAGAATTTAGATGTGATGTTTGCAAATAAGTTCAAATATTTTTCAGACAAACCAAACTGATACTATATGTTACATGATAAAAAAGATAGATAATGTCTAAATCATTCAAAACAATTTGATGGACAATGTTTTCATAATGTTGCATATAAACAGTAGTTTGAATTACAAATTTTTTTGGACATTTGTAAGCTTCTTACATATACAGCAATTAAAAATTATTTTAAATGGAAATAAAAAATAATAAAAAAATCAATGGTATTGGAGCATAGGATAAATAGATAACTATCGATGATAAAAAAAGGTTCTTATATGCAGAAGAAATACCTTCAAAACTTCCTTTAATTAATACAGTCTTATTAAGCATACTACCATTAATATTTATATTCATCTTATAATTGAAATGTATCTATGGACTAAATACTTATACTTACCACAGGAATGACTGCAGGCTGATCAGAAAGTAAGGCAGCTCTTTCTAAAACTAATGAGCGACTCCAAGAATCAGAATCAGATAACAGGGGTTGCTGGATGGCTCTCTGTGTTGGAAGCTGCTGCCAAGAAGGAACAAACATTTGTCGACTGGTAGGCCATCCAGACTGTACTGCATTCTGCAAAATATTATATAGTATATATTGACTGCCACATACTATTTCACATTTCAGAGGTATGGATATATGTAACAAAGTATTTCCTACTTACAGTTAAAAGCATCTGACGTCCATTCTGTTCAACAACTGAAACCGGAACATACTGCTGAGCACCAACCTGTCAGGGGAAATCAATTGAATTAATATATAATGAAAACTGATTTTAAATTATTGCTCCTTTCCTCACACAGTTGAGATTTCAGTCAAGATTATTTGACCAGCTTTTGTTTTTAAATTTATTTTTATTATAGCCAGTAATACTAGAACACATATGCCTCAAGATAAATGGAATCTTGTTGTGTTAAATGAAAATATCACTAATATATAATGTAAAAAATGTTTAGAATTTTTAATTCTCTAGAATACTGGATAAAAATGTAAGATTAATCCCTTTCATAAAGCTTTAAACCAACAGAAGAAATTTAAATTTGAAATATTTAGAACACAGTTTTATTATATGCACTGTTTCAAATCAGAAATTGGACTATTTATCTTCAAGCATTTTTAAAAAAATCTTAATCACTTTCTTATTTTTTACTTTCTTGTGTTATTTACAATTCAAAGAAGAAATACAAGGAAGGGAAGGGGGAAATGTGAAAAAGACTTTTTCAAGAAAAATAAAATTAGAAATATCAAACAGATATGTAAAATTCTGCTAAATTATTGCTCCTTTCCTCACACAGTTGAGATTTCAGTCAAGATTATTTGACCAGATTTAGCAAAAGGGATTTAAAAACAGATTAACACAGTGAAATTTCCCCCCTTATCTCTTTAATTATAAAAAGTTTAGTTTAAATTTTAATATTAAGTATTGTATAATTTTTACAAATGCATAGGTGAAGAATTTCTCAAATAACAAAATCATATTTTCACATATTTACCAGTTTTTCAAATATGAAATAATAATAATATCTACAACATTTTCTTATTTTTTTAGAAAGACAATTATGTATACATTTTAAATGATTTAAAAATTTTTTACTTATAAATTAATAAATAAATAATATTTCATACTGCTAAGTACTTAATGATTTTTTTCTTCTTTTTACCTGAGTTAATAAAGATGGCTGAATATGCAGTGCTTGTGGTTGAGCAGCTTGGGCAACCACTGGAACAACATGTTTAGCAGGAGAGTTTAAACCTATAAAACCAGTAATATTTAAATATAACAATCAAAATTTAATAAATTAAAACAATACAATATTAAATTTTAATATACCAGCATTATTTAAAAATTTACCTGGGTAAGATGGGCACAGAATCGATGATACACATAGGGACTGGGCTGCATGTTGAAAAGGATCAACTCTGGCTGCAGCAGCAGCAGCGGCAGCTGCATACTGATTAGTTGCAACTGCTGCTACTCTAGGTTGACCTTGTGTTTGAGATATGTTCACCCTCGCAGGGGCTGCCACTTGAGTTGGTTGGTAAAAATTTGTAGACTGCAGTTGATACTAAAATAAAGTCAATTAAAAAAAATTAAAATACAATTTAGAGAGCTGTTAAATTTTGATAAGTGATAAATTAAAAAAAAATATTAAAAAGTAAGATTGTATATATAACAAAAATAATTGTATTTATTTTTATTATTTAAACAAAAATAAATTTATTAGCTATGCATGCTAAAAAATTTCTTGCTTTTAAGAAAAAAACTGAATTATGTACCTGATTTTGAAGATTATTTAACTGGTTGTTAAAAGCTAAAGCTACATTGGAGGCTGATGAAAAATTACTGACAATAGAAACTTGGTTGCCATTGTTATCAAAAGATGGTCTATTTTTTCTGCATACTTCCATCATTTGTCCAGATGACTTTACACTATGAAAAAAGAGAGAGAGAGAGAGAGAAAAGGGGTAAATAAAAAATCTTATATCTAAACATATAAATTTTTCTGTTAGATAGTCAGGAAAAATAAGAAAAACTTACTTGCTACAATGAGCATAATCAATCAGATGATTTAATGTTACAAAGCTATGATTAAGAGCTTCTCCAGGAGTTATTCGTCGATCTTGATCAAGAGTTAGCATTCGCTTTAAGAGATCAATAAATTCACGTCTATCAAGTTTTTCAGCTAAAAGTTCACTTCCTTCTAAATCACTTGGGACATTAACTTGAGCCATGTCATCCAGACAATTGAATATATATTTCCTGGCCTCTTTAGACTTAATGTTTGTCTCACTTTCATGTTCCTCTGGAGTCTAAATCCAAATAAAAAATTAATACCAATTTTAATAATTAAACTTTGATTAGTACAATAATGAATTTTTAATACTATATTATGCTTAAAAAATTAAAAATAATTCATTCATACAAGCTTAATAAATTATTTTAACAATCAATTTAATGGAGCAACAATTTAAGAATATTAGCAAAAATAAAAGTACATTAATTTATGAAACAGCAAATCATTAACAGATTTTAAAAAGATAATCTTACCTTGAGTCTCCAGAAAGGGTAACTGCTATCAGTTTCACGATAAAAGAACCGTGTTGTTTTAGATGCTGAATTTAGCATATGTTCAGCAGGCAAGCCTTGAGTTTGACTAATGTATCGAATCTAAAATAAAGAAAAGATGGTTAGAAAAATAGTAATTACTAAGAACAGCACAGCATTAATATTAAAATGTTCCGTTTCCAAGATGAAAGGAAATATAACCACTTGTCTAGAAGACTGAATATTACTTACTAACACTTTAAAATAAAGTAATATTAATAACATTTTAAAATAATTAACTTAAATCATAACAAATATATTTCAAAGAAACCAGATATAAAAACTTTTACCAATGTTAAATACAGGAATCCTCAAAACAATAAGAAATTTTCAAAAAGTCTTTCATTAATTCTGATTTAACAAAAAACTCAAAAGATTTCATAAATAATGCACTTTTCTGAGAATAACAATAATATTTTATAAATATAATACACATTACCTGATCATATTCTGAGGATCCTGGATAAAGAGGCCAGCCTAAAAATAATTCTGCAATAACACAACCAAGAGACCACATATCTATAGCTTCACAAAAAGGTAACCCTAAAATGATTTCTGGGGCTCTGCAAGAACAACATACATTATTATTTATTTGGTTTCATACTAAAATGCAAAGATTTAAAACATGTAAATAATCATGTGTTAAACAAACTCCAAAATAAAATAATAAAAGTAGAAAGATTAAAATTTATATTATTTTAATATCAAAATGCTTACCTAAAACTGCTAAAGGCATTTTTTTTTTAAAAAAAAATACATATATGAAAAAGTAAGATTATAACAGTTATAAAAATTTCAACTATTTAACTTCTGCTAACACAAGAAAACAATTTCTGACATCAAAAGCATTTTATCACATTTTTAGATGATCAGTTAATAAAGTATAGTTTCTTAAACATATAAATAAAATTGAAAGATCAAATATTTGAATAGTGTAGTAATCTTAACTACTCAAAAATACTAAAATATAAAAAAAAAAAGGATTTTAGAGAATGTATCATGATAATTAGTTTAGTTAATTTTTGATTAATAAAAAAACCATGAAAATAATTCCACTCCAAGAAATTTTGAGTATACAACTAGTGTAAATTAGCATTTAAATAAATTACAGAAAAATTTTTGCTATTTGTACAACCCATAACAATATTAGAGGGATCTTTATTAGTTGGTAAATAATATAAAGAAACTAAACAGTAAAAATTAAAATAAGCAAAATATTTTATAAAAGAGAAAACATTGTTGACAGCACCCCCCCCCTCCTATTAATATACATTGTTTCCCACTAAAATTTTAAAATTTCATTCACAATAAGAGAATTCAGTAAAACTAATTAAAAAGTTTCAAATAAAAAAAAATTTATGATAAAAATACATAAATTTTAAAAATAATTTTTTTAAATACCTGTAATATCGAGACTGCAGGTAAGTAGAACAGACTGCTTTTGATACATGACTTGCAGAACCAAAATCTATGACTTTAACACGAAATGGGTGACGTCCAGGTTCAACTAACATGATATTTTCTGGTTTTAAATCAGCATGAATGAGACCAAGTTGCTGAAAAGCAAAAAAAAAAAAAAAATCTTAATTTCATTTTTTTACAGAAACATCAAAAGTATACAGTTTTCTTTTCAGAAAATTAAAACTTGCATATAAGATTTTACAGTACATTAACAGAATATGATAATTAAAAATTCTATTATGTTATTAAGCATAAAAAAAGTTATGCATGCATTCAATTTACATAATATAGTAAATAAAGTTTGTCTTGATTGACTTACTTTTAATTTAAGAAGAGCTGTTAAAACTTGTTGCAAAATGGGACGGATATATTTTAGTGGCAATGGGCTAAACTTGTTTTGTTTGAGAAAATCATAGAGATTTTGTTCCAACATTTCAAATACAAGGCAGGTATGGTTCTTGTGGTTGAAACACTCATATACACGTACAAAGTTGAACTTAAAAAAAAGCACGAAAATAAATTCAAATTCATTAAAAAATACAATATTACAAAAATTAGTAAATTCAAAAACATTCATTTTCAAATTTATACTAAAAAATCAATATAGCAGCATTCTATTCAAAAAGCTCATGAAGATATCATTGAAATTAAAGTTAAAACAAGGCATTCATTTAAATTTAAAAATTATGGCTAATTATACAGGCTAGATTTAAAAGTTTAAGAGGATACAGAATTAATACATTTCATAAATAACCATAATTCTAAGTGAAACTGAAGTTTCATCATAATTAAAAATTTTACTGTATATTTATAAGTAACAATAGAATTGCTTTGTTTCTTTCCTTTATTGAATTGCAATAAATCATTTTCAAATATCTGATATGTTTTTAGTGTGTTACTTGGAATCAATTCTTTTGATTTCAATTAATGCTACATATAAAAGAAAAATATGAAGTCTGTGTCATTCCTTTATATGGAAAGCTTATGAATTTCTAATATACAAATCCACATACAACTTAAGCATTTTCTAAAATTTGCCTGATTAATAAGCAATTACAAATGCAAAATTATTATCAATAATTTTTGAGGCAATAAAAAAAAAGATACTTTACAATAAAAAATAAAGTTATATGAAAAAAGGAAATATTTAACACCTGGAGGTTGCTACAGATTCCTTTAAAAAATAAAACAGTATTAGTTTCTTCATTCATTTTAATACATTCCAATTATGCATATAAATAAGTAAATTACTTCTTAAAACGTTTTTACAGAAAGAAAATTATAATTACCTCGTCAGCATTTTCTTGACTTAACCTGTGAAGAATGCTGACTTCAATTTGACCTTGCCGTGCATATGATGGATGATTTTTTAAGATCTTAATTGCCACAATCTCATTGGTCCCTTTCTTCCAGCACTTAACCACCTGAAAAATCATGAATTCATGGCTTAAAAAAATTATTATAATTATTTTTTATTAAATTAGTTTATATTATATATATGTAATGATATTTTAAACTCTTAATATAATCCAAATTAATTTCCAAGATTTTATCTTAATTTAGCCCATTGTAACTTCATTCTAAATATTCTCTTATTTTGTGATCCAATTCCACTTTCAGTTTAATTAAGTCCTCTATAAAAATAATGTGCCATCAGTATTATGTATCAAGAAAAAGTGATATCTTCTGTGCCCTTGAAAGTTGTCAAAGGTCACCATGTGTATTGAATTGGTGCCTGGCCGGAGATCCTATTTGTTCGGACTTTTTTTGTCTTCTGTGATTGTGTCACACTTCCCGAAATGGATATTAAAACGAAATTAAAAATACAACGTCTTGTCTATGTCTTCAACCTGCATTCTGCTTTAACCAAAATAATGTTACATATTATTTAGCCGACAGGATTCGAAATCATTACATATATATATTACATAATATATTCACAAGAACTCCCAAATTCACCATAACTATGAAAAACAGCATACCTGACCAAAGGTACCCCTGCCAAGAAATTCCAGCACTTCATACTGGTTGGTAGCCGAATACAATACTTCATGTTGTACCAGCTGGTAATCTCCCTCACTATTGGAGGAATTGGATTTTGCTGTGTTTGGCGCCGTGGTGACAGATTAAGATGCCAAATTGAATGTATCCAGTTAATCAAGATGCTCGAAGTATTTGAGAGGTTGATGTATTTGTCTATCAACCAGCAGGGAAAGTGCAGAAGCATTGTCCACACTTGATAATTAGCATATCAGGCCACAGTGCAGCTAAAATTGAAAATAAAATATTATTTCATTTATTTATATTTTTTAAAAAATTGATTTTAAATAACTGGAAACATCTTGTAAGCCATTTCAATTTATGATGAAAACTGTATAATTTAAGTCAACAAATAATAATTAATTTGAAAATTCATTATTGAAAATAATAAGTTACTACAAATAATGCACAGATCACATTGCCATTGTTTAAATAATCCTTTCCTTAAAAAGTTCTTAGAAATCTTATAAATAAATCTTAACAAAGTCAATTTTAACTTGTGTTTAAATAAATTTGAAAATTTCCAGTCCATGTGATTAATTGAGAAAATTAGAAAAAGGCTTTACCCACTTTTTAAGTAATTACCAAAAAAATTTATATCTGCTAGTGATCACTTGTAATGCTAATAAGTCTAATTTTTTTCTCACAGTCATAAGAAATTTGCTTTGTTGTTATTTCATTGATTTTGAAATTAAAGAAATTTGCAGTTTCAAAATCTACTATCGCATATTTCAGGTTATCATGTGAGAACATTACTATTTTTTAGGTTATTATTTGTCTTAATTAAGTCAGAAACCGGTTTGAAACAATCATGAGACCCCCCCCCCTCTCTATATATATATATAATTTTTTTAAACTTTCATTTTCAATTTTTCTAGCTGGCAAACAAAGTTTTGGAGCTCGACCGATTTTGAGATGAAAAAAACCCATCGTTTTTCTAAATATCGAAGCATGTGTAATCGGGTAGTCTTGTGATTGTTTCAAATCGGTTTAAACTGGTTAATAACAAATTAATTAAGACAATTCATAAGAATTCAGAGAATGTAAAATTTGGAAATCAAGTTGTAACTTTAGTTGGCGATAAATCGCCAAATGTGACAACCTTCTGCAATATTTTCTAATAACCTTATTTTAATTAGTTGAAATTATCTCTGAACAAACAATATTTTAATTTGTTTGGTTTATTTTTAAAAAACGCTGCGCGAGTTAGGCAATAACACTGTGATTTCAAAGGAAAATACTACAAGAGCAGACGATAGATAATTCAAAAGCTATACAGAGAAAGCCGACTCCAAAATAAAACTACATTAGCGGACTATAGATAATGGAAAAACTATACTGTGAAAGCCGACTCTAAAATAAAACATTAGCAGACGATAGATATTTCAAAAGCTATACTGTGAAAGCCGACTCCAACATAAAACTACATTAGCAGACAATAGATATTTCAAAAGCTATATTGTGAAAGCCGATTCCAAAATAAGAAAAGGGATAAATCACCAATTTTGAAGCTTCAACAATTTGTTACCTTCAAAAACTTCAAACCAAAACATCATGTTCTCACATGATTAAAAAAAAAAGTAACATTTTGTTGAAAATATCATAACTATGCCAATGACAAAAAAAAAAAAAAAAAAAATCTGTTATAATTAATTAGTAAATTAAAAGAAAGTAGATTCTTAAAATTATACTGCAAATATTACAAAGTGAGAAAGTTATTTGAAATTTGATTGAAATAGACAGTTTTCAGGTACTAGTTACTAATGAGCTACCCATTTAAAGTTAGAACATTATAATGTGAATTCATTCAAATTTTTATATTCCCAAATTTTTTTAAATAAAAAAATGATTTGTGAATAATATTTTAGGATTTTAAAATTTTGCATCCATTTTTTTGCAGCTATGCATAACAAGGCTGAAAAAAAAAAAAAAAAAAAAAAAAAAAAAAAAGACCACACACACAATTGGATATAAATTTTAATTATCCCATTAATTTTTATCAGGGGGGAAAAATGCTGCAATATTAATATTGCCTATAGTATGAATTTCATTCCCCCCATTTACATGTAAGAATGTTTTAATCGTCTATAATATAAATATTAATAGTACTTTCTAAAATATTACAAATACTTTACCTATAAGCTTAAAGCTGAAAGTTTCTTGTTTTGATTATACATTTCTTGCACTTTTGATATATACAATAGCTTTGTATATAAACAATTAACTTAAAACAGAGATTTTTAATTTAAAGGAAAATTGAAGAATCTGAGATATTATTAATTCAGATATTTTGACAATAAATATTAGCAAATACTCTTACAATATTACAAAATTTTCTATCATTTTTGAGCTGTCACAGATAAATGCAATACTTTAAAACATGCTTTTTTTTGTTTTGTTTAGGAAGCAATTATTTTATTTCAATATTTTTGTCATCAGAAAAAGGACATTTGCTTAATTTTTAGAATCTGGAATATTTGATTTTGCTCATTCTAAATTCATATTTGGTTCAACTTGGAATGACTGTTTTTTATTTTCTTAAAAGAGCAAATTTTATATTTAATTCTGAAGAGAAACCCCCCCTCTCTCTCTTTTTTTTTTTTACTTGAAGAGAATTTTTCTTCCTTAAAATTTATATTCCTTAACTTTGAGAAGACTCTTCCCTCTGATAAAAAAATCTATTTAATATTTCCTATTCAAACAGTTCAATTTGTTTTCTAATCCATAAATGCAAAGCTTCAGTTTCATTTTTAGAATTGAGAATGAACTGATAAATTAATACATAACTGAATAAGAACTAACTTACATTCATCAACTCCATATTTCAAGAGATTTATTCAATATACAAAGAAACATTTAACAATGCAAAGAGTTGAATTTAAAATATTGTATATAAGAACTGGACATTTTTGGAGGACATTTTGTTGACAAACAAGACAGTTTTTTTCTACTCATCAGTACTATTTACAGTTGAATAAGGATTTTGGAAACTAATTCAATGCAACAATGAAATAAAATACACCCTGAATCCTTGTTTCTTAGATATAAAATAAGAAATTTCAGTTCATTTTCCGAGTCTATTCTATAAATTAATAATTAGTACTCATTTGACAACTTTAATCTTTAAAATTGTCCAAAACATATTACAGACAACAAACACCGAAATGGATGAAATGGTCCAATGGAAGATAACACTATGAAATGTCTCTTTTCTTTCAAATGAAATATTTTCACAATGCTTAGATTTTCTCTTATTACTTTGCATCTTTTTTTGTCAGAAAGCACTTCTGGGGAATGTTATGTTTCTTAATAGATACATATATACATCCTTTTACTTTTCCAATAAAAAGAAGTTTTATGTATTCCTTTCGTTTCTAAAAATTAAATCTTTGGGATGTTTCCTTTATTTTGTTGAATAATTCTAATTTTTTCTCAATATTTTTTAAAAAGCATAAAATAACTACAAAGTAATTTTCCATAAACATTTTTTGATCTTAGAACGCAGTTTGTAACCTTGGAATTTTCCTTATATAAATAAACTTTCATAATCAATAATTCCAGCAGTTTTATACATTTTTATTCCCAACTGGTTCTACAATTTTATTTATTAAAATCACTGTTTAAAAAAAAAGTAAACTCTTCCTATAAATATAACAAATTTTACAAAAGAAAAAATATTCCACCGTAATATATATATATAAAACTGTTAAAATATTCAAAAATGCTTTGCATTTTCCATAACCAAAAATAATCAAGAGCACTTTTCCTTGCCATTGTCCACAAAATGGAAAAGCCGCAAAAACTGCATAAATTTAATTTAGAATATAATCCTTTGAAGTTGTCATTTGTTGTTAATCATTTAAAATACTAACTTCCTTCACAGGTTTCACTAAAAGATCCAAATTGGAATTTTTTTTTTATGCTCAAAAAATATTTTTTTTTTAAATTTTAATAACACAACTGCCAGAGTTAAAAAAAACCCATCATTATTTTATTATTTTTATAAATAAAGGAATATGATTTAGCAATATTAATTATGAAGACCCAAGGTCGGATTTTAAATAGGCAACTGTATAAGGGCTCTTCAGTTTTGGTGGCAATAAACTTTATATGCATACAGTATATATATATATATATTCAGAGATTTTGTTCAAATAAAAAATATTGTTTAAGTTGGAACATTATTTAGCAAGCATTCTTACATAATTATGCTTTGTGAGTTTTATATTACAATGTTTTGTTATTTTAAGATGTCGCCTTTTAATTTAAAAACTATTCCATCTTAAAATTAAATAGTATTTAGATTATGTTAAAAGATATTTTTCATTTTTTATCGTGTTTAAAATTTTTAAATTTTAATTTTTTTATGGCAAGATACTGAAGCAATCTTTTTTGAAAGCTGCCAGGAATTTAATGTTTTACTATTTTAAAAATGCCAAAATTTGCAAACTAAAATAGTAAAAACTTTTAAACTTAAAAAACTTTTTCTATAGAGATTAAAGTTAATAAAAATGTCTAGTTCAGAAGGTTCAGGTGGGGAAGGGAGCTTCAAGACTCACAATGCCTAAGGACAGAACCTTAACTCTGAGCAGAATAGTTAATTATTTCAAATAAGATGGCTAGCAATCTTGCATAGAAAATTTGAACAAGTCAGTTTACTTACAAAAATACTGAAATTTAACTTTGCATTTCCTACAAATAGCAAAATATTTGAAGAATAGCAATCATTTTCAAAATTAGTCCTCCTAAAAGAAGTAATATCTACTTTTCTATAAGCACACTAATTTCAAATTTTTCCATTTTAGATTGCAATATGCAAAAATTCAAAACTCGTATTTTGCATTAGTTGTTTGAGTTCTTTGCAAATCCACGACCAAATTGAATAATTTTTATCATACAGAATAAAAATAAGTAATCGTGTGTCATTGGTTAAGTACAACTCATGAAAGAGTATTAAAAAAATGCCTCTAAAATTCTCAACAATCTGTGAGTTGCTTAATTTATGTTGTTTCTTATGGCACTTGCCACGGACAAGCCCGCTGTTATTAAAACTTACAGTCTTTATGAACTCCAATAAACCAAAATTTGCTGGTTGTTTACATTGTCAAAAAAGGAAAATGAATTGATGAGCCATTTAGAGCTATTAAGAGTCTCGGCTAATAAAGTTCCATATATCACAGAAATTCTTATTAATTCCTGGTAACTTCTAAAAAAGGTACAATTTTTCTTGTGGAGCATTTGCACTGAATCTATAAGAAAAAATAACTATACACACTTCAAAATTTTAGAAATTGAACATGGACAAATTTTTTTTACAACAAATTTTAATGGTATTTTTGTTCTTTCAATTAATTAAAAACTTTAGATCATAAACTCCATGACCTTTACTAGTTTAGCATTCCAGTGCTTTAAAATCCACTGCAATTTGTCATAATGGAAAATGCATGCACATAAATGGAATGAAATTGTCCCTTCCATATGCAAAAGATGATTGAGAATTACCTTTGAATCCTAAATTTCAGCTATGCACTCAAAGTATATGCATCAGGGCTTTGTAACATGCATTCATTTTGGTATTTGATATTCTGAAGTTTTATGTCAATAATGTTACAAAGGACTATACAGTACAATTTAAAATTCAATTAAATTTATTAACTTGAAGCAAAAGAGAACAGTGAACTTACATATAACATGTGAAAGCCAGGATAAATATAATGAAAGATATTTTAAAACAATTATCCAAAATTAAAAAAAAAATAATCAAGAATTGTTTAAAACATAAATAATTTTTGAATTAAATCTGCAGTTCTTGCATTCAATTATTTTGGACGAGATTCAAATCACAGATAAAAAGATTAATAGTTTGATGCTCTACTAATTGAGCCATGGGGGCTGATGATAAGGATGATTTACACAGCATTATTCAAACACAATGGACACTAACATTTCTCACCATTCTTTATAAGAAATACTTATTAATGTGCAGATTATATATATATATATATCATTATTTTTTTTAATTATGATTGCTACAAATACAGTTCCTATTAATTCATCTATTTATGTTTTCTTTTACTAGGTACTTTTTTGAATAATGTAATAATAAATCCACTTCAAGAAGCAAATTTAAACCTGAAATCATGTCAATACACGAAGCATAAATAGTATTCAATAGCTCCACAATTTTCAATATATTATGAGTAAATAGCTCAACTTGCACATAATTATTGCAAAAAAAAAAAAAAAAAATCAAAATAAGAAACCATTATTGACCTTGCATTCATTTCATTTCAATGCTTTAAAAAAATGCTTTATTTCAGTCCTTTTAGAAATTTTTATTATATTATATGTTAATTATTCATACGATCCAGTAATAATTAACAAAGAAAATATTCAAATTTACCAAGAGTTTAAGTAATTCTCATATATAATTTGACAACTACTATATACAAATTTTGAATGAAGAGCAAAGTGCAAAAGCTTATATATGACTACAGAGCATACATAGCAATAACTTATTTCAGTGCATATGAAAAGTTTCAATTAATAAATATCTAATCTTATAATTTATGGGAAAAAGCTTTTTAGAACATCTATGATTATTAGAAAAAACACCTATGATTTCACAAGAGTTTTACACATAAAAAGGTAACTTCTCATTGCTTTTCATAATACCTTGTGGCTATATATAATTAAAAAAAAATATGTCCTTTAGTTCAAACTAGGGTTTAAGTCACAAGGAAGAAAATTACAATTATCTAATATATCAGTATGAGAACCAACAATTAATAACTAATTTTTACTAATGGCTTTGTATCATGTCAAAAATTCACTAAATTTTATTTTCAATGAAGCATACCTTCTAGTCTTAAAATGCTCAATGAAGCTTGTAAGCATTTATTCCATTTAAGGATGTCGTTATTAATAGTTATAATTAGATAAAAAAAAAGAGTGAAAGCAGTATTAAATAGAATGAAATACCTAGGATAGAAATTTTGCACAATAATAATCACAAATTCAGTTGTCCTTCAAAGTTTGCAATTTAATTTAAATCTAAATACTTAATGTGAGTAGATTTCAATTTTCAGTCAAATGTCATTTTTTACTCATAATCGAAAAAATGATGATAAAATCTAATTGGAATAAATCTAATAGCATCAAAGCTATCTAAGAATGGGGAAAAATTATTCCTATTAATTTTATTTTAAATATATAAGGTTTCACACTTTTTTTTTTTGTGCAAGTACAGTTATCACTTCATATTTATTACTTTAAATAAAGGATTTCTGTGTTTCATCATTAATTTTATTTAATTTAATGTAACTATTTTTTCCAGCATTTTTTTTAAAATTCATATTAAGCTACTTTAGAACAATTAGAAAAGCCTTTATACATTGTCTCTCTAACCCATAAGTGGTAAAACGTACCCAAAATGAAACAAACAATTCTATGAATCTTAGATATATATGAAACACACATACACTCGTATACACAAATACATGAATGTACTTTAAAAATGATTTTGTTATTAATAAGAACCTCTTTTACAAAAATTAGTAAAACATTAATTTAATGATGATGTGAAGCACAGCTTGAATGATCAACATTAAAAACTTGAAATAAAAGTATGAAAATAAGAAATTCTGTAAGAATGCACCAAGAAAGTTTCAATTTCAGAGACACAATTTTGACAGAATACACAGAGGATCAAATGATTTGTTTCAAAACATTGAATGATTATGATTGAATACTTCTATATTTATTGACAACATTATGAGCATTAGATGATAATCATGCAGGCCAAATAAGTCAAGTAAATAGCAAATATGCAATTTTTTATTGGAAAGCAAAGTTGCCAAAGTCCATAAAAAAGAAAATTACAATGCAAAAAGGATATTATCCAAATGCAATGATGTTTGTCTTCATCTGTCAAAAATAGAAAATGTCAATTTCGATTGACAAAACCACTGTTTTTGTCTACAGTTTAAAAATCTGTATCTAATTTCACAAATCCTATTCAAAATAACAGGATCTGTAAAGAAGAATTAAAAGCACAAACACTGTTGTTTTTGTACATTAAAACATAACAGCCAAACATATTCACAAGTATAAATGAAAGGGATTAAAAAAATATTGTGCATATATACTCAAATGTTGTCCAAGTACCTTATAAATTTCTTGGTGGCTATATATTCTTGCCAGTGACAACAAAGACAGCCAATACAAAAATGGTAGACATTACTTCCTGCCATTAGAAATGTTAGATTATGACTTAAGATATGGAATGCAGTAAATTTCAAAAAAGTAGATGATTCAATCAGGTCCCATATGAAGAAATGCAAGATTGAGAGGCTGTGACACTGAAAAGTGAAATGAATCGGGGAAATTAATTAATGAAATTAAAATTAAGATGAAAAATGACACCAACACACTTCACATACATAAAAAAACACATGTGACTATCAAGATAATGGAAACACTTATAATCAAGAATGACAATAAGGCACTTTCAATTATTTATAAAGAAGAATTAATATATATATACACTATGCTATTTCTTTTTTGTTAAATACATAATGAAATCCCAAATAAAGTGATTTAAAAGCATACAAATGCCAATTTCCTAACATTTTTATAACACTTTGAACAGATCAGACAGGACACTTGAAAATGCAGGTCATTTTTTAAAGGATAATATTGCAGATTATAAAAAGCATGTAAAGGAAACTATGGAATACTCTTTGAAAAATACAAAAGAATAATAAATCTACTTTTGAAAGCTCTAGCACTAATTAATGATTTCAGATTTAAAAAAAAAAATAACATTCAAATGCATTTTCATTAACAAAATCTCATTCCTAATCATTTTGTAACACATGAGAATATAAATTATTATGCATGGTACCTAAGTCTAATTCTAAATCTCATGAAGTCATTTCAATGTAAAAATAATTATTCACATCTTATTTTGAAAAAGAGTGCTGCAGTGGGATACTCAAGCATGCAATACAAAATAAGAGTATGAAAAATGTACAGAAAAATGAGACAATACATTATTTGACTAGAAGTTCATCATATGTTTCAAATATTGTTTTTTACATAGATGACAGTCTCAAGCATGATAATGCTCAAATTGATACATTCAGATACTATATAAACATGACTTAAAAGCAGTCTGTTTAAAATAATCAAAACCGACAACACATAGGACATTCCTTCAACTATAGACATACAGTCCAATTCAAGATTTAATAACATAATAAAAATAATTTTATACTGAATTCACAAAAATTTTCGTATTCAATAAGTGTTTCCATTATTCAGATAATTGTCAATAAATGATATGAGAAAAAAATGCTTAATGCATAAAATGCATTATAATTTGATGATATTTTATTTAAAATATTCAAGGTTCATGTTTCAATTAAAATAAATATATTTTTAGAGGACAAAAATAAATATGAATTTGAGGAATTATACTTTTTTGTGGTGATCAAAAAATGATTCCCTTTTAAACTGGTACTTATTTAATCACATAATTTTGTTCTACAAGGCAAATAATTTTTAATTTATAATAATTTCATAACAAATACATGTTATGTAAAATTCAAAAGCTAATTTAATATTGAATCAACAAATATGATTCTGTATAAGGAAAAACTATAGCTAAGTAGTATTTTCTAGTTGAAAGTAAAATAATAAAGAGTTTTCTTCTATTAATTTGCATGTCATATACAGCTAATGTCTGACTGAATACAAATGTTTAAACAATCTTTCACAGGTAATGCTTTATTCACTTTAATGCTTAATTCAAAAATTTAAATAATTCAAGTACCATAAATCCAAAAACTTTCAGTTTGGTTTAGCACAGGGAAGAAAATCCTTTAAGAGGTTATTAGTTTATAAGGATGACAGTTTTCTCCTTTTATGTCAATGGCATTTACTAAGGCATATTGATTCTACTTACACAGAATAATCAAATTGTTAATTTGGAGCTTACTTTATTGGCAATTCATTAAGAAAACTGGATGACTAATAATAAAATGGATAATTGTTTTGCACAAGAGAATGACATTAAGTGTAATTGTTAAGATCAATATAATTGGAATAATTTTGGCATATTTGATTTTATAATTATTTTATTTATTTAAAATTATAGAAATATTTGCAGTTATATATAATAATTGGTTTAGAAGGAATAAATTTATAATAGTTTTTTCTTTTCATTTCCCCCTTCTAATTTTACCCTCCATTAATTCACTGTGACTATTAATTTGAGATCTATGAACATGTTTGACAGATATTTTATAGTATGGAACCAGAATATAATGCTGAACTAAATGATTGAATAAGTCTTTCGGGAACTTATATCTTCGAGACTTCCTGAAAACAGCACACATTTTTAACATGATTCTTCACTGAAGACATAGTTTCTTAATATAAAAAAAGAATTCAAAATTTAACTAATTAAAAGCTATACTATGCACCATAGTTATGCATGCTGCAAACTGAAAGTAAGACTACAACACTAACCATTAAGAAAAATTTATATAATCAATCTAATAATAAGAAATCCTCTTTATCCTCCTTATTAATCTTTTTTCCATGTGAATAATACACACATAATTGGAAAGCTCTAGGAAAGAAGAAAAGATAGTAAAATTTTTTCAAGAAGAATTTTTATTTTTTATCTTCTGAAACTACATCAGGCAGAAGATAAAGAAAGAAAACAGCAAAACAAAATGCAAGGTGAAAAAAATATGTAAATTATATTAAAGAAGGCAAATAATTCGCATTTAAAATTCAAAAGGCATCTACAAAGACACTAAAATATAGAAAAAGTGAATGCACTTGGTGATCAGTACATAAAGCTTTTAAAATTTGGATCCATAAAAAATGTTCGAGTAGCTAGATAGATTAACAGTATTTTAATAAAAATTAAACAATAATTTTATTTGATATTAAAATTTCAAATCTAACTAATTATCAAAAGTCATATGCCAAAGCCACACTCAAATACTATAAAACATTAAAATAATTTGATCCATTAATCATTTTATCAGATTTTAGTGGAATACTTTTCAGAATAAAAAACTGAAATTATATAGCCCTCTAAGAATGATTTTTGGCAATATATGAACCCTGAATTTTTTAAATAGACTAATAAATTAAATAAATAGTTTAATTAAAAAAAGGTTAATTATTATAAATTAAAAGTTAGCTTACTTACTAATAATTTCCAATAGTGATCAATTCGCTTTCAGTTTCACAATGCAAACCAAATTTTGTTTTAAAGCTGTAAAGAATAAATAAATAAATAATAATATTAAATAAAAAAATTCAAATATAGCAGGAGATCTTAAAATCATACAAGATAAACTAGCCATTCAAAAATATTATGAATTCTTGGTTGGCTATGATTATTTCTTTTTGATATTTGTAAAACTAAATATTAAAAGGGAATAACCAAACAATAACCACAAAAAACAACAGCAAGCAAATCCTTCTAGATTATTCAATAAAAGTTAATGTCAGAACAAAAGTTCCATGATTCAATAACAAATTTTAATGATACAAATAATAATTTCACAAGAGTCAAAATAACAATATACTTTTATAGGAATAAAGTTAAATCAATAGTTCATGATTAATTCTGCTTTTTCAAATATGTTCGTAGAAATGTAAAACAAATATACATGGTCCACATTTTTTGCATTATCTTATTTTACAGGAAAGAAATCATTTAATAAATGAACATAGGACATTTTAATATAATCTTTTGCTATATAATTGTCTCCCTTCTCCTTTACCAGTTAAGAAATGTTTTAGAATTCTAGTGATCATTTCCGGATTATTTTAAAAATATAAATATTAGTAGTGTGTTAATAATAAAGAATGTTAAATCAAACATTTATATTAATACCATTTATTTAACACTTTTGCTTATTTTATTTTTAAAAATAATTAAAATGAGCAATTTCATACAGTAACAATTTACATATGTCAATGATTTTTGCTTTCATTATAACATATTAAAAACATATTCATGTTAAATAAAATATAAAATTCTTCGATATAAACTAAGAGACATACATCGCCAATTAAAAAGAAGTACAATGAATTAATTTAAATGTCTGTATTTTTCCCTCTTTCCCGCAATCTGTCAGCTCCAAGCAAATTACCAATTTAATAAACTTGTCATTGGATTTAATAATCAAAATTTTACAATTACAAAGTATAATTATATCTCAAAGTTTTTAAATAACACATGCGCCACAACACTAACACAAAACGCGCAACTTTTAAAAATAAAAGAACGAGCAAAGATGTTTCCGTTTTTAAATTTACAAACGATGAAATGATTTTAATACAAAGAATAATTGGCAGCGATGAACAATAATCTCACCTGATTTGTTCAAGACAGATGAGAATATCCATGTTAAGATTACCAAATATGCTTCACTCAACAAGTACGCATAAAACCATTACGTTACTCCTAACAACGAAGCGCCACAAAACACTGTTTACAGTCACAGAAAATAAGCCTTGCACAGCTCACTGACATCGCTGGTGTTTTCGCATGTACGACTACTAAGAAATGATGAAATCGGAGCGGACTGAATGCAGTGTTTATCGCCCTTTCTTGGCGAGGAGACAGTGAAACTTCCAATCCGTAGGGCAACTATAATACTGTGAATAAGGGAAGATTTCTGCATGTTAAAATAATTTCAGTCCCTATTTTCAAAGCAATGAATTTTTTTTAGTGTGATTATTTAAATGTGTAAATATGATTAGAGGTGTAACGATCGGGGGGAAATGGGGTCCCAGGCTTTAGGGAGAAAGCAAAGAAGATAAAATATTGAGATTTTAAGTTAGTTTGTAAAGTCAAATAAGATGTAACGGCGAAAAAAAAAAAAAAAAAAAAAAATACCATTCTCGGATGTAATTACAAAATCGAAAGAAAGTTTTTTTTTTGTTAATTAGTGTAATTTAAGATCTAACTTTCACAGCATTAAATGTTCTTGAAGTTTAATTATTAAAATCTATAAAGATAACTAGTGGCACAACAATTGGGATATACATTCTCAAGAACTAATCTAAGAGAAAACCCCATGAAGATAAAATAGTGGAGCATTTATGAAAGTTTCAGTTAATTACGATGAAGAGGGCGAAAAAAATATAACAAGGATACCTTTATCCTATTTAAACAACTAACTGCAAAAGGAAACGGAATAGTTAATCCTCAATAGTTTTTTTTCCCGCTATCCTTTAATATAAGCAATCTTGTATGGTAATTATTTTCCAATTTTTATTATTGTATAGTTTTAGCATCAATACTTTATATTATTTTTTCCATTTGCTTAATTTTTCTTCCACCTTTTACTTTTGTTAATAGAAAAAAAATTCTTTCAACCGATTTTATTATTCCTGGAGGGCTAATAAAGAGATTTCACGCATGCAAAACATAACCTTAAAATATGCATTAAAAAATTTATTTCTGGAAAAAAAAACTGACACGTGAGAACATTCTATTTTAAAACGCATTGCATAATTTTTGCTGCACGTGTAGATCAAACAATTCTTGGAATACGATAAAAATTTTATACTTAGAAAAAAAAATCTATGGACCAAGGCACATAATGTAACATGATGTGCATTTCAAAAGATATGCTATAATTTAGATCACAGTTTACGCAGACGGAAATAACTTTTATGGTGGAAAAAAATCAAGGTGAACCACATCCTGCAGATAAGACAAGAGAATAATTTCCTTACATTTCATTTAAGAAAGTCCAGGAAAGAAATTTAAAAGACTTCTAGAAAGTGACAGAGAGATGAGTCATGTGTTGATGCCCCCCCCCCCTCCCGGATATTTTAAAACTAGAGAAGTGAATTAACTTCAGACAAACAGGTATTCATTTCAAGCGATAAATAAATAAAAAATATACACTTAAAAGTGAAATAAACATAACTTATGCAGCAAAATAATAAATAACTTTCGCAGTCGCGACAAGTATTTTCGATCAAATTTGTTATCAACTTGTTTCTTCAAATCGCTTTATTCTTAGATATTTATTGCTGTTTTAAAACTGTTGACGCATTCAGCTATAACTGCACCTTGGTTTTTGCAAATGGTGTCAATGGCGAAGTAAGAGATAAATAAATAAACAATCTAGAAAAATACATTACACATTCAACAATTTTATTTTTTAAAAATCCTTTCTTTTGCGGAATAGCGCTCCATTAGCCACTAGGTAATAAGGTACTTTTCCAACCACAGGAAAAAAAAACAAGAAAAACAAACAAGTAATGAAAACTAAATTTGTTGTTTGTAGGCGGATTCGAAAAGTTGTCTTATTATCTCTACTATTCCTTAATAAAGATGAACTCATGTGTGAGTCTGTGTTTTGATGCTCAACCGACCAGAAGTTTACAACTATCAAATTGAGTACATTATATATCTTGGAGTAGGAATGTGCATCTCGGAGCGATTAGTTTTAAATATTAATCAGAATTTTAATTAATTAAAAATAAAGCTGTATTTTTACATTTTCCGTGCAAATTTCCAAAAATATAATGCACAAAAATGATTTGCATCACTCTAAAATAAAAATAAATAAATTTTAAAAAATGTCGTTTTAATGACACGAATTTATTAGTTGAGCAAATATATCCTGAATTTCGGCAATTTTCCTACAATACATTATTCCCCTGAAATTCAGAGTTTTCACTGTTTCATCCAATATTTTATTGCGTGATTTTTTCTTCTTCTATTGTTACAAGTTGTTGTTGCAAGATGGATTCTGTTTGATCTCTGAATAGTGTACGAATAAAAGTTACAATACCACGAAATTATGAAAAGTGATCGAATGGACACTTGTGTTTTTAATAGCGCTATAATGTCATGGGGCTAGTCTCTATTAGAAAAGTTCAAACAATGAACAGAAAATATAAAACTCTAAAAAAAAAAAAAAAAAAAAAAAAAAAAAACTGCCTTAAGATGATTGCCATTTTTTAAAGTTATTATTTTTTTTCAGTTTTGACTAATGCTCTCTAATTAAATCTATACTTATATAAAGCTCACTGTGTGTGTGTTTGTGTGTGTTGGCGCTCTACAGAAAAGACCATTTGACCTACAGCTACAAAATTTGGTACTTGTATACCTTGGAAGTCGGGAATGTGCACCTGGGGTCCGTTTTATTGAATTTTTAATTAGAATTTTAATTATTAATTAAAAACTAACTGTCCCGCCAAACAAATCTTCATTTTCCCCACCGCCAAATGAATACGGCTTCATTTTTTTTTCCCACGCTAATCAGGTTAGGCTTAAGATTTTTCGGCCGATTATTTCAAATGATTCTGTTTATTTTCTTAATGTTTGATGCATTTAAAATTAAACATTGTTAATTAATCGATCGTTCAGATTCATTCTGAAGTACTTTTGAATTAAAATAAAATAGAATAAAGAAAATTAAAAATTTCTAATCTGCATAACGTTACCCCAACTGGCGTAGAAAAATTCACGCATTTGCGTTATGGTAACTGGCGTTGAAAATTCACGCATGCGCATTGTGTTCTGATTGTTGAAAAATTTTTCAATGGATGTTGACTTAATTTAAATTATTTTTTAGGTTAGTTGCGTGCTTTTGTAATTAAATTGTATTTTTGTTAGTTATATATATTTTTTGTATATGCTTATAATTTTAAACACATCGGTTTTTAAGTAGTTTTTTAACCTGCTTTCGACCGATTATTTTAAAGGATTATGTTTATTTTCTGAGTGTTTGATGATGCCTTTAAAATTAAACATTATTAATTAATGGATCTGCTCATGATGAATCTGAGAAAATTTTGTTGAAAAATTCTTGAGATATTACATAAATTAAGAAAGATATTCTTTACTGACTCTTTTCAGTAATCATATTATTAAAAAAATGCTTTGTTTTAGTAAAAAATATTATATTAATTGCAGATTAATCATTTCCACTTTAATTTAAATCATAAATTCTATGGGAGCTAACAGAAAATTAGAGAGATACATATTACGTTATGGCTGAAAGCGTTTATAATATTGTGAGTGAATTATATGACTATCAAAATTTGAAGTTTTAAAATATTTTGATGAAGAAGATATTAAAGTAGAAATTACATAAAATATTTAATTATTAAAATTTTGACGAAGCATTAAGATTGGCGAACCGGCTAGTCGCCAAAGGCGGCTAGTAGTACATAAAAATAATAGAAATCTAAAAATCGAATTTCTGTACAAGTCCTACTTCTTATCTAACAAATTTGAAGTACATTTCAACCAAATTTGGCAAAAAGGCTAATACTATACACACATAATTCTAATGGGGCAATCATAATTTTCTTTACATATTAGATGCATAACACAGTTTTCTTCAAAATGAACTAAAATTTAAGAGATAAGTTCAAATGCAAAAATATTATGAAGGTTTATATGCTACAATATAGACGTTATTCTAAATTTTGTATTTATTTTCCAATAAATAAAAGGCAATAAGTAAAAAAAAAAAGTATCGAACGTACATTAAAATTTTTAATTCAATTTATTAAAAACAGTACAAAAATATTTCCTGAAAATTTCATTAAAAATTTTAATTAATGTTGAGAAATATTATGCTAATAATAAATAATTTATTTCAAAAATTATTTTCAGAAAAACATTATTTTTTTTTTCAGTTAAGGTAAAAAAGTATACCCTCTTTACAAAATAGTCTAAAATTCTCTGCACTTATAAGTTAAACCTTCATATACTGAAAATATTTGGATTAACTAAGCTCACATTTTATTTCTGTGGATTGCGTGTCAGTTCAAGTGTCATTTTTCCCATCTCGCAAGGTTCAGATTAATTCTGAAGGAATGCTTTTTTGAACTGCAAATATGTTCATAATCAAAACGCTTTTTACTTTCTTGCATATAACTGCTAATATTCATTGGCAACTTATTTAGTACAATCAATACAATAACTTCACTTTTATTAAACTGAAATGCAGCTCAATGAAATATTGATTCGGAGTTATATTTCAGAGCAAAACACATTAAAGCGACAACTAGAGAGCAGTGGTGACAAGAATTTCGGCTTTAGAACCGGAGAGTTCCAGGTTCCAGACTTGATTTCACTGAAGAACTACTGTGTAACTTTGTCTGGCACATACTAAATCCGTCGGGCCCAAAACCTTTCCCATAGGTGTGGTGCGGCAGTTTGGAAAATTGCGTGTCAGTTCAAGTGTCATTTTTCCCATCTCACAAAGTTCAAAATTGAGCGATCCATCCCAACAGTGTTGCTGTAAAAAGGGGAGCTAATATGATTAAATATTTGATATTTTGCGTTATTTTACGTAATGGATTCTTTATGAATTTTTGATTGCAGAGTTTCATGTATATTAGCTTTATAATATTTTGTGTCAGTCCAGCAGCTTTTCGAATAAATGTTTTTCCTTGTACTTTTGCCTGTTGGTATTTGTACCAGTTGCTGACTGCTGCTGGACATTGCCCAAGCATAAAATTTTTAGTGTTTAAACAGCAATAACAAAAAAGCTGCAATGACTGTACACTTTTAAGGATATCAGAATTATTTAAGAATTGTAGTCGCATCATTGTTCTGTAATTTGTCGATGAAATTATCTTCAGCTTGCCTTTCCCTCAAAGTCCTATCCTCCCTTTTTTAAATTTTCGAAAAGGAAAATCACATGAAGCTGGAAGGGAATTCACATGAAATTGGAATGGAAACTTACAATGCGAACAAAAGCTTGAGAGAGTGAACAATTAACATCCAAAATCTAAGAATGTATGTCCAAAAAGTTATGGCAGCCATTGATAACATTATAAAAAAATTATTTGGGAATTAAAATTAAGAAAAAAAAATGTAACAAATAAGCTTGAAACTGCATTTTACTGCAACTTCCGATTACCATAGCATTAAGCAGCAATTTTATAAAGTGGCTATACATAGGCTTCTAGATAATATAAAACGAAAAAAAAAAAAAAAAAAAAAAAAAAAAAAAAAAAAAAAAAAAAAAAACAAAAAAAAAACAGGTAATTGGAAAAAAAATTTGTATTAAAAAATTTTCGCAAAAAAAAATAAATAAATAAATAAAAAAGAGAGAGAGAGAGAAAGAGAGAGAGAAAAATTTTTTTTATAAAAAAACTACATAATCGAAAAATGCCATTGATAACGTGCGCAGTCATCTTAACCTTCTACAATTCAACGGAATCATGGACAATAAATTACATCTAACTGATTTAACTGAAATTAAATATAACCAACATTCACGGTGAACCGACAAGAGGAGACTGGTGCTAAAAAAATTTTTTTTTCTCTAACAGTTAAACATAATAGTTTTTCGTCAGAAATTTTATAGAATATCAATAGCAGATAAATTCACTCTCTTTCACGATAAAAATGAAGTCTTACATGAATTTTTAAGTCTTGCATACAGCAAAGTTTACAAAAGAATTCACAATAAAAATTCACTTTCAAACAGTTTATAATATTAATATGAACCGTTCAACGGAACAACTAACGGAAAGTTAAGTCTATCATAATGATAAAATTATTTTACTTTTTATATCGAATGGCTTAACTTTATATTAATGGCATGTTCAAATTGACTAAAGAATCAATTTTTCATCAGAAGAGTAGAACTTCTATTCACAATTTAAAAAATATATATATATAAAAGGAAAAAATAATAGAAAGCATTTAAATATTTAAACAAAAAAACTATTACCATATTTAATTTTGATATTTCACACAGATGAAATTGACGAAATAAAATTCTCAGTATAATTGTACAAGAAATGCACCCTACGATAACTCTTCTATGCACCGTTTCCATCAAAACATAAAGGTATGCCATTCTATTTCAATTGGATGGTACAATTGTGGGTTATAGAAATAGGCCAGTAACATTAAATTTAACTTTGCATGCAGAATTTTACTATACAGAGTATAGATTATTGTTATTTAAAACTAAATTTAATTTAATTGTATCGTTGACTTTTGAAGATATAAATACCATATTGAACACTAATTTCTTAATTATTATAACAACACGGATTTTACTTGCAATGTAATTTGAATTGTTATTAGAATCTAATTAAGGATGAATGAAATTAACACTAATCACATTTACAAATTGCTTATTAAGCATAGTTACTTTTCCTTTTATCATCTAGTTTAGCATTTTTGGGTTAAATATTATGATGTTAAATGATCGATACATAAAGGAAAATTGTGATGATATTACAGAAAATTGAAAAAGTTTATTACATTTAGATCGAATAAAACCCGAAATTTATATGCCAGACAGAATAGCTAGTTATATCTTTTTTTCAACATAAAAAAAATCCACACGGAAACATATAATTGTAATGGGTTAAAAAAAGAAACACACACACACAATTTTATCGATCTTAAAATCCTGTTGAACAACATACTTGTAAATAATAAACCTTATCTTTATATCATTCCGACAAAAACAATACAGGAAAAAAAAAGGGCATTTTTCACTTTGTTTTGGCCTTAGATAGCTACGATGAGCTAGCTACACGCGTTAAATTTTTTTTCTGGAATTTTTCGAAAATAATTAGTCTAATAAACAGTTAATTCAGACCCCATAGAAAAAGGCATGTGTAACGTAATTCCATTTAAGTTATATTTACCCCATAAATAATCAAAATATTATTTTAAATTAATAATTATATCTTAAAAATTGAAATTAATAATTTTACCAAATTTCATGACGTTAGAGCTTTATTGCGCTCGTCCAAACTAGTCCAATTAAATTTAACTTTCCCTAAACTTACAAATTAAAGTAATTATTATTGCAAAGGTAACAACATTGTTAGTAAATCTTCAACAAGTGAGAAATATTAAATAACTCATTTGTAATAAATTCAGAAAAATAAAACATATTTTAAATAATTCAAGTCATTTCTTCAATTTTTTAATACATTCATGATACATAAGAAGTTCAGGAGGTATTGACACGGGATTTTCATATGGAAGACTTCTTTAGAAGCTCACAAAAGAAATATTAATATTATACGAACATAAAATCATATATCGTTATTCGACTTGCGAAAGTAACAAAATTAATGATTTTAAAAATGCTAGGTTTGCTCCTTTTTTATTCGATACAACTATTATCTATTTTCTTGTTCTGAAACATACTGTTTTAAGTTATGCAATCATCCCATTTGATAATTAATAAGTACGTAAATACTATAATAATAGCATCTAGACTTCGGAACGTGAGTATCACTATGCAATGAAACTACAGCAACGTTCCTAGCGTTAAAATACGGAAATATCTTGAAAACTAAGATTTGACAACAACAACAACAAAAAAAAAAATCTGTCGTAGGCGATTAAGGAAATGAGATTTTATGTGCACGAAGAGTCCAAAAGAATGTAAACATAGTAAATCTAAATTCGTGCAAATTTCCTTCGATACTAATGTCGTTTTTTAGAGGAAAATAATTCATAAATATTATTCAGAATATTACAACCGATAATCGAAGTTTTCGTTTTCGATCCAAGCCAGGGATAGCCAATCCTTAAATATTACCTCTGTAAAGACTTGAATTCTGAAATATTTATTTTTAATAATCTGCTTTTTTTTCCCCTTGTTAAGCTGAAATAAATTTTATTTTTGCTTTGTTTAACAATAAAATATACCGCAATTCAATTGCTTATAACAAATGACATTATATTCGCATTTTTTAAAGATAAAGTGATATGAAATATTCTTACATAATAATTAAAATTTTTCTGTAGTTAAAAAAAATGTTAACATTTATAATATAGTTAAATTGCATGAATAATAAAATTAAAAAATATATTTTATAAAAATGAGATTGATGTATATAGATAGCTCTATAAAGATTTATATAGTTGACAGCTTTATTTTTTATTCCAGATTTTGGGAATCAAATGATTGCTATCACTAAAAGATACAATTGAGGGCAAAACAAGTTCCATGAAATATTGTAAGAAATAATTTCTTTTACTTAAATTTAGTACTTTAATTTGCTATGCTATATTTATTTATAGCTTAAATAGAATCGCTGGTAGCAAAATTCTGCATCTAAGATAGGTGTGTTCATGAAATTTCATTTCTTACTGAGATAACGATAATAATTTTCTAATCCCTCCTTATTCGTCAAGTTATGTTTCAAAGTTTTCGAGATATGTTATTCACGTTTTTATTTCAACACCGCAGTGTTGTAAGTGGTCTCATCGCGTAGTGTACACTCACTTCAAGAAAAGAATATAATTCATTCCTGAGTATACGGTTCGCGACTAGTTTCTATTTCGCGTCTAGTTTTCTTTTGTAGTAATTAAATGATGAAGCCAAAGTGTTGCATTGGAAACATTGCCAAGGTATTGGAAGGGGCATCTGTCCTCTTATGTGACGTGTGCAAATTACAAGTTGTGACAAGAAAAGAGCAGCGTTCTGCTCGCTGTTCATTGTTTCGTCAGTATGTAACGGACTCAATTGTTGCCGCTATTCCTGATTTTAACTACACAGTGCGTACAGTATTCGTAAATTGTTCTTGGGGTGTGCTTAATGCTTTTTTAAGTACACTTTGAAGATTACAGAATTTATTAAAATGTGTTCAGTTTATATCCTTTATCTTACTTTTTCTCTCACAAATTATTGAAACATGTAGTGCAGTATATAAACATAAATAAACTCGACACTTTACCGGCGACTGCTTCTATGATTCATTGGGCTGTAGTAGCAGCGTTCACATTCTACGTGGCTTGAGAGAAATGAAGGGCATAGTAGTAAGAAGGGAGAAAATACGTATTATAGCAGTGAGTTTTGATATAAAAACTTTGTCTTTTGGTATTGGTGGACAAAGAAATGAGTTTATAGAACTCCGGCTTACCCGTTTACCGCATTAGGCCGGATACTCGGGAGTGTACTGTATATTACTTTTACACTGTTACAACATTCGATAATAAATGGTAGTGCAACTTAAATGCTTCAATACAATACCAAAGAACTAAACAATGTATCAAAGCGAAAATTCGGAGCAAACAAAAATTAAAGGATTAAAAGAATTCATACGATATTATATATATTTTAAAAGTGCAAATACCTGTTATCAATCTAGTTGGTCCTAATACAAATCTGCAGCGATAATCTTGCATCAACAAATAAAATGATTTTATGAATGCAAGTAATATTTCTATCGAATAAGGAGTAGCTGAAATTTGGTCAATTCCCTCATCACGTTGAAGATAGATCCAGTATTTGAAAGCATTTCACAAAAATGCATTTTTCTGAGTCACACAGTTGGCCGTATTTATAATTCATAAACTATTTATAATTTTTTATGGGGAGTGTATTTCACATTAGCATTTGCTGCTAACTATATTTAATTTTATATTTTTGAGGTAAATATAGAACACTAAACCGCACGAAATGTTTTGCTTCGCTTGATTTACAAGAGATTTTGAAATCCTGCCAAATGCCAGCTGTTTCAATGAACAACTGCAAAACAGTGAAAACCAATAAAGCTTTTTCGGCTACAATCTAAAGAGAATTTGCATTGAATACGGCTACATGGACATAAACATGATTCTGCAGTAGAATTTATAGTAGACAACGATAGATAAGCTTCCTATTTCCAATTAAATATATGAATTAACTAGCCGCTGTTCACGCGGCTTTCTTATTTGTTTTACATATAATTGTAAGAAAAGCAAGATACATATAATCATCCGTTTTATGGTTCTTACATTCAACCGCTTAGAATGTTTTTAGAATCTTCAGCTCTAATTTGAATTACAATGAATTAATATTAAAGATTTCGGATAAAGAAGCACTTTTAGTCTAATCGTTTGCCATATATATGTACAGCTTACTAGGAGATCTCGATGTAGAATTTCACAATATATATTTGGCCATGAAAGAAATAAGTTTCTAAGTCAATATTAAGATTTAAAATTTAAGATATAAAAGATAAGATATAAAGATAAGATAATAATTATAATATTAAGATATAAAATTTAAGATATAAAAGAAGCCATTAAGATATAAAATTTTTACAAGAAGGCTTACAAGATTTTTACAAGTGCGACACAATATGAGAAATTCATAAAGTGAAATAAAATCTTATTCATTGAAATCAAATAAAAAAAAAACAGCCATGGAAAAGGCACGATATGTCAAACACGTCATTAAAAATTTAAAAGTGCTAAAATATGAGACAAAATTAAGATAAATTGCAAGTATTTTAAAAGACAATATTTAAAGGTAAATAATTGCGTTCGCATGCTAATTGGTATTAAGAAATAAAAACAAAGGTGAAAAAGTTTGGAAAATAAATTTAACGATGGGAAAAGGTATGAGAATGACAGATGCATTTGAAAAGTAAAATTGGTTTAATATTTCAATGAAAAAATAAATAAATTGTGCCTAGATTAATTTTGAAAAAACGATTAAAGTTAGAGTAATAGTCGTACAGAAATAAAATTTATAACAATTTTTTTTTAAATTTTGTATGGTGGTGGAATAATTTTTTCCGAAGTTAGGGGAGAAAAACGCAAAATTCTTCTACTCTTCATTTTATTCCTTTCATTGGGGTAAAGAAATTTTTTTAATAATGCAGTTAAACGCCCAGATGATAAGAAATGTGTGTTAAATTTTGCTTGATTCAATTCAGGGAGTGAGAAACTGCACAGAGTTCAAGAAAACAAATAGACATTTCAATCTAAGTGATGAATTATTTTTTCTTAATAAGAACCAAATACTCATGCACTGAAAGAGGGAAAAAAATTAATATGCAATCAATTAAAGGGAAAATGATAACACCAAATGATGGAAAATTAGTAATTAGATAACAGTGGCTGATATTTCAATTTATATAAATAATTTTAATAATTGAAAATAACTTTAATTCCAAATTTTCCTCTGAACCAAAAACTTTTTGAATGCTCATCTAAATATAGAATTATACAATTAAGTCGCAGAAAAATGATAGCAACCATGCATTTACTGACGGAGTTGTTAAAAATATAACGCCACATTTCATAAGTAACATTTAGTTTTTCGTCAAAATAAGGTCATTATTACGAAATATAATGAAGCAAGAAGAGAAGAAAGATGTCCGAATTGATTTCTTTTGAGAATCATAACGAGAAAGGTTATACACATATCTTGAAACTGGGAAAAAAAAATCTTTAGAGAAAAGGTTAAAAAGGGATTTTTTTTTCCTGATAGAATTGGTAAAATTTATACATAAAATTCCTGATTCAATTAAGTGGTGGTGGGAACCACAGCAAAAACAACTTGCCATACCCAAAAGCTGATGAGCACACAAACGATCACATAAAATAAACAAATATAAGGTTGGAATCTGGTTATCATACACATACAACAAAACGGAAATGATTCAAGTATAAGGGAAGGGAGAGGAGAGTAACACACACATTAGAGGAAGGTAGATTTATCTCAGCACAGCAAGGGGTGCAACAAGAGGTCATTACTCTACCAGTCTGTTTAAGCAAAGAAAAAAAGTATGCATTTAATTTTCAGTTTATTTCCATTCACATGTCAAAAACCTTTAAAACATTGGACAAGAGCTTTGGCGATATCTTTGATTCGCTGCATTAAATAGTGTTCCCATACATAATATTCGATTATGCAAGATGTTATGATATTTTAAAGTATATAAGTAGGATTTAAAAAAAAAATAAAAAATAAAAACAGAAAAAAATAAATAAAATCGAAACAATATTATACTGTTATTATTTCTGAGACTTTTATTTTAATAAATAATGAGTCTTGAAATTACATTGTTTTTATACTTGAAATTAAAAAGAAAAATCAAAAACATAATGCAATCAATCTCTCTCTCTCTCTCTCAAAAAAAATAAAAATGAAGGGGGAAAAAAGGGGGGGGGGGAGCTAAAAAAACCAAATGTGAAAAAAAAAAAAAAAAAACATTCTTTCGTTATTGTTTTCAGTTCCTGTGTTGTCAGAAAAGTAGCAACAAGTAATTATCGACGTATTTTAAAAACCTGTAAAGAATTTGTTATTACACTCTGAAGAATTTTATTTAAAATTTTTTTTAAATATTGCGTGAAAGCCATTTATTAAACTTTCAAAACATATAATTCAAAAATAAACATATTATACATTAAATTAACACCACTTTTATATGAAAAGTTTTGCAACGGATGTTTAAGAAGAGTTATCTTCTATAGAGAAAGATTTTATATTTCTGTGGATAATTATTTCGAGGAGAAAATAATGTAACAATTGCATTAAAAACTTTTTACATGCAAGTTTAAATGATAGTCAAGTGTTTTTTTATTCCTTTTTTTTTTTACCATAATACAATCAATCGGATTTAGATTGACTATTTCAACTCTTCAGCTTTTTTGTAAATAAATAAATTAATTAAAATCGCTATTTTGTAAAGAAAAATAGTCTAAAAATTCAAGAAGTATATGCATATCAATTATTTTTTCTTTGGACAAAATAATAATAAAAGTAACGGTTTTTGACTGAGAGCAGAAATTCTATTTCCAGCATAACCCACAAATTCCATAAAAACGTAACTAAAAAAATTTGCATTAATCACAGTAAAGCTAGATAAATAATAAAAACACCCAAATTTATTAAGATATATTTAACATTTATATCACAGACAATCCATAGATTGCTATTTTGAAATACAGGTCCGTGTAAGTACTAATAAGTGAAAGGTATATTCATGCAGGAGAGTAACAGATGACAGTGTTGCCGATCCAGCATAACCATGTTAGGGTGAAACAGAGTCTAGATTCGTTCATCTTCAACTTACAGGAGGGGGAGAGGAGAAAAGGGGGGAAAAACACTTGAATAAAATTTATTTTTATTTTTTGCATCACAATGTGGAAATTATTCAAAGATATATTTCTACCCATTCAATTTTGTAGTATTTAGAACACGCCAGGCGTTTTAAGTAGGGTAAAGATCTAGGAGAGAGAAAGAAAAAAAAAAAAAAAAAAAAAAAAAAACAGATTGAGAAATATTCTTTAAATAGACAGGGGAAAATACATGGAATTAACGATGAGAAATTATACGCTCGCAATAAATAAACATCACTCTTTTAAATGTACTAAACTGTTATTTTAATAATTTTTTTTGGAAAAATATTTACGACTAGAGGAGGGAGAACTAATAATCTTTTAGTTAAAATTAATAATTTAGCCCTTTATAATGAGAACTTCGAAATCAATGTCTCGCTTTCAATTTCTAGAAATCAAAAAATATTTTGAAAGAATATAATAAAACAAAGGCATTTCAAGCATCATTTATGAAAGCAATTTCAGCTTTTAAAGCAAGATTTAATAATAAAGAATAAGACATTTTAATTGGTCAAAAAATAAATGCTCAATAATAATAATAAACTATTTTAAATAGGGATAAAGGAAGCATTTTCATTATTGCGAAATATTTATTTTTAATAGTTTGATGAAAGAAGCGAAATGAAGTACTTAAGATAATTGGGACGTTCTTCACAAAGAAAATTGTCAACATTTCAGCTGTAAATAAAGGTGATTTTTTTCGTTCGCAAGCAAATTTTGTATCTAGTAGAAAATTTAGAACGTATAAAACGAATGATTCATTTTAATTAAATAACAGTAGAAAAACATTTGTTCCTTAATGACAAATTAAATACAAGTTGTTATACGATAATTTTTTTGGTTTATAATCACAATCGATACATTCAGAAAAAATAATTCTGAGAAAAATTACTCAAAAATTAGCATAATATATGAGCACGTACACAATAATTACAATGAACTTATTTTAATTTAAATATACTAATAATAAAAATAAAGAATGTTGTGCAACTTGAAAATTTAAAAATAAATGATATTTTGCATAATATATAACATCTAAAGATTAATCCCATGACGAAGGAAAAAAAAAAAAAAAAGGTATAATAGATGCATAATGTTTGCAAACATTACCACATAAAATTTCATATGACTGTGTTGAACAGAATATGTTCTATGTTAATCGAAATTTGAGAGAAAAAAATGTTTCGGAAAAAAGGCACATTTTTTTAATCCTTCTATCATACGAGTTCCTGTTAAATATATTATTAAGAAAATTTATAAATTTTTGACATTTCAAAACTATACAAATTATATATATTTCTGTAAGCATATAAATGCCCCCTATTTTATCTAATTAAAATTGAAAAATCCATTTTTTTTGTAAATACAAATGTTCCCAGTTTCCCTTAAGTAATAAAAAAATTTACATTATTTAAATATAAGGCCACAAACTGGGAAAAATCAGCAACATTCGAAATTATTATAGTAAATCAAATTAAAGTTTCAGAAACAGATATTAAGCAAATTTACGGATTAAAAAAAACGGCAGACTGATAGAATGTATAATCGAAATCCACTAAAATATATACGGCATATTCAACTAGAAGTTAATTTTTAAAAAGCCACTCCTTAGATTTCTCGCCTGGGTGTAGCAGTTACCCTGACTGAGGTGTAACAGGTCAATGAAAAAGAAAGTCGAGTGAAAGTAGAAATGAAGAAATAATGATACAAGCATTGCAAAACATATAAGACCTTGCTTTAACAAACGGCAAAGTGGCGAGGTTAACATAAGGTTTCCTCGAACAAGATGGAGAATTTCACCTAACGAGGTGATCAAAATCAGGTGAAGCACTTCTTACGGTAGAAGGGGAGAGGAGAGAGGGACTGAGGGGGGGGGCATCTTATCGCATTGGTGTTGGAGGAAAAAAAAGAAAGAAAAAAGCTTTAAAACACGTGGCAGTGCCAAGGAAAGAGCAGAGACAAAAACCAAAATGGCGTTTGCGCAATATTTCGAACTATTCCGGGGCCTGAACGGTGGCACATTCTTTGAAGACAATGTATGAAAAATGTTTTAAATATACATTGAATTTTAATTTATAACCATATTTTTATTCACAAGAAAATATGCAATTTAACACTGTTCCTTCACTAATTTAAGACATACTGATTCAACGCGCTTTCTTTTTAAATTATTAGCAAATATCATTTTATTAAATTTTTTGTCTGATTCATTTAATTTTTTTTTGTATAAGTATTAAAAATGAATAATAGAGAGGAGGTAGTAATATTTGTAGCGAAAAGAATATTTCGATGACTTAATTTTTGCATTTTTTATAATGGCGTTAGATGGATATTGGATGAAGATACATTAGGAAGGGATAAGTTTTGATCACAATAACGGTAAAAGAGATTCTTTAAAAAGTCATGACAAAATAACAGCAAAATTCTGATTAGACATATTCTAATAAATTACTGAACGAACAAAATTTATGATAAATATGAATATTATAAAGTTCGCTTCCATGATTCACGCCAGTGATTCGGGTATAAAAACCTTTGCCATCTCTTAACTATAGCAGAGAAGGAATAATCTTATTTCAAAAGTAAATGTTAATTACTGGTGATTCACGCGGCAACCAACTTGTTAAAGACATTTATAAGCTGAAGGCTGAAGTACAGTTAATCAAATAGCTACTGCTAGAAAATGACTGACATATTATACAATCTGCATAAACTGGGGAGAGGGAGCATCGCCGAACATAATCCACTTTTACAAATTTAATATTATGACACGCCAAAAACTTATAAAATCATAGCAGTTTTTATAAACTTACGGACAATTTCAAAAACGAAAAGCTTTCCCATGTTCATTTTTACACTAAATCAAACTTTCTTAACGAAATTATTCATATTTTAATTGAATCAGATTCTCTGTTTGAATATTTCACCCACTCCTTTTTTTATTTATATTGAAAGAAGAAAATTAAATATTAATGCATATTCCTTTAGAAATATATATTTTGTGAACAGGTAGTATACATTTGAAGCGAAATATAACAGAAACATATGACAAGCATTATCAGCTGTTATCGTAATAGATGCAAATTTTTGAAAACATCTGCGTATGTAACATTTCTTCAACTTTTTCCAAATAACATTCTATTTACTTATTTGCAAATTATTTTTTCCAGTTTGGTATATAGGTTTTCGTGTTAGGCTGCTTTTAAAATTCAATGATGAGGCATCTCATCCAACGTCTATGGAAATTGCGAAGAGGCAAAAATGGTATAGAATCACAAGGAATAGTGATAAATTCTTTATTGTTAACTTTTTTTTGACACTAAACAATTGAGAATTATAGAATGATGAGCAAAATATAACTTGTCACAATAATTATGATTTCATCCTCTTCGTTAGTTACTCAATGAGAACAACCTAATTAATGTTTTATTTTCAAGAACGAATTCGCAATATTGTAAATAAATTTCGAATATTAAGATATTCTAACCTAACACATTTTCCCCATTTAATTTAAAAGATGAAAATTGGTGACTGATTAGTTGCTTTACCATAATCACTAAAAATACATTTATTTAATCAATAAATTTAAGTTATCATAAGCTATCATTAAGCTACATGAATTCATAAGATAAAAACGGAATAAAATCACACACACGAAGTAACTGATCATTTGTGATATAGTAAAAAATCTCACCCCCCCCCAACTATGCATTATTTCATTAACATTTTATTCAAAATTAGAATACCAGAATTAGATCTAAATACATTGATAGGTGGTTTTGTGATACATAGATTTTGTGATTAACTGAACAATTTATTCTTTTCACAATTGAAATTTGAATCAAATAATGCTAAATTAGTTGATTATTTCCATCAAAAATTAAATTATGGCAGACAGTTAGGCCTTAATCCACAACTAATTTTAGAAGGTCTTACTGATGGACTCCCAACTCAACTAAAACAATTAATTAGCATAAAAGCTCCTAATACCCCTAAAGAATGGCTTACAATAACAACTAAACTATTAAAAATGGAAGAATCTTCAGAACCAAACCCAGGTAGATGTAATGAAACTAAAATCAGAATAAGGCAACCAGCACCTTTTACACCTAGGCATAATTTTAATTATAGATTTCGAAATTCTTTTACTCCTCGAGCTCCCAATAAGTTTAGACATAATCATGATTATTATCATAATTCAATAAGGCTATGTCCCAATAATTACAATCATAATTTGTATTTTAAACAAAGATTACCACATTCTCCATGTAGAATTTGTATGCAAAAAGGTTTCAAAGTGCTTATCATTGGACTCAAATATGTCCTTTTCATCAACCCCAAATTATGACAAATGGTCCAATAACAGCCAATTTAACTTCCCCGTGCACAGAAGTTCCTCTTGGCTGTTCTCAAAATCCCGGAACAAGACAAAATTCTCCTAATGAGGCTCCTGGCCCAGCACACTGGCAATTATTAGTGTCCAGACACATCTCAACTTTACCAAGTCTAGCTAACTTGTACAATGTTTATAACCCTTATAGTAATATAAATATTGTTATTGACACAGGATCAACTCTTTCAATTATATCTGCAGATATTGTAAAAAAAACTTAACTTGACAAGAAAAATCGTAAAACCTATTAGAGTTAAACAAGTTCATGGAACGTTCCAATTAACCCAAATTTGTGACACATATTTAAAAATTGGCCAAATAAATAAGAAAATCAAATTATATATTATGGACAATCCTTTACCACATATAATTTTAAGACTGCCAGATTGTAGTTTATATAAATTAATTATAGATTCTGACAAAAATAAAATATTTCAAAATGGAAAAATTATTACCAATTTGCATACCAATAATAATTATATGTCTTTACATATTGTTGAAAATAATAACACTAGTGATAATAAGGTCAAGGTAGTGAATACCTCAGAGCAAATTTTCCCACCTCTGACTGTAAATAAACTATCTCAACCTGTGTTATCTCTGGTGTCAGAATATTCTCATGTGTTTGCGAAAAATAAATATGATGTTGGTAAAATAAGAATGGAACCCCCTAGAATAAATTTAAAATCTGATTTACCAGTTTCACAAAGGGCTTATAGAACCTCTGCTATTGATGAAATTGAAATAAATAAGCAAATTAAAAATTTGTTAGATGCAGGTTTAATAAAAGAATCTACTAGTAACTATTCAACTCCTGTAACATTAGCATATAAAAGAGATGAAAATAGAAAAAGTCGTCTTTGTATTGATTATCGTAAAATTAATTCCCTTTGCAAATTTGCGGCAGAGCCTCTCCCTAGAACAGATACCTTATTAGATAAATTAAGTACTACTAAAGTTTTTTCAACTTTGGATCTTGCATCTGGATATTGGCACATACCCTTGCATGAACAAGATAAACATAAATTGGCATTTGTAACTACTGAAGGTTTATATGAATTTCAAGTCCTACCTTTTGGCTTTAAAAATGCACCTGCAATATTCAATAGAACTATTCGTAGAATTTTAAATAAACATAAATTTTCAAATTTTGCATGTCACTATTTTGATGACATAGTAGTTTTCTCTAACTAATTAGAGGAACACTATGATCATTTAAAACAGATTTTTCAAATGTGTGAAAAAGAAAACATTAAATAAAAATTTTCTAAATGTGTGTTTGCTCAAGATAAAATTAATTTCTTGGGGTATGAAGTCAAAGAAGGATGCATTTCTCCTGATAATCATAATATTGAAAGTATTAAAAAATTACAACCTCCAAAAAATGTCAAGCAACTTAAAGGTTTTCTTAGTTCTGTATATGTTTATAATAAGTTTATTGATTCTTATGCTAAAATAAGAGAATCCTTAAATAATCTTCTTAAAAAAGATACACCATGGCAATGGACAGAAGACTGTCAAAAAGCTTTTGAAATGTTAAAAAATAAATTGATAACTAAACCAGTGTTACAACTATATAACCCTAATTTACCTTTTCATTTTTTTTTTTGTGATGCATCTCAGGTAGCCATTGGAGCTGTTCTAAAACAGCCTGACTGTTCTGGTAAATTACATCCTGTATCTTATCATTCAAGAACTTTACGATCTTATGAAAAAAATTATTGTATAACTGAGTTGAAATGTTTAGCAATAGTAGATGCCCTTGATAAATTTTATTATTATTTACTTGGGAAAAAATTCATAATTCATACTGATCATGCTGCTCTTGTTTGGCTTAAAAATGTAAATAATTTAAGGGAAAGATTATTTCGTTGGTCTTTAAAATTAAGCATGTTTGATTATGAAGTTAAATATTTAAAGGGAACAGCTAATGTTGAAGCTGATATGTTATCAAGGCATCCTACTGCTCAATATCTCCAACATTCCGTGCATTTATTGGAATTAGATGAGATAAAACACTATCAAAATTTAGACAATTTAGATGGTACTAAATATAAAAATATTAATGATGTACTTGTAGTTAAAAAGAAAAAATTATTTAAAATAGTTGTACCTTTTTCTCTTAGGAGAAAAGTTTTGCAAACAGCTCATGAACAATTTGGGCATCCAGGCACACAAAAAATGATAAATTTAATTAGTATTATTGGCCCCATATTACTATAGATATTGCACTTTTTGTTAAACATTGTGATATTTGTCAATTAAATAAAAAGAAAAAGTAAAAAAGATTTGGCCTTTTACAGGCTGTGCCCCCCCCCCCCACAGATTGTCCTTTTGAATGTCTTTCTGTCGAAACTGTTGGTAGATTTAACTATTACAATTCAACTAAAAAATTTCTTCATATAGTAATTGATCATGCGACTAGATATGTTTGGGCTTTTCCTTCCAAAAATGAAAATTCTGAAACTTATATTAATATATTAAAGTAAGTTTTCCAAATTCAGGTTCCTTCCAAATTATTAACTGATAGAAATGGTGCTTTTACTTCATCTAAATTCAAACATTTCCTCAGAAATTACAGTGTCAAGCATCTGTTAACATCTTCACATCATCCACAAACTAATGGGAAATGTGAAAGAGTTAACCAATCAATAGTAACTAAATTAAAGTGTAAGGTCAATTCTTCTCTTACTAAAATTCCTTGGACTAAACTTTTAGAACAAGTAATCAATTAATATAATTTAACACCCCATTCAGTTACAAAATTTCCTCCTGCATATTTGTTGTTTGGCACTTTACCTTATCCTCCTCCCTTAACTCAAAATCAATTCTATTCTCCAGTAGAAGAACCCAGAAAATTAGCTAAAGATAATACAATAAAATATCATGATAAAAATAAAATAAGGTATGATGCTAGATTTATAGATTCTCCATTCAAACCTGGTGACTTTGTAATGTATGAGGAATTTAATTACCCCAATCGTAGAAAATTATCTCCAGTATTTTCCGGTCAGTATGAAATAGTAATTAAAATTTCAGATGTAAATTATGAAATAACTAAACCAAATGCATTAACAAACAAAGCTACTGATATTGTCCTAGTATCAAAATTAAGAACATATTACCCACCAGAAAAATTAAAATTAAGTCATGAATAATAATTTAAATTAAAAAAAATCCTTTTATTTCCCATGTTTCTTCAACATAATCCTAAACTTAGGTTGGCCTGTTGTCTCCACTCGTAAGAGTTAGTTTTTCTTTTCTTCATGATGATGATGTGATAGGCACCATCACAAAATACATTCAAATACCTCAGTCTAATTGAGAAGTGAGTATAGGGTCAACCTCACAATTAATTTCTCTCTCTTTCTATTTTTATCCTGGATATGTTGTTCTCCATTTGGAAATAAATATTCCTGGATGAGAGTAGAGAGAGAATAAGAATTATGCCCCCCTTCTTGATGTCCTAGTTTTGGGTCATTAAGTTTCACCTACTACTAGAAATTGGTGGACAAGGTTTCACTATTCACCACTAATTGGCTAACTAGTGGGTTAGTTTTTCTTTTACAATTATACATTTTTATGTCATTTGTTTTCGAATATTTATATTATAAGAGTATTTTGAATATCATATTATTATTTTCAGATTCAAGTGTTATATACAAAAATTAGAACTGTGTCGATATATTACTATTATATAAATTCAATTTGTTATTCCAATATTTTACATTCAATTTGATCATTTTGGCGAGCCTTCTACTATTTAAAGGACACTGTATGCAAACATTCTTTAAGGACATTCCTCATCAAATAGAGACTATCTTACAGATTGAGTTTCTGCATTTGTACAGAAAATCATTTGTACATTGCATATTTTAATATTATTATTTTTGGTGTTGTTGAATATTTATCCAATATTTTCACAGATATCACATTAACTTTTTGTGCGTTACATAATCTTGTTCAAAATGATTTTTATATTATTGTAAAGGTAAGGGAAACTCAGGTATCACTTTTAAAATGCTTTTAAATTTTAGTTTCTTACTTGACCACTACTGTAAGGTAAGGCTGTATGTCGAGGGCCCCGACATACTTTGCAGTGAGGGGAAAATTGTAATGATATTTTAACTCTAATTTCAATTTAATTAATTTTCAAAATTTTATCTTAATTTAGCCCATAGTAACTTTATTCTAAAATATTTTCTTATTTTGTGATCCAATTCCACTGTCTCTACTTAATTAATTAAAGAGAAGTTTTGTTAAATTGCTGAATCAGCTAAAAGTCTAACTTTCCCACACTCTGCGTGAAGAGGCAAAATACCGCTGATGAGGCAAATTCTTTTTTAAAATCTCCCCGTGTCTCCCCTGTCTACTCCACGCGTGTAACGAAAATCCCTATCGAAATCTCGTAATATATTAGCACTATGAAGAAATGTTTTCCCTATCAAAATCATAGGTTATATAAGACCAGGGATAAAATGTCCAAGAGCTTTTTCCTCATTCCTTTTCTGTGTGCTCATTGCTTGTACATATGCATGCTTCTTAAAAATGAAATAAAACGACGTCACGAAATAGCAAGTCTTCAAACTGCATTCTGCTTCACATAAAATAATGCTTACATATATATATATATATATATATATATATATAAGAATTCCATTTAGTTTTCCAGATAAATTTGATATGGAAAAACAAGAGTCAACAGATTTGAAAAATTATTGAATTTCACAAAATAAGATTTCAATACCTAGGGAATTAAACAACTCCCTAACCAACAGATTTGAACTTCACAAACACCTTGTGAACTGAAAAAACCTGAACTAAAAAACAAATTAAATTGTGTATGGGCAAAAATGAATTAAAACGCACTCTTGGCAAAGGGATTCCAATGAGGGAAAAAAATCTGATATAACCAGTAGATATTCTCTGAGAATCAGATAAAGCTAATCGATAAGAAACATTCTAATGCTGAATTTGTTGAGACATTTCAATTAAAGTATTAAAAGATTTATAGCCAGTAGAAATGATTTTAGAAATGAATTCATTATGAATATATTTTTTTGCGAAACAAATAGTGAATTTGTTTTGACCGTTTTTTATCGTCTAACAGTTTCCACGCAAGCTAACGATTCGCGTAATAAAAGGAAAGATTTCGCGCGCTAGAGAATTCGCGCCAATGGCGGCTTCCGTTGGCGACGAAGCCACTAATATTTTTCTGGTTTTCCGCTGCAGTGACGTCACCGAAAACGCAAGTTGTTGCTAAGGTCACCTCTTTCCTAGACGCATTTGTAAGGCTTCTGAGCGCAATTTCTTCTTATCAGCACGGCAATAAGAGTAAAAAAACAAGAAACTTGCTATAATTCTAAACCTTACAAAAGCCAATCACAAAATCAGCACAATTCACCCCACTTTCGCTCTTTCGGAAACTTACGCAGTATGGCGCGATGCGCATCTGCGAGTTTGATTTTTTTTTTTAAATGTGTTTCACAAAACTTCCCAAAATGAAACTTTTTCTTCCAATTTTTGGATCGGAATCTGCATGGAATTTTTATACACATTGTCAAACTACAATTCATTAAATAGTTCCATTGTTTAGTAGAAAGCGCAAGTTAATTTTATTCGCATATTTGAATAACTTTACTGCGTAAGGGCGAAATGTCCGAATTTGCGGTCAGTCACCCAGGTAGACGCTTAGCCACAAAATTAGGACAAAACATGTACAATTGAAAGGGTACAGGGGCAGGTCGCGTTGAAAAAGTTATTGCTTATTTATAAAATAGAATTCTTCGAGCTTGTACACTTTCGCGAAAGCACACAAAAAGAATTTAGAATGCAAAACATACGCGGCAAACGATGCCACTTTAAATAAAAATTAAGTATGCCACTTGTCAGATTTCACTTTTGGATGTGGGGGAAAAAAGAATTCCGAGTTTTATTTCTGTTGATGAAAACACATGCTAATATAAATACTATAACACAACCTTTCTCCAATTATTTCATTTTAAATATATTTCTTGAATATATATCATGTTGTATGGCTGTTATAAAAGTTACATAGATAAAATATCATTTGTATTACTATATATATCTAATTCTAAATTTTCCCCCCTCTTATTCCATCAATTGAGAAAATAAGATAAATCCAATAGTTTTTTTAATAACACGATTTCAACAATAAAAAAAAGTAATCAAATGTTATTTATATTCACTATTTCAATCCTTCTACAACTTAAAAAATAATATTAAAATTTTGCAAAAATTCTTAGGAATAAATTTATTAAAAATAATATAACACATGATATTATGGTACTGAAAATGAATAGTTGCATGTGCTTTAATGATATTTTACAGTTTTAAGATTTTAAAACCAATCTGAAAGAAGGACCATACCACCACCATTCATTCAAAAAATATTCATTAAAAGAGATTAACAGAGGAGGTGGAAAAAATAAACTCTTTCATAAAAGTGATGTCGAAATTAAAATTTGGAAAGAAGCAAAAATAAGTGAATAAAATTTTTTCAAAAGATTAATACAATAATTTGTTTAGCATATAATTAAGAAGAAAATATACAATTTTATAATTGGTCTGGATATAAGGCATAATTTGGAAATACTAATGCCTTTTTAAGAGAAAAATTCTTTGTCATTCTAAATCTTCACTAAAAATTCCAATCACACATTATGATTAATCCGATTCTTAAAAGGATATACAGAGAAAAAAATCAATATAAGCTAAATAATTTGATAAACATATACCACTGCAATTATCATAAATTTAAATTTTTCTACAGTATATTTTTAAACTATATGGTTTTTCCATAAATACTCCATGCACAGGATTCTAACACTTAAAAACATGCCCAATTTTTTTTATTTTTAAATCAAGTATGTATGTTGTTTTCATAAAATAACTTAATAATTAAGTAAACACATAAGTAATGACTAAATAAATGAATCATGGAATTTGCTTCTGTTTCATTTAGCAGGATAGAAAAATACTGATAATTTTAGATTGCTTTGATAAAATAAGGGGTTTTTAGAACCATAACTTTTTAAAAATCTATTCAGTTAATTTTACTGAGTAAGCTTAGATTGAATAGAATTCCCATCTAAAAGCAATTATGAATATTTAAGAAATTTGACAAGGATTTAGATTATTAATTTCATTTCTCAAAACAAACTGTTTTAAATTTTTGGATCCTATCATAATCTTTTAATTCTGAATATAACATACATTCAATATATAAATATGTAAAAATACATTATGAAAAAAAAAAAAAAAAAAAAAAAAAAGAGAGAGAGACCCGACTATGATTTACAATATTTTGCGCTTATTCTTAGCATCATGGAATGAAGCGTACATTTCCATTAAATTATTCCTAGAAAATCTGAAATAATTGCAGCTCTAATTTAATTAGTAATTTTTAATAACATAAAGATATGAACAATTGAATTCTGAAATTTGTAGAACTTTCTCCAACTTCTTGTATAACAACATCCTTAATAAAAAGCCTTATATTTTAAAATTAAACTGGACTGGAAAGAAATTTAAAATGAAAAGTACACTGGTTGTCATGGTGTCACAAAAATTCAACATCTGGTTATTTCAATAGTGTGCGTGTGGTTATAGGTAATTAGCGAAATAGAATAATATCTGAGCTGTTGTTCAGCACTGAAAGCCACTTCTTTATGTGAATCACTGTACAAAGTGAACAATGACTTTAACTAAGAATAGAATGGCATGGAATAAAATTCCCAAGGAAACCAGGGCCCAGTCATCCAGGACTATTATGCCAGTATGTGATGTGGTTCTTCAGAATATTGCTGCAATTTGGCCTAAGAATACTATTTGAATAAAACATAATATATATTCATTTGTAATAAAAGCATTCCCTTACAATCAGGAGGGCACTGATGACCACACATTAAAAAAATGCACCAATAAATACTTATTACATTTATATATCTTCATAGAAAAGGCCTAGCCTGAAAACTAAAAGTCATTTTAAAACCAATTTATACAAACTTCAGTGATGATCAATATGTTAAAAATGTTTTAAAACTTTGAGATTTACTGTTCTGATATCATTAATGACCAAGATTCTTTTACAGAAAATAAAATTGACAACAGATAAAATTGATTATTAAAGAATATCTACTAAATAACATATAATTTTTTGTTAATAAAATATTGAAAAAATTTTTATATAAAGAATTAAAGCAATATTTTATCTTCAAATAGGAATGTACCACTTACATAAAATTTTTAGTTTGAATTTCAACATAATTAAAGACTTTTTCCATTCTTCTTTAAATAATAAACATATCAGATTTCAAAATCAATAAAGCAGATTAAAAAAAATAAATAAAAAAAAAAAAACAGAAAGAAACTGGTAACCATAGAGGTATATTTTAACATTAAAATTTGTATAGGTATTGGTGAAATAAAGAATATAATTTTTCCTTTCAAACACTTGTTCTCCACCCCCACCCCCCAATCTAAAAACATCACTGAAATATTAGTCTATTTGACAAGATTAAATAAAGGAACAAATTTATTAACACTATTTTAAAATGTTTTCTTGGGCTAAATAATCCAATTTAAAAGGGGGATGGGCAGGAAGGGATGAAAAAACCTTAAGTAACTTTCAACTTACTATAAACACCATGTTTCACTAATCTGTAAAGAATAGTTATGTAACTTTAAAGATGAAATGCAACACAAAATTCAGAAAGGATAGAAAAAAACTGATTAGTAATTGACAGAGATTTACTAATAAACCATATAGGTATATTTTAAACATACTAAATTAAAAAAAAAAATCTTTAAAGGGGGGGACCCCTCATAATGTTAGAACAGTTAGATAAATTTCATAAAGAATTGTTCTAAAGTTATACAGAAATCAAATAATCAATTATAAAATATCAAATACACCATTGTCTATGGATTTCAAATATTTTTTAAAAAGAGAAATCAGTCATGAAAACAGATGTTTCATATAGCTAATTTAAATAATATGCAGTTATTTAATCTGACATAAAATCTGCAATTTAGCCTTAAAAGACAAACTATTATAAATAATATTATTTTACATGCTATTTATTTCATGAACATGTTAATCATAGTTTCTAAACTTTTATGAAGAGCAGCATCTTAAATTAATTTGGATTTTTTCTATGTGGCCTTGATGTAAAGCTCCAACATATGCATTTCTTTCTATTTTGCAAAATAGTAATTACTTTTAATATATATATATATATAGGGCTTTATAAAAATTTAATGAATAGACTAAAATAAATATAATTAATATCGGTTAATCACATCAAATTTTCCAAATTATGGAATGAAACCAAGCATAGTACCCTCATTACATTTTTCATTTGAAACTTGATGACAGTAACTGTTGAATCCCAATTCAGAAAATAATAACAAATGGAATAAAAATTATCCAAGTTTCAGAGCTTAATAAAAATTATATTTGACAGAATCCAAGTGAGGAAATTGAATCTCACCAGAGCATTGCATTCAACACTATATTTGAGGAACTATTAAATTAATCCACCCATACTGTTATTTTCATGTAAATTATGACAGTGGTAAAAGGCTTTGAAGCCAAACTTGAACTTGTTTTTAATCATTACACTGAAACGGTGTATCATTAAGATGGAAAGAGAGGAAGTTTCTGGACTCAAATTGGCCATAACACAATCATACTAATTTATGCCATTCACCAACTGGTTATTTTTCTATTAAAAATTTGCATCAAATAAAAAAAAAAATTGCATAAAAATGTAAATATCATAAACAGAAAACTTTTATTCAACTTCTAAGCAAAAAATAATTAATAATAATAAAAAAAAAACAATAACTAAGCATTAAAAATTTAAATTTCAATGAAAATTTTTATATTTAATAATAATATAAAATTTAATCAGCATTAATTAGCAGATTTACTTTTTAATTCTGACCATATGCAAGAAAGTTTTAATAAATAAAAAATTTTCACTGGTTTAATTCAAGATATTTAGAACAAAAAAAGAAAGATGGAAAAATAAAGTGAACATAACATAGTTAACAATACTTTACGAATTTTTTTTCCAGAAATTAAAAAAAAAAGAAAAAAAGAAGAAGAAGAAGAAAAAGGGGAATTTTTTTAAATTTTGAAAATACGTAGTGAAACATATGGTTCAACTTACATTATGATTCAATTCATTGCTACAAGTTTTTCCTTTAAAAACAATGATGCAAAATCACTGATAATAATAAAAATCAATATATCTGTTATAGTTTATTTCATAAATTTAAGAATTAAAGATGAGAGAAATCCCAAACAACAGTAAAATAATATAATGTTCTTTATTTGTAAAACATTTTATTTAATAAAATATAAAGAAATGCCAATTTAACTAAGGATTATACTATTTTATTCAATATTCAGATTATTAATATCAGAAACAAACTTAACTCTTTAGTTTTAAAGCACTAGAGTATATTGATTTTTACTACAATAAACAATCACAATGTTAATCTAAATTAAATACCAAAATAAATATCTTAAGAATTAATAATCATTTAATTAATCATAGAAAAATAACCAAACAGAATTCAAATTTTCATAATATATTTTTTATAAAAACTTAATTGCAACAATTCTAAATGAATATCTTAAACGATTTTATTATGTATATTCACATAATATGAATAAGAAATTTGAATCCCTATTTTTTATGCAACATAACTTTCAAATACAAAATTTAAATTATTTCTCAATAAAATTGTTTGCTATTAACAGATACAGAGAGGAATATTATCATCTTAAAAAATAAATATTAAAAACTTTAAAGAATTGAGTTCATAACAAGATAAATAAATTTAAATGGCTGAATATAAATTACTATCAAATATAGTAAAATACAGCTATCAAACATGAGTTTCTTTGTTAAATTCAAAAGTATTTCATATGTTGAGAGAAAAAAACTAGAATAAGCAATTTTATACATATATTGTAAGGAACAATAGAATAATCTGAGAAAAGAACAATGAATTAAATGAAGATGCTACAAATAGCGGTAATATTAGCCACAATAAATATTAAAATAGCAATAAATATTAAAAATAAATATTTTATTATTTCATTGATTACTCCTTCACCAAAGCTCCAGTATTAAATAATATTTATTTTTCAGATAATTAAAAAATTCAGATAATTAAAATAAAATTCAAAAAATTGCTATAAAAAAGATATTAAATATTGTCACTGGTTCCCAAATAATTATTTAAAGCCCAAAAGAAATTTATAATCTTTTACTGATGATGAATATTCATATATTATAAATGCTTTTTTTTCAACGGGTTTTTTGATGATTCTTTTAAAAATAACTTATATATATAAAAAAAAACTACGTAAAATTTTAGCAGTATTTTTTTTTATTTTATTAAAATGCAGTGAAAAATTTGAGAGGCCCAAATATAAACTATTAGCACAATCAGTTTTTTTTTTCGTTAACATTACTTACAAATCAAATAATAAAAAAAAATATTTCTTTAGAAATAAAACATTTAAAATAAAATAAATCCAATACTAATTAAAAATTCAAATACATTGCTAACTACAAGCTACTTAACAAATCAAAGAAAGTTAACATATATACTGGTGAATACTGATCGTTAAAGTTCAAAATAACACACTCGTGGGGAAACGTATGGTACCTTATATTTTATGAAAACATGAATAATTTTAGAAAAAGCTGTCATAAAAAAGGAAGAATTTGACATGAAAAACTGATACAACAATCATATACAATTACATTAACAACAAAAACAATAAGATATAACACTTACAGAACAAAAACGTCATGATTTCCTCGAACAGAAGAGATCATGCAATCTAATCAGACACTTTGTTCCATACGAGAACTTTGTCTGGTTCAAATATAAAAGTTATTCAATGAATAGTTAGGAAATTTAAAACGTACCATTCAAAATTTAAATGAGATCGATGATAAAACTTCATGTCTGATGGAAATTATAAATTGACGCATCAATATTACGAAACGACCCATTTCCCATATACAGCAATCTCTCAACAAGAGCAGCCAACATTTCAACAACGAGTTATGTTGAGCGGTTGATGATTGCTCATAGTTCAGATGCAGTTTGCGGAAGAGATTTCCTTAATTACCAACGAAAAATAATATTCGTATTAAAGTTTGTTTAAAAATAATTTTTGAAGTTTTTTTTGTATCCTCATAATTCTTCAAAATATTATGATGGTTATAAAAATTCAATAGTTAATTTGCCGAATTGTTTTAAGAAACAACTGAAATGAAGTGAATATAATATTTTCCATCTGTTGATTTTTGCTAGCGAAAGAGTGTTTATATTAATATTAATTATAAGATCTCTGGATTATAATTTTTTTTTACATTGTTTCAATAGTGTTCAATTCTCAGTTGCATCCAAGAGTCATTCGCAACGGCAGAATTTGCTTGTTGATTGTGTTTGAGTAAGTGGCTAATTACAATGTTCGTTTACAGTCGCTCCAAGCCAAACTCGGACATCAAAGAAAATCTACTAATTAAGTAAAAAAAATTTAAATAAAAATGATTAGAAAAATAATTAAATGCATTTTCAATAATATATTTATTGCAGTATTAAAAACAGATAACAAAACATATAAATTATTACATTGTAACCAGAAATTATGGTAAAAAACAAAACAAAACAAAAATTAACGCACAAGTCAAACTCGGACGGCTAAGAAGATTTTTAAAACTAGTTAATATTTCAAATGAATTAATATTTTGTATGTAATCCTTTGTTTTTTATTAGCATTTTAAGGCGTTTAGGCATAGATTGCACCAATTTTTCACAAAAATTAGGCTGAGTATTGTCCCATTCTTCCAATAATACTCTTTTCAACTTAGTTTTACTTGAAACAGCGTGTTCCCGGACTTTTTTGTTGAGATGATCTCACAAATTCTCGATGGGATTTATGTCTGGGCTTTGGGATGGTATTTCCATGACGTGAGGACAATTATATAGGAGCCAGGAACGCACTCTATAAGCTTTATGCTTGGGATCATTATCCTGATAAAATCTCCAATTATTGCCAAGCGAAAGTTTTTGCACACATAGTGGCAAATTTGTTTTTAAAATGTCAAGGTATACATTCTGATCCATTCTCCCTTCAATGAAATGCAAAGTTCCTGGGCCAGCAGCTGAAAATGATCCCCAGACCATTACTGATCCGCCACCATGCTTCACAGTTGGTTTCAAGTTTTTTCTACGCAATTCCTCATTCGATTTTCTCCAAACATATGGCTTGCCATCTAATCCAAATATATTTAATTTGCTCTCGTCAGTGAATAATACTTGTTTCCAGTAAGAAAAATCCTTGTTTTCATGCTCCTTTGCGAATTCACGTCTTACTTTTTGATTTCGCTTACTTATGAAAGGCTTTTGTCTGGCTTTTCTTCCATTGAGATTTTTCTTATGGAGCACATTTCTAATTGTTTATGGACTAGTTTTTTTTCCCTAATTCATTTTCAGCAATAATAGCTAGCTTTGGAGCGCTAAGGAAGGGACTTACTTTCACTTTTCTCACTAAATATCGCTCATCTGCTTCGGTGAAAATCTTGTTATTGGCATTTTTAGGCTTATTTTCCACCTGGTTATTGGTTTTGTAGCGTTTTATGATGTCATGAACCGTGGAATGACTTCCTTTGACAATCTCCGATATTTCTCGAACGGACTTTCCATCTTCAGTATGCTTAATAATCAATTTCCTTAACTCTATGCTTGTTTGGCCCCTTTGCCTTGACATTTTCAATAAATTAAGTTTTTTTTCTGTAATAAATAAAAAAAACGCCAAATCGAGAATTCCGCTGAACAACTACAATGTTTTTCATGAAATTGTCTACAATTTTCAATCAAAATTGCAATTATTTGGCGCTTTACTGTCTGATGTCCGAGTTTGGCTTGCGCTCTCTTTCTTCCGCAATTTTATTTTTATCTCTAAATTTGTCATTATAATTTATGAATTAGCATTATTTGGTTTCTTTTTAATAGAGCAATAAATTCACTATTAGAAAAACATCTTTACTTTTTTTGAATTCCTTTTAGTCAAAGTATTTTTGCAAAACAAGATTTTTTTCTATGGTGTCCGAGTTTGGCTTGGAGCGACTGTATATGATTTCTAATTTTTATTGCCCTCTGTACATATCATGCTTTACGTTTTGTTTTACCGATTAAAAGTAAAACTTTTGTCTTATTGAATAACTATAATTGAAGTGATTTTCTAGTAGTGTATTTAATACATATAGTTTTGGAAAATGGTTTTTCATTTTTTCAGTGCCCAGTTTACCATATATAATTCTGAATTAGTTTCTCTGTGAATTATAAAAAAGAATAATAAAAAGCTACATATTATATTCTGAGATAGGACCAGTATAATTATTACGTACACGAAGAAAAACTGTCAATTATAAAACTTCTTTAAAAATTCATTCTTGAAATGTGTGTTAACATGATTTAGAGAAACATGGTAATCAACTAACCAGCTTACAAGAAACAGATTTAGTCAACTTTCTTTAAAATATTTCTTTATGTATATATATCTTTTTCTTTTTTTCACAGTATTGTATAATTGTAACTAATAATACAAGGTAACTAATATTAATAGGCTATTAATTGCATAGTTTTCAATTGCTTATTGTTAAATAGTCCTGAATAAAGTCCTAATTTATTAAAAGAGATACTTTTCTATGTAAATATTTTTTTTTTCAAAATGTAGTTGTTTGAAACATTATTAATTGATGTTTAGTATATTGAAACTTTATTTAGATCAAGAATTTACTTTTATAAAATTTTACTGATTACTTTTGCATGAAGAAATCTATATTATGTCACTTACAAATGATGGATTTTCTTATAGTTTTCAAAACAATGTCAGCTTGAAAGTCAATAACTGTAACCTTAACCCATGTGGTCCCTATATGTCTTTTTGAATGTCTTTCCTGAATTTAAATTTCTTACATCTCACTATATAAAACTTCTTTAAGGATGCTGTTGTTGGTAATTTTTGGTAAACTTGTTGGTAATTTTTGTTTTGGTTAGTCAAAAAACAAATGAACATATTTTTTATCACTTAAAAATATATTGAACAGATTTTAATAAATATATTAATTTTTGAGATGGGTGAGAATGTTAAGTGTTTTACATTTTCTTAAAGCATGGAATTAAACAAATCATAGCTACCTTCAATTTTTCATGTTGATATTTACACAATACTATGAATTTAGAATATCAACTACAGGCAGTCCAAATTTGTACAAATAAGAAGTACTAAATAAAATTAATATATTCAGATTTTTTATTCTTATGTAAATGATATCATGTCTTATACCATCTCTTGAAGCATATTGTGAACTATTGACATAACTTTTATGATTGCAGCCTTGGCTAGCAAGAAAATGTCTATAGAAATTAAATGGTACATTGAAAATGGGCATAAGAGAAAAGAAGGAAGATAAAAAAAGGAACTTAATTATATAAAATGTCATTTTGCATTTTCAGTCATTATTTATTTAAATATGAATTTAAGTTTATGATTATTTTACTAAATATTATTATGAGACAATAACCATTATTATGGAACCATTACAAACTCTTTGCCCATATAACTAGTTTGTTGAATGCAGCATGTATAATAGTCTGATATTGGGAAATGTATATTTAAAAATTATTTTATTACAATATCAATGTTTGTCAGTCATTGTCACTTTCTAACAGAAATGTAATATATGCATTAATGTTCAGCAGATATTGTAGATTGCATTGCAGAAATGCTTTGAATTATTGAAAGTAGATCATTATTCTGTTACATTGATTTTTTTATTATCAATACAACACAGTTTCTTTTTATTAATATATGTCTAAAAATTTTATTCTAAAATTATTGTATTTTTTCAAAAATTCTAAAATAGGATCTTTATTCTGTCTCCATACTAAAACAATTGCTTTTGATCGTTTAAAATTGTGTACCATATAAATAAAAATAGAAAAATATCCACATGATCATAAAAGTATTTTTCAATTAAAAAATGTGTAAAGAGGTGTTATTTTGTGCAAAACTTTGTATCACCAAAAATAATGAAATGTATCATCTATGGAACAAGAAACATAATTTAATAAACTCTGATCAAGAGTATAAACATAATCTGTAATCAGAAAGCTCATTTGCTAATAAGGAGTTATAAAATTTAAAAAAAAAAATCCTGGTTTATGTGTAATTGGTTTTTAAGTACCAGTGCATTACATTTAGCAAAATATTTTGGTGTCAAAATGAAATCATGTTTAGCTTTCAGCTATTAATGCATATCTTTTCTTTTTAAATAATAGTAATTGATTGCTATTTGAGATTAAAGTATGACAACTGCAGCCCGTCCAACTTTTGAACCAGCACGAGGTGGTGGTGGTCGAGGTGAAAAAGATTTGAGTGCCTTATCAAAGCAATATTCTAGCAGAGATTTACCTGGTCACACTAAATTGAAGTATAGGTATGTGGATTTTTATCAAAAAATATAAAGTTAATTATCTTTATTATAGGATATCTTACTTACTTACTTCCTGAAAGGTGCAAAATAAATATGAATCTTTTTCAGACAAACTGGACAAGGAACTTCTGAAGAATTAAAAAGTAAAGATTTCCGCCGTGAATTGGAAGAGAAAGAAAGAATAGCTTCACATGAAAGAGAAGGGAAAAGGTCATCTCGAGGTATGTATAATATTTCTTTTTTTTAAAAATAAGTGAATGTATATGTGTATGATAATAAAGTAAAGTTCCTAATTGTGAATCATTTTTATTTTATTTCTATTTTTTCTTCTTTTTTATAATAGGATCTTTTATTTTTAATATTATATTTATTAGTTTTAAAAGTTTTTTTTTTTTTGTATAAAAGAAAGTTATGTACAGTATAAATTTCTCCCTACATGAAATTTTTGTCTACATATTTCTATACAAAAAATGATTTATTTTATTATCTTTACCTACTGTTATTTATTGAGATTCCTTTATATAACTATATAAAAACAACATTTTACTGCCAATTTTTTTCTTGTTAATAATTTGTATATTTTACATGTTTTGGTTTATTTTAAAAGTTCTGTCTATTTTATTCTCTATTTGATAACATTAACTAAATGTTTAAAATACAGTACTGGCACAATTATTATGGATTATTGAAAAAAAAAAAACATAATTTTTCTACAAAAACGACATTTAAGCAAACAAAAGTGATACAAATTAATTTTATTCAGAAACAGTGTGTACGTCAATAGTAAACAACTATTTTAATATTTAGTTTGTTCACCCTTTGCATTAATAGTTTGTCCACCTTTTGCATTTACAAGTGCTTTAACACATATGGGCATTCCAGTGATCAGCTTTCTGCACAGTTCCTTGATTCTACTTAAATGAAACCATACTTTGATAAGACGTTGTATGAGTTCTGTTTGGGTCGTTATGGGAACTTCATATATTTCATCTTGCAATACAGACCATAAACTCTCAATCGGATTCATATTCGGGGAATTTCCAGGCCATTAGAGCATCTCTACGCCATTTTCTTCAAACCAGGTCTTCACTGATCTTGCCGTGTGACACAGGGCTGAGTCCTGCTGAAAAATCCAAGGTCTATCCGCAAACCAATCCATTGTTTGAGGTAGCAAACGTCTTTGTAGTACTTCTATGTACTTATACTGGTCCATGGTGCCATCAAGAATCTTCAAACGACTTGTTCCATGCACAGAAATGGCTCCCCAGATCATGACCTTCTGGGGAAATTTTACAGTCTTCTTTAAACATTCCAGTGTAAATTCTTCACCTGATCGGCTTCTTATACTATGCACACAATCGTCAAGCACTGCAATGGTAGACTCGTCAGAGAACACAACCTGCAACAATACAGAACATAAAAATAACATGTTAAAAGCTGAAGACAGTGACAGAAGCTATAGAATAACGAGTAGACTTGATGATGTGAAAGTCTGTAAGCCTTTAAATTGAAAGTAAAGTTTAAAATTTTGCGTAATTTTAATCATTTGTGTTTAATTAAGTTTTTACATGAATATTTTAAACTCTTACCTTCACCCATTGCTCAGATGTCCAGTCAACGTGAACCTCTGCCCAGGTCTTACGTGCCTGTTTTATCTTGGCAGTAAGGAGAGGCTTTTTTCTGGGGCGATATGCTTTTAGTCCACCTTCCAACAGTCTCTTATTTACTGTTCTGTGAGCAATGGTGCCTTCTGCTGTAAGTTGGTTTGAAATCATTCTGCAAGATGCTTTTCTGTTCTTAATTGTAATTTTAATTATTTTTCTGTCCATTCTCGGCATTGTTTTCTTGGGTCTACCACATTTTCCATTTGATGCCAAACTGTGGCCATTTTCCAATTTCTTCTTAATAATACTGATTGTTTGAGTTGAAACATTAAGTTTCTTTGCTATTTCTTTCTGTTTTAATGTGGTTTTTTGCAATAAAACACTAATCTGTCAAACCTTGCGAGGACTCAGAACATGAACTTGACCCATGTCTGCTCAATTGCATAAACAAATTAAAAAATCTGAAAAAAAAAAATGTTGGTATTAAAATTAGATACACAAGTTTACAGAACTAAAATGATCACATCCAAATGGCAGGTAGAAAATGCAATAAACACACACATCTCCTTGCAAATGCCAGACTATTACTGAGCTCTGTCCAGACAATGCAATGATTGTTTCTGTGTTGCTAGACATTTTCTCTCTGTATTGCCAGACACTCCCATATAAGACTATAAAACCCATTTAAAATAACTAATAAATATTTGTTTGGTACTGGTGTGGTAAAGTAAATAAAGGATTACTTAATAAAACTGTTTGCAAGACATTTTTGCATATTTTTTTTCTTCAAAAATCTATAATAATTGTGCCAGTACTGTATGTACAAGATACTATAATACATATTTTTAATTTTATTTTTTAAATTTCTGACAAGTTCTACATACTCTTTTAAATATGTAAATGCAAATTTTAAATGTTAAAAGGCTTAGAAATGAACCTCTAAGATTTCTGAAAGGCTTATCTCTTGATTTCATGTTGTTCTCCCTTAGTCCACTGTGTTATTCTATTTTATTTTATTTTTCGTCTGTAGATTTCTAACAGTTTATTATCTGATATATCCTATCTGTCATTTCTTAGCTTATTTTCTTTAAATCACACTCTTTTATCAAAAACTCTTGTTAAGAAAAGAATTTGAAAAAATTGAGCATTTGTCAAGTTTGTATACTGTAAAATTCTTGGAATATAATTTCATTCATGATTCACAGATTGATATGTTTGAAAACTTATAATTATCAGTGTAGGATTGAATGGGGAAAATATTATTTGTTGTTGAATTTATCTGGACATTGAAGTACCAAAAAAAAAGTACAAGAATTTAAAAAAGTTCCTTTTGTCACATTGTTTAGCTCAGTAATTTCAGACCCTAATTTTACCATAAAGAATATCCAGTATTATGCAATCAAATGAAAATTTTAGGTGTATCTGAATGTCTGGTTGTTTATTAATTTTTTGAGAGAGAGAAAGAAAGGATTTTCATGACTCTTTAAAACTATACTTCTTCATCTGAATTGAATTGTATTTTTTAAACAATGTAATTAGAATTAACTGCTTAGACCTTTATCAAATATTTGTCAAATATTTGTAGTTTTTTTTTGTGTGATTTGTGGATTTATTACAGTTTAATTTGTCTGCAGAAAATAAGCCCAATGGCTAACAAATCATTTGTAAATTTTATATATGTATAATTCACTAATTTTTATCAAGAATTTTTTTTATGTTCATTCATTTCTGTGTCTGTATTAAACCACGAAAACACAAGTCTCATTCTTAAATACTTATATCCACAAAAACAGTTTCTAGTTTTATAAATTATGAAATGACCAGCTTGATTGTATTTTTGCTATCGAAAAGAATATAGTTTTGGTTATGTTTAGCATATTACAACATATTCCCTCCATCTAATTTCAGTTCTTCAATTTGCATTTTCCTTTCAAACTAAGAAAAGACAGAATCAGATTTATGAAAAATTGTTAAGGGAGGGAGGAGTCAAGATGGGCTGAGTATATAACACTTAGCGATTTTATCCTGCCTGCCACAAATTTTAAAATAATAGTGTAATCAGTATATAAATATTATAATTAATACAAATTAAAATTACCAGTGATTTTAATTTGTATGCCTCCGTTCATTCGTAAATAATTATGGAAGGGTTTCCTTGATTCTTGAAAACTGAAGCTATTTCGAGCAAGGGGGCTATGATAAATTAGTTAGCTGTAATTAAATGGATTTATTATATTTATACTGCTGAAAAAGATTTGGTATATTTATAGATGTATATATTTTATGAGTTATAAACATTTTTATGAAATACACCATGTGTTAGGCTTAGCAGGAGAAATGTACATAAGCACAGGAAAACAGTTAGTGCTTACTAGATCCTGTTCTTGTAATAGCACTTCTTTCCATGTACATTTGTCAAGGGTTTAAGTGTAAAATTTGGTAACTGAATTTGATGACATGATATAAAATAGATATTTTTTAGGTTTTCATTGTAACTAGACATGGCAAAAGGTGTAAGGATTACGATAAGTATATGGATTATTCGTTTTAAGTTGCCAATATTTAATTTTCTTTGTAGTACAATTTTCTTTAAAAGTATAATATAATATACAAAATTTTTTTCTTGATTATTTATTCTCTCCTGAAAAGCTGTATTCTTGTTTGCTTTTGGTTAATTTTAGGATTTATGCCTATATCCAGAATCTAATTCCTTTGGGTCACTAAGACAATGTAAGATTTACTACTTACTCTTGTCTCAGTTTTTAAAATCAAATATTTTTTTTATTGATTTTAATTTAATCTTTTTGTAAATATTTTTTTAAATACAAATATTACGACAAGTTTAAATAACAAGCCTTTCAATTCAGGTTATCCTTAAAAACTATAAAACTTGAGCATAATTTAAATACTTTAATTTAAAGTTATTAACCAGTCAGGAAATTGTTGTAAAATTAGTCCCCATTAATCTGTAAGCAGATTTAGGGAAACAAATTTGGATTATGCTTCTTTCAATTTAAATAAATTTGAGTATATGACTTTTCTAAATAAAATGAAAGCACAGAATTAGGTTATCCTAAAAAAATTATTAAAAAAAGTTGTAAGGCAGTTAGGTTGTTGGCTATTTTATAATCTTGATAATCTGGATTATGTCTATTAATTGATGTGTAATGTATTTTTATGAGTGTGTCATGTTTCTGAAATATTCTGGAGAACATGTTAATAACTTCCTGAACTTCTTGGATAAGCTGTGCATAAAATGATATGCGAGATATTAATTTGAAATAATGTGTTTTAATATTTTTCCTAATATTTTTAAAGGAAGTAGGAATAATAGAGGAATATTTCATAATTGTTAAAAATTATAGTTCATTTAAAAAATATATTTTTTAAAAATATAAACTATGGAAGCTGAACATGCTTTTCAGCTCTATTAAAATGTAATTTTTTAGTTTTCATTGTTATTTTTTTTAAACATGTGATATAAACTAACTGTGTGTATGTAATTTAACTTTTATAATTTTCTTCTTCTAAATTTCAGATACGGGTAGTAGTAGTTCTGCTAAAAAATCTAGACTTGAACAGCTACCTGCTGCTAATTTGGATGCAGATGATCCTTTAGATGATGTAAGTCTTAATAAACAATATATTTGTATAAGCATGCATTTTTTTGGTTTAAATTTAGTGAGGTAGTGTTTTTTTTGATTAAAAAATAAACCAAAATCATCAAATTAATATCCCATTTATTTTATTAATTTGCTTTCTCTGTAGGCAGTCATTTTGGAGCTGTCAGTATATTTAAAAATTAATTTCATTGTAGATGGGAAATTATATTAATATAGATATATATATATATTATTTTTATATATATCAATATATATTTTTATTGTTTTATTGTATCTTTTCTATTTGCTTCAATATTTTTATTTTACAAATATGAAATATATTTCTTTATTATTTTCTTGTGTGTTTTGGTTATATTGGTTCTGTAAACAATTGGAAATTCTTCCATAGCATGGATTTCAACCACAAATAGAATTGTAATAAAATGTAGCCAGATTCTAAATGATATGAGAGAGTAGAAGTACGTCAAAACCTGATTTTTTAATGCCGAAATTATGAAAAACATAAATGAGCTGTTTGATTTCTGGTCATTTAATCTTGATAGATCTGTTGCAGTCTACAATTATTATTATTATTGTATATTTTAAGATTGCAGTACATTCATTGATTATTATGACATTTTCAGTGCCTATGTGCCACAAATTGTCATGTTTATGAGTATAGAAGAATATAACTGATTAAATCTCACTTTAAAAAATAGATTATACAAATATTGTCTTAATGTGGGTGATAAGAGTTTGAATATTGACATATCAATTTATTCTTTCAGCTTTATAAGAAATTTTTTAAATGTTATTATATTATTTAGGAAACTTTGTATAATTCATAAATAAGTGTTTAATTTTAACAGGAGTTTCTATCATTCTATTATCTTCTTTCACAGTAAAGCTTAGCATATTCAAGTGATGAATATTAGCTTAAATTAACAAGGTTTAGCCTAGGTTGATATATATTTTTAATTTTGTAATATTTTATTTATTACATAAGAGCAACTTTTATATTATTATGGTTTTCTGTTATAGTTGTCAAATTTATCCAAGTGTCATTTCAAATTGAAATAGATTTTTTTTTTGGTATTTACAACTGGTATGGTTATTTATTTTAGGATGATGAAAGTGATGACAGTGATGAAGATAACACTGCTGAATTAATGGCTGAATTGAACAGAATAAAGAAGGAAAGAGCTCAAGAAGAAGCACGAAAGGTATATATATATATAATTTTTCCTACTTTAATAAGGATTAATACTTTTTTTTAAGAGAATGATTCTCATTTTATTTTTTATTTTCTACTTTTGCTTTGGAAAATGAAATTAACTAATGCATATCTTAATTTGGGAACAGTCAATATTAAATTGATACTCAGTTTCAATATTGAAAATTTAAATGTAATAAATATAATTGATTGGTGATCTATTTTTTTTCTATGACATAATTTGATATTGCTTCATTAACATATAGTTACTATGTTTCAAGAATTTCACTGAATCCATCCCAACCTTCCGTGCCAATTCTATACTTTTGGGCTGACTTCTTTTTCAAATGAAGGATGCATGGTGTAAATTGAGTTCTGACCAAGGATGTCCTTGTTTTTTTGCATCCACTATTCGAAACAGGAGCAGGAAAGCCAGTATAAAATTTGCAAGGTTGGTTGGGACATGTTAGTTGTAAAAATGTTAAACTGAGCAACAAACTATTATTAAACATTTATATGTGTGTCCAATAAATGATTTTTAATCACTTATTTTTTCAGGTTGTTAATAATTCTTTTCTTTCTTTGTAATTCCTAAACAATTTTCAGCTGACATTAGCATTCATTAATCAGATTTTGAAATCAGAATGCCATTAAAAAAATTTTTTTTTGCTTTGATTTATTTTGAGGTAATAGATGAAATTCAAAATTAGTTTTCCCTTTTTTACATTCAAAGAGTTTTTTTTATAGTGACTTTACCTCTTTTTTAATGATTCCTCCTTTAAAAATTTTTTTTTTCTTCTTCTTTAGAATTGTATTTAATTTAAAGTTACGTTTGCCTTTCCATTAAGCATAATTTAAAAAGAAATTTACTGAAAACTACAATTTAAATCAATTTAAACATAATGAATTGCTACCTATAGATATTAGACAGACAATTTCTTTGAAAGTTTGTCTGTAATAAGGAATGATATTTAGTGTCATCAAATTCATCATCTGTGATTTTATTCAAAATATGTAGAATTAAAATAATTAATAACTGTACAATTTTTGTTTTTTATTATCATTAGATTTATAATGAATTTATATTATTAAGAAATAAGAATGGCAGAAACTAAAATTTCATAATTTCTCCCTGCAAATAATAATTATGAATGAAAGAATTGATAATTGGCATATTTTTTGGCCTTTACCTTAATTATTATAATATTTAAATGTAAATAACTTTCGATTTAAAAATGAAGGTTGCTTAATTTTTAAATTGGATATATACTTTTTTTTATCAACTCTGATTAAACCATAGTTGTATATGATTGCTTTTAAATATACAAATATATTGTCTTTTTAAAATAAATGTATGCATAAGGTATCTTGAAATGAATATGGAGTTTAATATGAGTTTGTAGTTTTTATTAGTTTTCCAAAAGTAATAAGTACAGATAAAAAAAAATGTGACATTAGCCATCATTTAGAAGAAATGTGCAGTAAAAACTGTAAGAAAAGATGTTGGCATTCAAATCTTATTAAGAAAAGGAGTCAGAAACTGATAATTGGTTTATAACTCAATTATGTACATAAGTTGTACTTCATTGTTAATGAGCTATTCTTTGGTAAATGAAAATGTATTATTCCATTCCCTTTTTTTAAAAAAAACTTGTTATATGCTTTTTGGCAGCATTAATTTTTTCTTATCTTGATATTTTTGAAATTTCCAGCTTTTTTTGAAATGATATAGTTTTATAATCTACAATAGGTTCTGATTTCGATTCCATCTCCAATTTTGATAGTTATACTATTTTAGAAACCATACCCATTCTGTTAATTGTACTACACATTCCTCCCATTACCAAATCAATGCCAAATTTGGTAGATCTGAATGCTGTGTTGTATCCTGTAGATCTTTTAAAATGATCTTTTCATGTAGCATGATGCAATTAACAAATAGTCTTCTTATAACAAATAGTTACCAGCTGTTAACTGCTTGACAGTCTTAAACAAATGTGGTTTGAGTACTTTAAATGGCACTTCCCCGATTTACCCAAACAATGCTTTGGCGACTTATTTTTCTACTCTCTCTAGCCCACCGATTTTCCTTGTAATTTTCTTTTCCCTTTTTAGTTTGCAATGTTTCAGATGGAGGTTTGTTATGGGTATTAAAGATAGAATTGCAAAATAATTCTAATCGGTTTCTAGATTAGTTTATATTTCCTTTCTTATATGAGAGAAAAGGCACAAATCTTGTTTTCACTAACTTGGTGTGTTGCATACTGCAAATACATATATATATTTCTTAATGTTGTTACAATAAAATAAGAATTGCTAACAATGAGTGGCTAATAGCAGAAGATATCTTTAAAAGTGGATCAGAGAGCAAATCTGAAATGATTCTGGCAGTTATGAAGACTTTTTTATCAGGCTTTTCTTAAAGTGATAAAACAAGATTCTTTTATTTTTAACTTGAATTTTATAAACTTCAAATATACTATACAAAAGCAGATGTTAAGTGCTCTTTTTATTTCTTTAATTTTTTTTCTGGAAAAAAGCCAACTTGTAAAAAATATCTTTTTTGTTTGTTTGCAGAAATAAAAATTAGCATTCCATAAATTCAATATTTTAAAAAGTTTTAACTGCTGATCATAATTAATAAAATCGATTTGAATTTATATTTGTTTATAAAAAAAGAAATGCTTTTTTTTAAAACAATACAGCAGAACCAGTAGGAATGTAGTCTCCAAAAGTTAGTTAATATCTCCTTATTATATTCTCTAATAAAAATGTTCTCCTCACTATTGTAAAAAAATTGGGGACCTTTGGTGAAGCATAAATGTCTTGCATGGTATTAGCAAACAATAATTATGAAATATTGTTTTTTGGTGTGAATTTTGCATTTTTACTGAATTTATCATGTGATCCTTGGCGATTAACCCGTGATATTTAGAAATAGTACCTGAAATTTTAAGACCATTTTCTCTGACTGATTTTAAATCAAAATATGATAAACTACAGTTGCAGTTGAAAAAATATATATCAAATTTTATATATTTAAGTCATTGCATTTTTGAGTATCCTGTGTATATGCTTGTAGAAGTACAGACATGCAGAAAGTCAACTTCTTGACAGATTTGGTTCAAAATTTGTTAGGTATCTAACCTCAGATCTTATGTATATGTACTTAATCTGACCTATGAAGTTCTCTTTGTTTTCTAATTTTTGTGTTAATTTATATTCAGGTAGTCAAACAAATATACTTCCTCTGAATGGATTTTACTCAAAATTGAATAGAATTCTACAAATTTGGTGCCATTACCAAATTTTGTCAGTCTAGCTCAAAGAATTTTTGAGTTATTTTGTCATAGATAGACTGAGCTAATGTCAGTGTGGAAATTTATCAAAATCTTGAGTATAAATTTTTTGGTGATTACAATATTTTCTTTTATACTTCATAATGATGAAATTAAAAAAAAGAAAAAAAAAGAAAAGCCAACTGTCAAGTGATTATACATTATCATGTTAAAAAAAACGACCCATTTCACTATTCAAAATAACAGTTTTGTAGTACTCTTAAAACAATCAGCAATTGTTTATTGTTTTTACAAGAAATGCAGATATGTTCCAAGGAATATTTCTCTCTGTTCATTTAAATGTAATTGGATTTTAGAACTGTGTATTATGACTTCGATTTTTAAGTATTGATTAAGATTCTTGGAGAGGAAGAGCTTTATTGTTAGTTTCCTGTGTTATTATTACTTCTTATTATATCAAAGAATTCTGTTAAAATAATCATTATAAATAAGAATATATTGTTTAATATAAATTGGAAAATAATTGGGAAAATATGTTGAAATAAACTGCTGAATCCAATTTTTTAATATGTTTCACTTCTCACCTGTTATTTTTTTTGGCAAATAGCTTTTTTTTGTTGTTGTTATTGTTGTTGAGTAATAGAGTAGCTAATTTATGATTGTCTCGTAGTTTATAAATGTATATTTAAAAATTATGGCAAAATATTTAATGCCTTTTAAGTCTATATGTCATAGTGTAAAATTCTTTATAGCTTGTACAAAGAGAATAAAGATTTAAAAATGCTTATCTATCTAAGAAATAATTCTTATTTAAAAAAAAAAATTGTGCTTAGAAGTGTTTATAAAAATTATTTATCTTGATATGCCTATTTATGTTTTTTTTTAATTAAAACCTTTTTTTCTCAATTAAATTTTAGGAAGCAGAACGAAAAGCCCAAGAAGAAAAAATCAGGACTGAAAATATTCTTAGTGGAAATCCATTGTTAAATAATAAACCTGTTGAATTTAAAGTGAAAAGAAGATGGGATGATGATGTGGTTTTTAAAAACTGTGCTATAGAAGAACCTGATAGAAAGGAAAAACCTTTTATCAATGATACTTTGCGTTCCAGCTTCCATAAAAAGTTCATGGAAAAGTATGTCAAGTAATTTATGAAGAAAAGTGGTCATTACTTGATTATCTGAAGCTATAAAATGTCTGTATTATTATTTTTCTCATATTGAACTGTATCAATATTTATTACTAACTCCTGTAAGTAATAAAACAAATATAACATTACATTAAAGAATCTGCATAAGTCAGCATGTATTCTTTGTTTTATATTATATATATTGCATTATTTTTAAAATTCATTGATGCATATTTATAACAAAGGAATCAGAAAACAATAAAAGTTTTAAATTTTAAAATTTGTATTTTTTATTATTAATTTGGTTACTTTTTTTCAGTTTTTTTTTTTTTAAAATTATAAGTTCCATTTTTTGAAAAAAGACATTTTGAGTTTCAAATTATTCTTTAACCTTAGTAAGAGAATATTGAATTTGTTTTGAAAATTTCCTTTTTTAATCTAATTCCTTTTTATTGTGAGGAGTAATTCATAAAATGCTACCGTGAACAAAGTAATATCTGTATAAATAGGAAAATATTCATCTGTGTGAAAAAAAATATCATCCTTAGCTCTCATAAAGCTCAGTTTAACTTTTCTTTGATTTCCATTTTTTACAATTACTTTTTTTTTAAAGTTTGAGAATAAAACTATTGTATTTTGGTTATGATTAGTTAGAAAATATTTGAGTTTACTTGCATAAAAAGTTTGAGTGTGCACAGAATTTGAAAAATTCCATATGACAGATCAGTAGTGTTGTAACATTCAGAGTCTTATTTCTGAAGAAATCTTTAGTTGGGAAGAGACAGGAATTTAGGTTATTTTCATAATTGACACTTAAATATAGTAAATACTTTTCAGATATCATGTATTTATTGCTGCATCAGGCCAAAAACTTATTATAATAAGCAATATTTCTTAAAGTTCATATTGAACATTTTATTTTAACACATGGTTTGTGTGTTCATTGGAAAGGATAGATATGTTTAATATTGGTTGATTGTGTTGTAGCACAATTCGTATATTTAATAAAACTATGCAATCATTTTTTAAAATAAATTTATTTGGACATATTAAATACATTTTAATTTAAATATTAAAGGACTTCTAGTTTTTTATTTTATATATTCCATATAACGTTTTACATTATTTTTTCCCATTGTGTTCCTTGAATAAAAATTTCAAACTGATGTAAATATATTTTGCATTTAAAATATTTTATGTAATTTTATTCTAATTTGATACATTAGCCAAAAATTTTATACATGGAATAAAATGTTTTCATAGCCTGACTCTTGATGTCATTCTTCTTGATCAATTATTTTGTTCCAATGCCTCCAAAAATATTTAAACATTTTCAAAATACATCCTTTTATTTTCAATGCCTGGAGGAAAAATAATTAAAATTTTCAAAATTTTATTTATCCATGTTACTTATATATTGTTCATATAAATCCTTTAAATGTTTCTTCCTTTTCTTCTTCTTTTTCTTCTTTTGCTCTTACAATGAGCAAGTATTGTAATTGTCAAAAAATTCAAACTCAAGAGTTTGGCAAATATCTATATTCGAGAAAAATTCCTTGAATTTGTAAAAAACACATTCTTGGCATTATGTATGCCTATCTGTGAACATGATTATTCAAAAATGCCTTGAATTAGACCAATGGAATTTGGTGGAGCAAATTTATAGATTTCTATTAAATTTTGAAAGAAGTGCATTCACAGGAAATCTGAATGTTAAAATTTAACTAAAAATAACTAGAAAACATATAGACAAAGATATTTTTTTGGCACTATGTATGTTTGTCACTGAACACAATAATTCAAAAACATTTGTACTAGACAGATGGAATTCAGTATATGGAATTTTTACCAAATTTGTAAATTTGCATGAAATTTTGAAAGAAAATTATCCAAGTCCAAGTGAATTTGATAACTACAAAATGTATGGAAGAAGTTTAATACATAGATTTAGAATCTAAAATACAGATCTCTATAAAATTTTGAACTCTATTTTTCAAAAGTTTATCCATCTGTTTATATGTACTTTTCTATGCTTGTAAATTCAATCACTTATAGTCATAAGATCTGCTTGTGATTTTATGATTACAACTGTATATTCATGTTGAATTTTGACCTGCCAATTGAAAAAAACAAGTTGGCCAAAATATTTTTTTGAACAATAGATTCAATAAAAATGTTAAATTCACGTAAAGATTTGTATTTTGTAATTGTTGTTCACCAATGCCATGTTAGGTATTTGAATATTTACTCATGGTCTGCAGTTTTATGTGGGAAGAGAGGGATATGATTTTAAATAAATAAATTTTCAAATTTCAGGAAGAGCATTTCTCCTGGTATATGAGAAAACAGAATAATAAAAAATCTAAATATTTGTTTGAAGCTGTGTGAATATTTGTTTATTTTTAAAGACATGCTTATTTGGCTTGAAAGATAGAAAAGGAAGTTTATAATAATCTTTTAGCAACACTATGTCAATTTCGAAAATTCTATAAGAGAAAACTGAATTTTACATAACTAGTGAAAAATATTTGTCCCTTTTTTTTCACATCATATTGGGGAGGGGTCTTGTGTCAATACCAATTGGCAAAAAAATAAAAGGGTGGAACTTTTTATTTTTTAGTTGCAAATATATATATATATATATATATTACATTCTTATTGTTGACAATTTAAGAAGGAATATGATTCTGTTTAAAATGTTAGCTGTTTTCCTGATGTTAAACTTTTAACCATTGAGATGGATATAAGCATTGTTTAACAGGTGTGTAAATTGTCAGTGAGGCTACATTTGTTTTCATTTTATGTAGAATCAATGCTGCGGATGCATCACTCCTCTGGAAGTACTACTTTTGTTTCTATTGATAGTATGATTAGTTTATTGTTAATGAGATATTTGTATATCAGAAACAGCAAAAAAAAAAAAAAAAAGCTGTGACATTTTTTCTGAAAGGTAGATCATTTGTTATCCTGAGGGATTATGAATTGTTTATTGAACAGCTTATTTTAAAGGCAATGATTGTGATAAATAGAGCCAAATGCTTTAATTGAGTGCTTCTTGCTGATTATGGTGATTCTATGCATATGACTCAAATTACAAGTCTATAGATGCTGTTATTGATGATTGTTATTTATTTATTATCCTGTTATCTGCTGCTGATTTTAGAAGCTGCGGCGACCTGTTGGGATAGTCTCGGTTTTGAGGACTGGATTGTCTCAAGTTCGACACCCGATTCCATCTTGCATCCAAATCCGTTTACTCATATCAGATCGTGTAAACGGATTTGGTGCACTTCAAATCCGCTCGACCAAGTGGTGAAACGGGTAAAACAAGTGGGTTAAACACGCCTAAAAGTAAAAATAGAGCGTTAAAGTGCTAAATATTCGGTGAAATATGAAATTAAACTGTCCAGTTTATAAAAGGAAGGATCTCATTATGTGCATTACCTAGTGTATGAAAGTACTTATATTCATCACTGATGAAGGCATTTATTAACAGGAAGCATGTTAACTCGAAATTTGCCTAACATTAACTTAATGGTTTTGTTCTTGAATTCATTTTTTTTTTGCAGTATTTGAATGTTTAAAGTCTTGAGAATATTTGATTCTTTCTATCAATATTCGTTTTTACTTTCTCGTATAAATAGTATAAGTATAGTAATCGTAAAAAAAAAAAAAAAAAAAAAAATCGAACTCGAGATTTTGACGAATCTTTATGTTTTAGACCTCCCTGAGTTCGAAAAACACTTTTTTTTTTTTTTTTTTTTTTTTAAGGGAATGTTCGCCTGTCTGTCTTTAACGTCCAGAGGAAGTCTGCCTACCCGGCTGTTCGAGTATATTTTTTCAGAACTACAAAACGCTAGATATATAAAATTCGATGCACAAAATTAACATCTATTGTTTAGACATCTTTCAGATTTCGAGCCAAATCCACCAAGGATTTGACCGTCTGTCAATCTGTACGTTCTGAAATATGTTATAACTCAATGGGCAATGACTTAAATATATCAATTTGGTAAGGGATTTTTGACTATAATTCTAGTTCTGTGTCAAATTTTTGTCCCAATCAGTTGGGGAAAACGGGTCTAAAACCAAAATTCGATTTTCAAATGCTATTAATCGCGTCCCATGGATTAATTGCCAAATAACGCGCCAAGAATTACGTGATAGATTCACGCCAAAGGTTAATATTTCGTACTTTTGTTCTCCAATGCAGCAAGGCGAAATAACAGCTTTATTAATAGAGAGTATGCGAGAATGTTTTGGGGAGACAAATCTCGTCGGTTCGTTATAATGTTTCTTTCTGATAGAAACAGAAATCTGCTAATGAAACATTTACCATTTTACCGCGTTCTCATTTATCGATTTTGCAAGTCACACTTCTTCCTTATTCGTTCAAATCCTCTATGGCCGTGGTTTAGATTAGCGTGCTTCACTGTCACTGATTGAGTCAAACGAAGAATTTTACCTGGTTCAAAAATGATGGTTGGAGATTTATGAGTAAGTGATTTTTTAATAACCCATTTTAAGGTATTTTTTGAGTAACCAGTTTGAAGAACAATTTTACTGTCACTAAGGATGATTATTATCTTGTATATATAATTTGATTGCCATGATATTGACTAAGTAAATTGCAGCGAATATGCAATTAACATTTGGAATGATTTCTGTTTGTACATTTAGATTTATGGTAAGCAAAGGATCAAATGTCTGATTTAGATGCATTAATTATAAGCTGTTGTTTTCAATCTGATCCATATATTCTATGGAGAGTAAAAACGCTGCATGGATTCAAATGCTTATTCTGAAAAAGTAAACTTTTATAAAAAAAAGTATAAATAAAAGTAAAATAAAGTATAAATATAAATTTTTTCACAATTCTCGAAATGCACAAAACAATTGCGTTTCCTCCTTTTAAGTTTACTATGAAGTAATGACCTACAGTTATTTCCTTTCTTTTTTGTTGGAAATAATAAAAGTGTTGCTGTGAATATTTAGAATTTGTTTACTAAACCATTTTATCGATTGAATTCAACCATTTTTTCATCATTGGTTTTGGGTTGGTTTGGAGGTTCCGGATTCGAAGTTGCAGAAAAAGAGATTATAGTATAGTTTTCCCGTTGCCTTAAATCTTCGAAGTTCAATGGGCAGAGGGTTAGCATTCAGTTTTGCTTTTCAACGATTTAAGATACGGAAGTTACTGGAACGAACAGATTGTTAGGAAACTTGCCTGTTTTCATTGCTAAACTTAGCCAATAAGAGCAGATGGGAGGAAAATATATATTCTCTATTAATGGATTCTTGACCTTGATTATTGGCTAATGGAATTGGGCCACTGTTGGAAGATTCCGCAACAAAAAGAGACTTCCAAGTGCAAAAAGCAAGAGAACCGAGCATTGAAACTTATTTATAATTGCATTGACAAACTTTAATATCCACTATACCAAATGCATCTCAAACGTGGACTTAGTCAAAAAATCAGTTTCATAGTTCCAGAATCCATTACAAGTGCTTTCATGATTCGATCGCTGGACGAGGTTTTCTTCCCATAGGGACAATATTGCCATTTATATAGCATGAAGGATGACAAAGTGGATTCAGGACATTCTTGATATTTATGGTATAGTTCAAGCCATTGAGGTACTTTCTGTGAACTTTAAGGTATAGTACAAATTTTGTATTGATAGTCCGATGTGGATTTTAAATTGGATAAAGTTGAATTAACTTCTGAAGAAAATAGAAGTAAATTATAGAAAAAATTAAATGAGTAAAATTGATAGTTATGATAAATAGTTTTTAGTGCGTGTTGCTAACCACATATTTAGAAAACAGAATATGGTTTTTGCTAACTTAAAAGATAAAACTGTAAAAAGCAAACTTAAACTATAGAACTTATATTTAGAAAGGAAATGAAATGTCATTTTGTTTATAAACAAATGGTCATTTAAGGAGAAATTGTATGTATATATATTGATTTTCTTTAAAAAAATTAAATGTTTCTAACGTTGAAGATAATAAGATGCATTATTGTTTTGATGAAATTAATAAAAATGAAATTTTAATTATTTATACTAGTATAAATGAATTCCACATCCACAAATTTAATGGATTCTTCATACTGCAGTAACACAATATTTTTGTACTGCAGTAACACAATATAAAAAAATTGTTTTCAAATGATACCTAATTTAGTAATCGTGCGAATTTTTTGCAGTATTTCGTCAATTTCTTAATTCTGGGCAATATTATTGCCCTGAAATTCAAATCATTTTCATTGTTTAATCGCAGGATTTTTTCTTATTGAAAGCTGAAGAAGGATTATGGATTATATGTGTGTATTTTGTAAGTCGAATTGAAAAGAAGCGACTTTACAATATAACGAAATTTAGAAGGCAGATGAAGCACACACATATATTTTTAATCGCTGTATGATATTACGCTGTTAATCGCTGTATGATCTCTGTTAGATTCATTACACAATAAAGAGAAATTAAGTAAGAAAAAATAACACGACTTCTATATCTGATAGTTTAGAAGAATCATGGACATGAAATTATATATAAATAATATTGAATATAAACAATATAATTGGCGAACCAGCTGGTTTCCAAAGGCGACAAGTTTGTTGTAATAACTGATTACTTTGATGATAACAATATACATTCAACTATTGAAGAGAGAATCGATCATTATTTTAAAGATTAAGTTTTGGCACCAAAAGCTTTGTTATCTATATGTTGGTTATTTGATTTGAATCAGGAAAGTTTCATGGACAATTGTTTGCCGAAATTTAAAAATGGGAAATTGAGTTGTGAAAAACTGTAAATTGATTAAATCCACCCTGTTTCGTTTAAATTTATTGGTAGAACACGATGAGCTGGATACAATTTGTGTCCGTAATGCCAATACCAGGTGGTGTATACGGATGCATGTGGGCCTTCACTAATGAAATCTTGTCACGATTCCATTACACTTCGCAAAAATAGGCAACAACTCATTTTCAAACTTTACCTAATAAAGAAATACGAAAAAATATAAAAATAATTTTAAAAAATAAAAGTGGAATATTTTTACACTTTGGGAAATGAAGTGATTAAGAATCAAAAAGAATATTTCGAGAATTTCTGTAAATCTATAATTATATTTTGGGGAACAATTTGAGTAAAACGACCCTTATATAGTTACCATATTCCTTATCGCTAGCAAATGTTAATACTTGAAATGAGTCTGGACGATGTGAACAAAGACAGTTGTTTTTGTTAACAGTTAGATCTAGAACATTACATTTTAAGTAATAGGGTTCCCCCCTTTTTTTTAAAGAAAAATTTTGATTTTAACTATATCAAAATGATAAATACAGCCAGAGCAAGGCCCCAAACAAAGGTTGAGCTGAATGAAATGAAGCATTTTAACGGGTTTTTATATTGGTTTATATATTTAAAAAATACTATCAAAAGTTTTAAACTATTATGTGAAATATTTTTTATTTTTGCAATATAAATTTTTATTACTGAGAAAGCATATATTATAGTTTATCCGAGATTTATTTGGAACCTAAACTTTCTCGCATTCTCTTTAATGAAGGAGTTATGCCGCACAGGCGCCTCAATTTCAGGAGACACCCGTGCACAAGTCGAACATGATTGGTTTGTTCGATCACATGACTTCAAACTATACGTCATGGGAAATCTTCTGTTGGCTATTTATCCTCCCCTTTGGCAATTAGATGCGTACTTTGGCGAAATTAAGTTGGGAATAGATATCAATACTGTAGTATATTGTTTTGTAATTCAGTTGATTTAAATTTTACACTCACATCTGTTTTATAAGAAAGCCGATATAGAAGAAATCAGGGTCTGCTACATGTTTCTAAGTTTATTTACAAGTATACATGCATATTTTTTCTAAAGTATTATATGAAATAAATTAATTGTATATGTTAAATGAAATTTTTCTTGAATCTTTATTTTCAATTTTCTTTTACTTTCAAA